>CM076575.1:832163699-832567820 GCA_034641835.2 Pinus albicaulis
GTAAAACATGACCAAAATTACATGGACTGTAGTTTCCTATATATCGATTTCATAGCCAAAGGAGTAAAAACTGACACATGGCACATCGTACAAGTTCCCTCTATTGAACCACTCCATAATTAGGTCATTGTGGGATATTGAGCATAACTTTTCCTTGAAGAATTCAAATAAGGTAAAAATTGTGGCATTGGAAAGAATATTCAAAGGTCTACTATATGACTGAAGATAAAATATTGGGGATCTGAAATTACAGAGATACATCAGTTTCAATATCGAGATCCTCAAAAGAAAAAGAAAAAAAGGTGTGTATTTTTTTTTTAAATTTGCATAAGTCTTGTTTGAAAAAATAGTTTGAAGTGATTCCAAGGGCATATTGAAGCATAGATATCAGTATTTGGTTCTGAAATTCCCCTAAAAATAATTTAACACCTATTAATACCTTAGAAGGCTCTACTATGACTCATGAAGAGGAAGAAATGCAACATGATATATCAACATTACAAGACCAAGTGCAACAAATTTCGCTCTCGCAAAGAGTAACAAAAAATGAAATGGAAGTTAAGATGGATGGATTGAATAAATACATGGATGGATTGAAGAAAGGCATGGAATCTAAGATGGATGTTTTTAAGAATGGAGTGGAAGCTAATATCAATGATATAGAAGCAATAAAGGCCTTTGAACATCTTAAAGAGGCAATGTGCCAAGCATCGGTCTTAGCTACGCCCGACTTCACAAAAACCTTTATTCTAGAATGTGATGCCTCGGAAAATGGAATTTGTGTTGTTTTAATGCAAGAAGGAAGATCCCTTGCTTTTGAAAGTCATCCAATCAAAGGAAATGATTTACAGAAAGCTATTTATGAGAAGGAAATGTTGGCAATACTAGATGCACTAAAGAAATGACGACCTTACCTAATGGGAAGACACTTCAAGGTAAAAATTGATCATGATAGTCTTAAATACTTTTTGGAACAAAGAATATATTTAGAAGAGAAACAAAATGGGTCACCAATATGTTGGGTTATGACATTCAAATCATCTACAAAAAAGGGAAGCTAAATGTTGTTGCAGATGCACTCTCAAGAAAGGATGAGGATGTGGAAACATTGCTTTGTTCCATTTCTATTACCCAACCAGATTCGATAACCGAAGAAAGGGATGAATGGAAGAATGACGAAGAAGTGTCGACACTCATTCAAAAGTTGCAACAAGATCCCAGTACATCTGATACATTTAGTTGGAAAAATGATTCCTTGTGGTACAAAGATTACTTATATCTTCGTAAGAATTCCCAACTAGAACAAAAGATTCTTTTGGAATTTCACACCTCTCTGTTAGGAGGACACTCAGGATTTTTTTTAAATTACCACGGGGTGAAGAAAGAATTTTTTTGGGATGGCCTTAAATATGATATTCAAAATTTTGTGGCAGAATGTTTGGTTGGCCGGAAAAATAAAGTTGAGACAATTAAGAGCTCGGGTTTGCTACAACTATTCCAAGTCAACATTGGGAGGAGGATTCAATGGATTTTATCACAAGTTTACCTAAGTCTGGAGGAAAGAGTTTCATCATGGTGGTAGTTGATAGAATTACCAATTATGCACACTTTTGTGAATTATATCATCCATTTAAAGCGAGTACAATTTCTACTGCATTTATGGAAACAATTCAAAAGCTACATGGAAACCAAAAGATTATTGTAAGTGACAAAGATCCCATTTTCACTGGAATTTTTTGGATGAAACTATTTTCTTGTTTGGGTACTAAAATAGCTCATATCTCATCTTATCATCCTTAATTCGATGGGTAAAATGATATAGTGAACAAATTTTTGGAATGATATCTTTGTTTCTTTGTAGCTGTTACACAAACACAATGAGTCAAGTGGTTACCTCTGGCTGAATGGTGGTATAACACTTCCTTCCACACTGCATCAAAAATGACCCCCTTTTTGGCACATTATGGATATCATACACCATCTATCACATCATCTTTAAGAGAAAATTCTACGGTTCAAGTAGTGGAATATCACATTGAGCATCAGCAACAAGTTCTCCAACTCTGAAAGGATAACCTAAATTTTCCACAGAATTGAATGGAACAACAGGCAGATCAACATCACAGCTAGAGAAGTTTTGATGTAGGAGACTGGATATTTTTTATGGCTACAACCATACAAACAAATGTCCCTCAAGCAGCTAAGAAGGATAATAAATTATCACCAAAGTAATATGGTCCTTACAAGGTGTTGCAAAATATTGGTACTATGGCATACAAATTGGAGCTTCCCGCATCTTCCCGAGTGCACCCAATTTTCCATGTTTCATGCTTAAAGAAGGTTATAGGTGACAAAATTCAAGTTCAAACAATATTTCTAGAACTTGATGAGGAAGGAAAAATCATATTGGAACCTGAAGCAGTCACGGAAAAATAACTCGACAACTACTAAATCGATCAATTTCAGAGTATCTCATCAAGTGGAAGAACTTACCCACTGAAGATTCCACTTGAGAGGATGAGTATTTTATACAGAACCATCCAGAACTACTCAAATGTTGAGGACAACACTTTTTTAAATGAGAGGGGCATGTTAGGTCTCTATATTACTAGTGTAGTCACTTATTGTTGTTAGTGTAGCCCCCTTATTGTTATTGTTGTACCCCTGTAGTCCCTGTATTGTTAATATTGTGCCCCATAAAAGCTCACTATTGTTATTTTTGTGTTCTTGCATTATTATTGTTAGGTCAACTAGGATTATATTGTGACCCCATGGAATCCTATATATAGAAAGGAAGTTTTTTCATTTGTATCATCCAAGAATTGTTCATTTATGTAACATAAAGGAGGTTTCCCCCTTGAAGAGGCTGATTTATAAGTTGTTGATGTCTCTTTTCTTCTATTTTTTGAGTTGGTTTCATAACAGTCACTCTCAAAAAATTCCTTCAACCTATTATCTTCCAGCACTTCCTCCATGTGGTCCTTCCAAGAAACATAATTTGAGCTTCCCTTAAAGAAATACTTGATTCTTAGTGCATAGAAATCCACCCCTCTAGCTCTGAAGAATTGATCCTCCTACAAAGACAACCTTGAAATCTCTTATTTACTGTGAATATAGCTCTAATACCATGTAGAAATTTATGTATACATTCTAGACTGCTCATGAAATTTACTAAATCACAATAGTAGAAGCTACTCTATTAATCTACGGAAGTAAAATCGCGATCGAGAATAGAAATCATTAACATGCATCAAGATTCAACACACCTACACATATATTTATCTAGTGGAAAGAAACTACTCAAAACCCCTTACTATCTGTATTGCATTAATCAAATAATATGGATGAATACAATATGTTATACTCAAGCTTGAGCTCAACCTGCACATGTATGTTCTATCCTATGCCTAACCAATTGAACCTGGCCAATACTTAGCCAAAATTTCGAGCCTCCAACCTCCTCTTTCCTTTTGTTGTTCCCTTAGGAAATTTCCCCTATTTTTTAGGAATTTCTCACCAAGGAAACACACAATTACCATAGTTCAATTCTCTGACTGCATGCAAGGCCTATACAACCTTAACTAGCTTACAACGGATATTACACTCCCCTTGAACCCCAATTTCAACTGGGTAACTCGAATTATCTGCATGCATCAGTTATTTTGGGTTGATTGGTTAGTTAATTGGATTACCATTGATTGTGACTGAAGTTACACTGCACAACTTGGCCCTCAACTAGTTTCTCCAACAGTTGGACCTAGTTTAACTAATAATAACTCAACTTAACTGAATCAAATTGTTACAAATTAGAAATCAATCATTAAAATATAAACTCAAGTGTCTCCAACTCAAATTTACTGAGTTAATTGAGTGACAAAATCCAGGTCACCTCATTTGAATACCTCCAAGTATTTATGCTGAAATTGAAATTCGAATTTCAATCTAGTTTGACCAAGAAAAATTAAAAACTATATCTTCTTGCTACATTTTCAACACTCACTCACATCAATAAATGGATTATCATATACCCCAATCCTTCATCTATGGAACTTGAATTTACATCTTGACAAATATTTTATCAAAATTCCTACATCTTGGTCCTTGTCAGAATGTACTTCAATAACATGATTTGCCTCTGCACACAATCTCGTAGATGGTGGTACTGAATATCTATGTGCTTGGATCAATCCTGAAAAACTAGATTCTTAAAGACTTTTATAACACTCTGATTGTCACAGTAAATCATGGTAGTATCCATCATCTGACAAAATAACCCAACAAAAAACTTTCTCATCCACATAGCCTCAGAAGTTACTTGATTGGAATCCATGTACTCTGCTTTTGTCGAGTTGAGTGCAACAAATCTCTTCTTTCTATTGTACCTAGAAACCGCTATTAACCCAACACTAAAAATTTATTCTGATGTGCTCTTCTAGTCTGATGTACTCCCTACCAAGTATTAATCTGTGAAGTGTTGCATCTTCACTCCCTTTGTCTGTATGTATAAAATTCCATACTGAGTGGTGCCTCTGAGGTACCATAGTACATTTTTAGAAACCCTTAAATATAATTTGTTTGGTCAAACCATGGCTTGGCTCAACTAGTTGACTGCATAACACATTTTTGGTTGTGTCTTCACCAGATACAGGAGTAAACCCACCAACTTCCTATACACGGTAGCATACACTTCCTCACCGAAAGTGACATCCTCCTTCCTCTAGTTGGTCTCTAAAGAAGTTTCCATGGGTTTGCATGCATCTATGCGGAACTTCTAAAGCATCTCGTTGGAATACTTTCTCTGAGAGACAAATAATTCCCCTTCTCTCTATTATACTTTCAAACCGAGAAAATAGTTCATGAGCCCCATGTCCTTCATTTCGAACTCTCTTGTAACATACATCCCCCCTCACACCTACCCACTTTCACCAGCTTACCTAGTGTAAATATGAGATGAGGGGTTGCTATGAGAAGACTAGGCCTCCTAGGTGACCTTAAGGAAATGGAGTCGAAAAAAATACCTTACTGACCTCCCCTCAACTTCCTTAGGACCCTCCACGAGTAACCAAACCACTCTAGGTGTCCATCCCCTAAGCCAAATTACTTTTCCCTGAGCTAGAGCCCCATTCACTCCCTTGAAAAACCCTCCATGTGATTTAAAACCCCTAGTTTCTCCCATATGACTGCATCAGTGTGACTGTGACATTTTCTTCCCAATGTTGTGTCGGCAAAAATAAATTTAAGGTTGTTTCTCAGGGTTGGAGCTAAGAATATACCCATAAATCCATATAACTTTCAGAATTCATAAAATACATGACTACAATTATTATAAACCAAAAACTTAAACCAGGGCTACACGTGATCATCCCCACCCGAGACTGACAATTTTTCAAACACTTGGTAGATATGCAACCTATAGGTCATGAATACAAGTCTGAGAATAAAGTACTAAAAACTTGTATTATACCTAACAAGAAGGATCACCACCCTCTCCCATTAGTTGTCTTAACATCAATTAGGTCTTGCATCCATTATTCTTTTAGTTACAAGTAAAAACATGAAAATATCCATGACTAAACCAGTCATATAGCCATGTTTATAACGAGCATATAAACATATAAATAATCATAATATTGTAGCCATTAAATCCACATAATCAAAATTATATTTACCAATCAAAATTAAGAGAAATTAGATTTCATTAAACATAGGCAAGAGCCAACCAGGTTTGGGACTTCCACATACCTCCCGACCATAGAAATGGCTTAACCAAATATTTCTTTCATCCATTCACCCCCATGCCATATTCCAAGCATGAATGTGGGATATCATGGGATAAACTAATCCAACACAACCAAGGGAATCCAGAGGTTAAGCCACCTCCACCCTCACCATACCATGTGCATATTGTGATCTCACCTAAACCAGCCATGATATCACAAAACCAAACTGGCCTTGGAATGCCTTTGGATTCCTTCACCATCCTTGAGGATTTTTTCGTATCCAAGTCTCTAGGTTTTACCGCAATCCACACCGGATCACTAGGCCCTAATCGAGGCTGCACCCCCAGGATTTATCGTGTATCCCACCATTACCGGTCAATGGATTCCTAGGCCTTTGGGAATGTTCCTGAGACCACCTCCACCCTTGATTCTGAAACCTTCAGGCAATTCCAAAGCTCATAACCAATAAAAATATCATCACACCATATCCGAAAATGGCAAGGAAAGGTTGAAAACCACTGTCAAAACCTGGAAAAACCATGCCACCAATAGAAAAAGAACTAAATACCAACATGCACATACCATGCATGTAAAAACTAGCTAGGAAATCACACGTGCAATCTGTTACCTGCAAGTATTCTTGTTGAAGCTTTCTTGTTCCAACCTGTTGTTGCTTTATCTTTTATTTTGTTTTCCTTCTTTGCCTTTCTTGATCCAAATTTGAAATGCTCCAAGAAAACTCTAAGTTTCCAAGGGTGTGAGTCAAGAGAGAATAGAGAGAGAGCTCCAAAATTGAACTAACAAAAGGTTACCAACTAATACTCAGAAGCCTTTTTATCAATTAGGCATCTATTCTCTTCATTTTCCTTAATTTTACTTCAATTTAATCCTCACATGAAAAATATGACCTTTAACCTTCTTTTTCTCCTATTTTCTATTATTTTCATAAATACTGTGCCAAAAATACATTTTTTTCCTTTCCAAAGCCTTAGCTATTGCCTTTTCCAATTTTCCCTTAGCTAGAAACACATCAAGTGATTCCCACTAGGATATCTTTCCCAACATTCAACTTGGAATAAGTGTCCCTTAACCGTGGTCTTATTTTTTCCTTTTATTAACTTTTATTACATGAAATTTTAGCATGGGTCTGTTACATATCTTGTAAGGTACTCCTTGGAAGACTAGATAAGTTGTTCATCACTAGTAAAAATCAAGTCATCAACATATAAGACTATTATCAAAATTTTACCTTTTACCAGAATGTGGTAAAGGTTTGCATCTACTTCACTTTTGGTGAAGCGTAAATCAGTGAGGTGTCTATCGATCTTGGTGTACCAAGCACAGGTTGCTTGCTTCAACTGATACAACACTCGCTTGAGTCAACACAGATGTGACTCTCTGTCAAAGGTCTCAAATCCTTTAGGATGTTCAATGTACACCTCCTACATAATAACTCCATTGAGGAATGATGTCTTTACATACATCTAGTGGATCTTCCACCCCATCTATGTAGCTAGAGAGGGAATTGATATGAAGGAATATTACCTTGCTACAAGAGAAAAATTTTATTCATAGGAAATCCCTTCTACTTGAGAGTATCCCTTGGCCACGAATCTAGCCTTTTTCTTCTCGATGATTTTGTATGCTGCATGATTTACCTTGTAAATCCATATTGAACCTACCACTAATTTGTCTTTTGGTCTTGGGAGCACTTCCCAAACACTGTTTCTAAAAATGGAATCATATCGCTCTACCATAGAATCAACCCATACATATTTCTCTATTTCTTCCTTGAATTAGGTTGGTTCTGTCTCTACTAGCTCTATCATCAGAGCCATTTATCCAGTGTACCGATCCGATGAAATTATCTAACTATGTTGTGATGTGGGTGCTCCCACATTCTCTCTAACATCTTGCGATAATATGTTAGCTTCACTGGTATGCTTCCTTCATTACCTGGATGTCTTTGCTTGAGTGGTTGTCTCCATTCTCTGCTCCTCTACTTGTGGCTTCTCCACATATTCTTGAGTTTCTTCCTTTGGATTTGAAATCTCTTGATCTTCATGCAACTGAAGCTCCCTCTCAAGGGAACACTTCATTTCCTTCTCCTCATCAAACTTCACATTTATTCAAACAATTTTCATCCTAATATTTGGCAGGTACACTCAATAGTTGTGAGGTGTATCAATGTACCCCAAAAATATGCCCAAATCTGTTTTCAACACTTGATTTTTCCTTGCTTCATTAGAGACATGGTAATACACTAATGCTCCAAATATCCTGAAATGTGACACCCCTGGTTTCTTCCTTGAAAAAGATTCTTCTGGTGTACTCGTCCAAAGAATCTGATGTAGACTCTTGTTCTACAAATAGACCATTGTGTTGCATGCTTTGTCCCACAAGTGCATAGGTAGGCCCTGCTCATGCAACATCACCCTTTTTTCTCCCATAATACTTATGTTCTTCCTCTTAGCCACCCCATTCTGTTGTGGCTTTTGGTGTGTTGTAAACTCTCGTAGAATTCCTTCCTTTGCACATAAATTTTTAAACTCATTCGACACGTACTCACCACCGTTATCACTCCTAAGAGCCTTAACTTTCATTTCAATTTATTTCTCAACAAATGCTTAAATTCAACAAACTTGGAGAATGTCTAGTATTTAATTTGCATGAATAAAATCGAACACGTATGTGAGAAATCATTTACAAACATAACATAATACATGTGATTACCATTGGAGGTTGTTGATAAAATTCCATAGACATCAAAGTGGATCCTTTCAAGGATTGCATGCGTCTTGTTATCCTAATCATTAAAGGTGGATTTTTTGTACTTCCCCAAGGTACACCCTTTTCATGTATAATGTTGCTCAAGTGCTCCTTTGGGGAGGGTTGTGGTGATCTAATACATGATATTCAAAGCTCCATCATGCAAAGCTCCATCCTTGTTTTGCAGATTCTCTGCCTTTGAGCTCAAAGCAACACAGTCTTCCACATCCAACCTATAGAGCTTCTTCACTCGAACCTCGATCTGCTTCACTTGTCCCATGGAAATGTGTCTCAGGAATGTCTTTCCTTTCTTTAATATCACATCATAGCCACAGTCTTCCATCACTGGGACAGAAACCAGATTCTTCTTTAGACCCAGTACAAACATCACATCCTTGACCTTAAGAGGCGATCTTGACTCCCTATGAAAGGTGACGGTGTCGATCCCGGTTGCGTTGTACCTTCCATCATCTCCCATGTCGATGTGCATCTAGAGGTCTTTCTCCTCCAAGTCACTAAAAAATATTTTTTCCTCGTCATATGGAACATGGCATAGCTGTCGAGATACCAAACCTTTCCCATCATTGTGTTTTCCATGCATGTTGTTGTTATGACATCATTCACCAAGCCTGAATGTTTAATGATAAGGGGGCCTATACAGCAAAGAAAAAATCATAATGACCGCATGGACTTTCAAAGCCCCTTTTTCACCTATCGGAACCTTTCAAAGGGATTAAAATTCACCTTTTAGATTTAAAAGCGCTCATTTTAGCATATCGGGCCTCTAAGCACCTTTCGGCTTAAGCCCTCGGCCCTCATTTCTCATATACCCTTGTTTTATGATCAACGGCTAAAATTCCTTAAGCCCTCTTCGGCCATCGGACTTCGTTGATCCAAAAATCCATTCATTTTCTCTTTTTGATTCACCGCCGAGGTCCATCTATGCCGAAGAGATCTTGACTGTTGATCTCCGCAGATCTAACGGCCATCATGCATCACCTTCCCGTCACGCATCGCACTTCGCTTCATCCAAATTTCTAGTCCCCAAGCAATTTTTCTGTCGATGTGCGAAACTCCAACACGATCTGAACTGTTGATCTCTCCCAGATCCAACGGTCATTTCTCCATCGCGCGACCCTCATCCATCGCACATCGCACATCGCCGTTTCCATCCGCCTTTTATATTTCTCCACTAATGACCAATACCCCGATGCGATCTTGACTGTTGATCTTCATCCGCAGATCCAACGGCCCCCATTTCATCGCTCCTCGCCTTCCCCATCGGCATCACACTTCGACGATTCCCATTTCCATGTCCCAAACCATGTTCTCCGCCGATAGAATCTCCACCGTCCGATCAACCCAGATCTATGGCACATATTCATTACGGGGGCACCCGACCAAAGCGGCCCGTACTCCTCAGTTCCCCCGCAATTGACTCCTTTGACTGATCAAGATCTCCATCCAATATTCCAGATTCACTACAAGGGCACATATTCCACAGACCTGTCCATACCCTCAAGCACCCTCGCAGTTGATCTCAACCATTGATCTCCATCATGATCCAATGGCCCACATCACTCCCTCTTTATAACCCTGCCACTGATCATCCCGCTACATGACAAAGCTGCTAACGTCATTGTCGGTCCCACCCGACCGTGCAAGTACATCCATCGCGTTCATCTGCAGTGACTGATCTGGATTGCCCAGATCGGACGGCTCCCATTCATTTTCGTGTTCATTTCACAACATCTCCCCAACTCACAACTCCGACACGAAATGGGAGATTTTTTTGAGGACACGCGTCAACCTCCAAGCCGTATTGCATTCATTCCTCTCATTACCACTTATCACCTTCTGCTTGCATGAAAACCACTCTGGTTTTTCGAAAAAACCACCATTGCACCTCTTTGCGCCAAATTCAGTTTTGAACCCTGGTTTTTATGGTTTTTCGCCATGAGGCCCTTTTCCACTGCATCCACTACCTCCACATTGCTCTTCCACCTTCACCCGAGCCTTCTGAAGCAGTCAACCACTCATCGCAGGATTTATTTAATTAGTTTGTTGTCTGTTCAGGTTTTGATGGCCTTTTAATGTACACAGGCCATCTCATAGCCAATTACAGTGGCTCGAGGCTGAGGATGACGATCCTCCACGCCCAGGAAGCAGAGAAAAATATGCAGAGGGCTTATTTCACATCCAAATCAATGGATCATTACCATTGGCCATTCTATGGGACCCTCCAGCACAAAAGGCCAGTTCGCTCACTACTGGCAGTACCGCATTCTCCAGCTCAGAAGGCTAGTTATTCCACGACTAATGGTATTGCCTTCGCCAACAGTAGCAGGGGCTCCTCCTCATCAAATAGCAATGATAAATCATGACGGGGCCTGTGTGGTCTTTTTTACCTTATATTCTCTTCACTTTGTCATTTCGGGTGAAAACATCAAATTCACCCTTGCAGTTTTTACTTCCAGTTAGCATGTTGTTCACATTTCAGTTAGAAATGGCTCTAGGCCTGCGTTGTAAGATGGTGAGAGGAAATTTTTCCTCATCATCATTTCTGTTTTGATTTAGACCTGCAACAACATACAAGCACACGAGGAAGATATTTTCCCAAAATATCCTCTCAGGCATAGGAATCAGAGGTTATAAAAGCAGGAAGACAACACTGACAAAAGGTTCCAGATTTTCCAAAGGACTCACTAGTTCGAGTGTTCTGTATGTATTTGGTATGAATTTGGATAGTTGATGTTGAAGATCTCGTAGGGACTTAGTAATAAGAAGCTTTGTTGAAATTGGGGATTCCGCTCTGGGTGATTCACATTTTGTAACCCTTCTCTATGTTTTTAATACAAATGTTCATTTCACATCTCTCCACATTTCTTGTATCTAATTCTCTGGAATGTGAGTGCTCCCATGTTTAAATGTGAATCTATCATTACATATACTCATATTTACTCATACATAGCACTTTAAATAGGCTCAGACAGGATACTTTGTTTCATTTTCTATATCTTTCACCGGTCTTCCGATATTAACTACAATGGATTCTTATCTTTGAAATTGTCCAAATATATGGATTCTTTTCTTTGCATAGGCCCGTTATATATGGAATCTTATCCTTGAATAAGCTCGGTTATAGTTCGTATATTACTTCATCTTCTGTCCTAGTCATCGCTCATATATAACTTGATATCTATGTGTTCATTTTATAAGTCGGCCCCCTTTATAGCATTTTGTCTTAAAGCTATCTGATGCATTTACTATTTTCATTTTGTACTCAGTTTCAGTAGTTTTCTTAGTTGTTGTGTTTAACTTTGGGGTCTTGGTTCCATCGTTCCACCTCGTTGCAAAACATTTCATCCGAGGAGTACAAAGAGAGTTCAATATCGGCCAAACCAAATGCTTGAGTCATATGCTCCTTGTATCAAGAGTGTCCGAATTTTATTCAGCACAACCTTGTTCTCGTTTCTAGGAGTTACAAAATCTTTCTGGTGCTGTTGCCAGGGAAAGAATTTGAAGAACTAAATCCCTGGGCCTTGACAAATATCCATCCACCCTTCAGAATAGGTGAGCAAGAAGGGTTGGGAGTTGTAGATCCCTCACCTTGGCGACTCCACTGTCATTTAAAGGATAAATCCATTTGCAGTCCTGGCTTCTCGAAAGCCACATCTGAGGTCAGATACATCCCAGTCGAAAACACCTTCAGTATCCGATCCAAAGAATATTTTACATAAGAGAAGTTGGAGAGAAATACAACCAGCTTATGCAGACATTCCCAGATTCTCTCTGGAAGACTCTCCATCCTCCTCTCAATTAGCTCAAGATCAAGGTCCTGATTTTACTACAAGAACCCTTGATTATACTTCTGATAACCCCTCCCTGGAAAATATTGAAGTAAAAGATGAGGCTGAATCTGTAGATACCACTAGCTTCTTTCTGCATCCCACTCCCGAAGCTAAAGAAGTTAAAGAAGTCACAGAGGTTTTCGTTGCTCATATTCCATCATTTCAATCAGCCCCTCAAGCCTTTGTTCAATATATCCCCATTATCATACATACTTCTCTTCCACCACCTCCTTTCATACATCAGAATCCCCCGCCACCTCCACAACCTTCGATGGTTGTTCCTGGCTTCTTATTGAAAAAATATGACCCCCTGGCATTGCCTCAGATCCTGAACGACATGCCTCAGGATTACTTAAAGATCCTACCTCGTTTCAATGGAGAAAATGATACTAAAGCTCAGAAACACCTGGAAGTTTTGTATGCCTTCGCAAAAAATTTCAATGTTGAACATCTGGTTGTGGTGTTGAGGTTGTTTGTCTAGTCTCTAGATGGAGAGGCAAGAAAATGGTTCAAGACCTTGGGAGACCACTCCATTACTAACTGGAAGGAAATGGAAAATGCCTTTATCAAGAAATGGGGAGAGAAAAAGGACCATGGATATTGTCTTACAGAATTCAACACACTTAGAAAGAGACATAATGAAGGTGTGTTTGAATTCATCAAGAGGTTTAATAAATTATATACAAGTCTCCCAGCCAAAATGAAGCCTCACCAAATTTCTACTAAATTGGTGTTTGTAGCAGCCTTTGATTCAGAATTTGGATTCTCTTTAAGAGAAAGGAATTATGCCACCCTAGATGAAGCCCAGACCAATGCACTGGAAGTGGAAGCCAACTTTACTTCTACAGGTAAATAAAAAGGGAGGTCAGACCATGATGTTAGACGGAGAGGGAAAGAAGAAGCATCTACCTCTGGTCAAGATAGAGAGGTAGAAAATTACAAAATAGAGGAGATGAGAAAAATGATCAAAAACCTTTCAAGCAAGCTTGTGAAGCTTGAGCTCGAAACAAAGAAATCCTCCTCCAGGCCACCTCAAGCTGTTCAAAACAGGGGTTATAATCCCCAATATAGAAAGCCTCCTTTATAGATATTACAAAGAGATCAGAAGGAGTAGCAAGACCACATATAGCCCCCACTGTATCTGGAAGGGCAGATGGATGGCCCTACCAAAGACATCCCCAATGGGAAAGATGATCAATATATTGCTTACTCAAATGGTGATGAAGTTGAGCCTTCTTCGTAAGAAAGTGAAGGAGTGGGGCTTTCCTTGCAACAAGAAGAAGGAGAAAAAACAAGTGCTGCTGAAGATCCAGAGATCGATGATTACTACAAGCAATTTGAGGACTTAATGCAGGCACAGTTCAACAGAAAATATGATCTCAGATCCTCTAGGAAGAGGATGCGCACACAAGAACAAGAAGAATAAATGCCTCAGAAGGAGACCGTCGTTCATAAAATTGAAGATAAAGGTAAGATACCTATAACTGAACCTTTACATTCTAATGAATCCATTCCTTCCTCTGCTAAGTTGGCCTCTAATCCAAATGCAAATGTTAAACCCATCCCAAAGGATGAAAAACCGCCAACCAACAGTAAAGAGCCAAAGGAATGTCTTGTATAGAAGCCTCCTCCTATGTTTAGCCTTCAGAAAGAGCTAGAAAAAGTAAAAATTCCAGTCCCTTTGACTAAACTCCTGAAGCATCCAGTCTACCAGTCTCAGGTGTCTTCTTTCATGCTTCCTCAAGGAGTAGCCCCAATCCCAGATAGTTTAAACCTCCAAGAAGAAAGGCCCATGGTTGTTTTTGGTCCTCATGTTGAGGAGTTAGATGCTTCAACTCCTCCTTTCTATGTCTCTTTAGTAATTCATGATTTGTTGTTGCACAACTGTATGCTAGCCTCCGGGGAATCCCATAACATGTTACCTCTGTCGGTGATGGAGAAATTGGGGCTACAGATCACTCACCCATATAAAGATCTCTACTCCTTTGATTTTAAAAGAGTCAAGTGTTTAGGGATGATTAAGGATTTTGTGGTAACTCTGGCCCAAATCCCAGCTAAGAGCGTGGTAATGGACATAGTAGTGGCCAACATCCCAGCTTGGTTTGGGATGTTGTTATCAAGATCATGGGGTACAAAAATCGGAGGATCTATAAAGCTGGACCTAACTTATGCAACCATCCCTGTGTTTGGAGGCCAAGAAAGGAGATTGTACTGGGAAACAAGGTTTGTGAAGATGGTCACTAAAGCTGATAATTCAGTAAATTCACTAGTGTACAGCAAAGAGGGTGAGTTTTCTTGTCTAATGCTTGAGGAAGACCAAGATTACTTGCAGGATCCATCTTTCTGTCAAGTGAGGACTAAGCAATCTTCAATTAATGAAGAAGGTGGGATTTGGACCTTGCACTTTGACGGAGCCAACTCAAAGGAAGGGAGTGGAGCTGGGGTTCTCCTTATCTCCCCTACTGGGAAACTGGTCCCATTATATTTCAAATTGGATTATGAAGCCACGAAAAATGTGGTCGAATATGAAGCATTTCTCCTGGGTCTACAAACAACAAAGAATATGAATATTCAGACTTGAAGGTTTTGGGAGATTCAAAACTAGTGGTGAGACAAGTGAGAAATCAGTGTCAAGCTAAGCACCCATGGCTGAGGGCTTACAGAAATGAGGTATGGGACTTGGTAGAGAATTTCTTCTTAGCATTCAATATCCAATTCATGCCAAGGGACCAAAACAGAATGGCAGACTCTCTTGCAATAGCTGCCAGCACTTTTTGACCACCTTAGAACTCCCTTCTGAGGTATGAAATAGAGATTCGCTACCGTCTTTCCATCCTTGACAATGTCAAACATTGGCATGTGTTTGAAGACGAAGAGCAAGTCAAAAGATTCATGGATATTGTTGGGGAATTATCCAATATTGACATAGATGTTTGTGAGGAGGAGACTGTAGACCTTCCTCAAAATAAATGGAAAGATACCGTAGCTAGGCACAAGGTGTTGCAGCTCAAAGGGAATGTAATACACAGAGGACTGGTCCCTCTGGAGAGATTATTTGATAAGAATGATGTCCCAATACGGCCAAGTAAGGTTGTTGAAGAAAATCAGGTAGATGACCTGAACCTCGGCACTGAGGCCGATCCAAAGATCGTGAAATTGTCTAATAAGGTACCTGACGAATACAAAGAGAAATATCATAAGCTATTTTAGACATATAAAGATGTCTTTGCCTGGTCCTATCAAGATTTGAAGACCTTTGATATTAGCATTATCTAGCACAAGATTCCATTAAAAGGAGATGCTAAGCCACATAAACAGAAATTAAGGCAGATTAATCCTTTACTCCTTCCTTCCATTGAAAAGGAAATTAAGAAACTGTTGAAGGCTAAGATTATTGTGCCATTAAGATATTCTGAATGGGTGGCCAACTTGGTCCTAGTCCAAAAGAAGAACGGAGAAATAATATTGTGTGTGGACTTTCGAAACTTGAACAGAGCATCTCTGAAAGACAATTATCCACTGCCCAAGATGGACCATATATTGTAGAAGGTGGTAGGATCTTCATGAATGTCTATGATGGATGGATTTTCTGGGTACAATCAAGTAGAAGTGCTTCTAGAGGACCAAAAGAAAACCGTATTCACCACTCCTTGGGGAACGTTTATATATACACAAATACCGTTTGGATTGATCAATGTAGGAGCTACATTTCAAAGGGCAATGGACATCGCTTTTGTAGGGGAACAAGACAAATTCGTGGTGGTGTACCTGTACGACATCACAGTCTTCTCAAAGGATGATGTTGAACATATAGAACATTTGCACAGGACTTTTGACAAGTGTCGCAGGTATGGATTGTCCTTAAATCCCCAAAAATCTATGTTTTCTTTAGAAGAGGGTAAACTGTTGGGGCATATTGTAACAAAGGCAAGGATAAAAATTGACCCGAAAAGGGTATAGGCCATAAATGGTATATCCTTGCCCAGAAACAAGAAATAGGTCCAAGTTTTTCTTGGACGTATCAACTTTTTGAGAAGATTCATACCGAACTATGCAGAGATAGTCTGGTACATAACTAAGATGCTGAAGAAGGACAACGAATTAAAATGGACTACTGAGTTGCAGGATTCTTTTAACAAAATAAAAAATTGTTTCGCAGAAGCCCCAGTATTAGCAGGACTGGATTATGCGAAACCCTTCATAATATTTTCATTTTCATCCCCCCACACTGTCGCAGTAGTATTATTGCAGAAGAACGAGGAGGGGCATGAGCAACCTATCGCCTTTTTCAGCCAAGTGCTCCATAATGTTGAGCTAAAATATAACATCCTGGAGAAACAGGCTTATGCCTTGGTCAAGTCCCTCAAGGATTTTAGGATGTATGTATTGCAATCAGCCATAACTGCATTTGTACCCATAGTGGCTGTAAAATACATCTTGATTCAGGGAGATAGGGAAGGAAAGAGAGGAAAATGGATGGCCAAGATACAAGAGTATGAGTTGGAGATACACCCCACTAAGCAAATAAAGGGACAGGGATTAGCCAAGATCCTTTCTGAATCAAACTGTCAGGATTTAGGGATAAATTGGTCTATGGTAGCAAATGAAGAGCCTGGAGGAGTAGATGAGAAGCGCTGGATAGAAACTGCTACACAAAAGACTCATATGAAGTACCTTCTCAGTGCCTAGTACAAAGAAATTGTAGAGTACCTCTTGAATCTTAGATGTCCTCCAAGCTGCGACAAGACAAAGTATAGAACATTGAGGCTAAAATCTCAGAAGTTCATTTTAGCAAATGGCCATTTGTACTGGAGGGACCCATCGAGCATACTACTTTTATGTCTCACAGAAAATGAAGTAGAAGAAGTGATGGCAGAATTCCATGGGGGCATCTATGGTGGCCACTATAGCTAGAGGGCCACGATGCACAAAATTCTGAAAGCATGCCTTTTCTAGCCCAGACTTTTCGGAGATGTTTTTGCTCGGGTAAAGGTCTGCGAAAAATGTCAGAAATTTGCTGAAATGCAGAATTTTGCACCTTTGCCTATGATCCCGATACACATAGAAGAACCTTTCCAGCAGTGGGGAATTGATTTCATCGGCCAAATTCATCCTGACTCAAGCGGGAAACACAAGTGGATACTAACAGCCACCGATTACTTCAGTAAATGGATAGAGGCCGTGCCAGCAAGGAATGCTACAGACATAGTGGTGATCAAGTTTCTGGAAGATAACATTATCTCAAGGTTTGGTTGTCTTGCTAAGATTGTCACAGATAATGCTCAGGTTTTAAGTCTGTAAAATTTATCAATTTTTGCCAACAATATAATATTGTATTAGGACACTCTACTACATATTATCCATAGGGGAATGGATTGGAAGAATCCTCAAACAAAACCTTGGTGAGGGCATTGAAAAAGGCCATAAATGAAAACCAGAAGAACTGGGATTCACAGCTCAAGTTTGCGCTATGGGCAAACAGAATCACCAGTAAGAGGTCAACAGGAAAATCCCCATATGAATTGGTTTACGGTAGAGCAGCTATTTTCCCGATACAATTGGCATTACCCATGGCTAGGTTCATGCAGGATTTTCAAGAGGAACCAAACGATCTTACCAGAAGGATGAATCAGTTAGTAGAACTGGAAGAGACTCGAAGTCGAGTAAATTAGAGGTTGACTGAGTACCAAGAGAAAATGAAAGACCTTTTTGATCATCATGCTAAGGATAAAGAGATGCAGGTCAGAGATTTGGTACTAAGATGGGATATAAGAAGGGTTGAGAAAGGAAAGCATGGGAAGTTCGACCCTCTGTGGTTTGGACCTTTCAAAATTGCTGAAGAGGGAGGAAACAACACTTTCAGACTGGAAAATTTGTAGGGTGATCTGCTCGAAGCCCCTATGAATGGGCAATTCTTAAAACCATTTTTCCAGTATTGATTAGGCTGAAAGGTCTGTTGTATAATATTGTACAATATTATGTTGCTTTTATTTTTGATGTTATTGTTTTTATTTATCATGAAGAAATAAGAAAAGGCATCAAGGAGACTATGATTCATAAGAAGGAGGCTAACAGATGGTATGCGGAGTTCTCGATGCATTCGAGGACAAACGGGTCATCCCTACGTTGAGCCAATGTTGTTATGACATCCTTCACCAAGCCTGAATGTCTATTGATAAGGGGGCCTATACTGCAAAGAAAAAATCATAATGACTACATGGACTGTCAAAGCCCCTTTTTCACCTATTGGAACCTTTGAAAGGGCTTAAAATTCAAATTTTAGCTTTAGAAGCACTCATTTTAGCATATGGGGCCTCTAAGCACATTTTGGCTTAAGCCCTCGGCCCTCATTTCTCATATAACCCCGTTTTATGACCGATGACTAAAAGTCCTTAAGCCCTCTTCAGCCATCAGACTTCGTTGATCCCAAAACCCATTCATTTTATCTTTTTGATTCATCTTTGAGGTCCATCTATGCCGAAGAGATCCTGACCGTTGATCTCCGCAGATCCGATGGCCATCGCGCATCACCTTCCCGTCGCTCATCACACTTCACTTCATCCAAATTTCTAGTCCCTGAGCTCTTTTTCCGCCAATGTGCGAAACTCCGATGCGATCAGAACCATTGATCTCTCCTAGATCCAACGGTCATCACTCCATCGTACGACCCTCATCCATCACACATCTCACATCGTCGTTTCCATCCGCCATTTATATTTCTCCGCTGATGAGCGATACCCCGATGCGATCCTGACCGTTGATCTTCATCCGCAGATCCAACGACCCCCGTTTCATCGCTCCTCACCTTCCCCATTGGCATCGCACTTCGGCGATTCCCATTTCCATGTCCCAAACCCTGTTCTCTGCCGATAGAATCTCCACCATCCAATCAACCCTACGACACATATTCATTGCAGGGGCACCCGACCAAAGTGGCCCGTACTCCTCAGTGCCCCTGCAGTTGACTCCTTTGACTAATCAAGATCTTCATCCAATGGTCCAGATTCACTACGGGGGCACCCAGTCCACAGACCCATCCATACCCCCAAGCGCTCCCGCAGTTGATCTCCATCGTTGATCTCCATCATGATCCAACGGCCCACATCACTCCCGCTTTATAACCCCACCACTGATCATCCCGCTACGTGACAAAGTTGCTGACGTCATTGTTGGTCCCACCCGACCATGCAAGTATGTCCATCGCATTCATCTACATCCATTGATCTTGATTGCCTAAATTGGACAGCTCCCATTCATTTTCGCGTTCATTTCACAATGTCTCCCCAACTCGCAATTTTGACATGAAATTGGCAGTTTTTGTGAGGACACACGTCAACCGCCAAGCCGTATCGCGTTCATTCCTCTCATTACCACTTACTGCCTTCGGCTTGTGCAAAAACCACTCCTGTTTTCTGCAAAACCACCATTGCACCTATTTGTGCCAAATTCAGTTTTGAACCCTGGTTTTTATGGTTTTTCGCCATGAGGCCCTTTTCCGCTGCATCCACTGCCTCCACACTACTCTTCTGCCTTCACCCGAGCCTTCTGAAGCAGTCAACCACTCAATGCATGATTTATTTAATTATTTTTTTGTATGTTCAGGTTTTGATGGCCTTTTAATGTACACAGGCCATCTCATAGCCAATTACAGTGGCTCGAGGCTGAGGATGACGATCCTCCATGCCCAAGAAGAAGAGAAAAATATGTAGAGGGTTGATTTCACATCCAAATCAATGGATCATGACCATTGGCCATTCTATGGGACCCTCCAGCACAGAAGGCCAGTTCTCCCACTACTCTAAATACCGCATTCTCCAGCTCAGAAGGCCAGCTATTCCATGACTAATTGTATTACCTTCGCCAGCAGCAGAAGGGGCTCCTGCTCATCAAACAGCAATGATAAATCATGATGGGGCCTATGTGGTTTTTTTTACCTTATATTCTCTTCACTTTGTCATTTCAGGTGAAATCTTCAGATTCACCCCTGTGGTTTTTACTTCCAGTTAGCATATTGTTCACATTTCAGTTAGAAATGGCTCTAGGCCTGTGTTGTAAGATGGTGAGAGGAAATTTTTTCTCATCATCATTTCTGTTTTGATTTAGACCTACAACAACATACAAGTACGCAGGGATGATATTTTCCCAAAATATCTTCTCAGGCATAGGAGTCAGAGGTTATAAAAGCAGGAAGACAACATTAACAAAAGGTTCCAGATTTTCCAAAGGACTCACTAGTTCGAGTGTTCTGTATGTATTTGGTATAAATTTTGATAGTTTATGTTGAAGATCCCGTAGGGACTCAGTAATAAGAAGATTTGTTGGAATTGGGGATTCCGCTCTGGGTGATTCACAGTTTGTAACCCTTCTATATGTTTTTAATACAAATGTTCATTTCGCATCACTCCACATTTCTTGTATCTAATGCTCTGGAATGCAAGTGCTCCCATGTTTAAATGTGAATTTATCATTACAGATACTCATATTTACTCATACATAGTGCTTTAAATAGGCTCAGACAGGATACTTTGTTTCATTTTCTATATCTTTCATCGTTCTTCCGATATTAACTACAATGGATTCTTGTCTTTGAAATTTCCCAGATATATGGATTCTTATCTTTGCATAGGCCCATTATATTTGGAATCTTATCCTTAAATAAGCCCGGTTATAGTTGGTATCTTGGTTCATCTTCTGTCCTAGTCATCACTCATATATAACTTGATATCTGTGTGTTCATTTTAGAAGTTGGTCCCCTTTACAACATTCTATCTTAAAGTTGTTTGATGCATTTACGATTTGAATTTTGTACTGAGTTTCAGCAGTTTTCTTAGTTGTTGTGTTTAACTTTGGGGTCTTGGTTCCACCCTTATTAAAACCATTCATCCGAGTGATAGTTGCATGAGAGCCTAACATTTTCAACTGCAATCAGTTGAGTCATATGCTCCTTGCATTTAAGATGTCCTAGGCACTGGTCTTTATACAACTCAAGGCTGTCTCTAGGAGTTACAACACATGCAATGAGGGTAAAATAAAGCTTGAATTGTGAAGCTAGAGCTTCACCCACCATTCATCCTGAGGTCTTCTTGCATGTCTTCTTATATGGGAATTTCATGGCATATTTCCTAAATTCATGATAGTGAAAGAACTTGATTATGGAGAAGTTTTTCTTCTTACCCCCTTAACTAGATTCTGCTTTGGATTGGGATTTATTCCCTTTCTCTTTCCTTTCCTTTCCAGCTAAAGAAAAATTTTCTTCATCATCACCCTTGGATGAAGTCTTGTCTCTGATATTCGTCTTGTTTCCTCCTGTACGAAATCGGACCAAAGTCATTCCCAATTTTGTAGTTTCTCCCTCCCATTTATCAAATCTTCATAGTCGTGTGAGATCTTGGGAAGGCCTAAAAGGGCTAGGATCACCACATCATCATTTGGTACTATGACACTGACTCCTGCAAGTTCATCATGACATTGTGTGAACTTGCTCAGATACTGCTTAATTGTGTCATTCTTCTATATCTTTATACTTCTAATCTTGTCATTGAGTGCTAGATTCTTATGGTCACTACTATTTTGGAAAAAATCTATCAATGCTTTCAACATTGCATACATAGTCTCTTTCCCATGGATATTTGAGACAATATGGTCACATACTCCCTCTAATATGGTTCTCCTTGCCCTGGCTACACACTTATTCCATTCTGCTAGATTCTAAGTATCAGTTATTTTCAATTTCGGAATGTCACTCAAAAAATTCCTTCAACCCATTATCTTTCAGCACTCTCTCCATACGGTAATTCAAAGCAACATAATTTGAGCTTCCCTGAAGGGCATACTCAAGTCTTAGTCCATAGAAATACATCCTTCTAGCTTTAAAGAATTGATCTATAAATTTGATCCTCCTACAAATACAACTTCAAAATATCTTCTCTATTGTGAATCTATCCCTGATACCATGTAGAAAGTAATGTGTATATTCTAGACTACTCATGAAATTTACTAAATCACAACACTAGAAGCTACTGTGCTCATTTGCAGAAGTGAATTCACAATCGAGAACACAAATCAGTAACATGCATCAAGGTTCAACACACATACACAGATAATTGTCTAGGGGAAAGAAACTTCTCAAAACCCCTTACTATTTGTATTGCATTAATCAAAGAATATGGATGAATACAATATTCTCTGCTCAAGCTTGAGCTCAACTTGCACCTTTATCTTCTAACCTCTACCTCAATAACTGAACCTGGCCAACACTTCGCCAAAATTTCGAGCCTCCAAGCTCCTATTTTTTTGCATTGTTCCCTTTGGAAATTTCCCCTATGTTTTAGGAATCTCTCACCAAGGAATTTCCCAATTACCATAAGTCAATTCTCTAACTTCATGCACCACCTGTACAACTTGAACTAGTTTATAATTGATAGTACATTACCCTTGAACTCCAATCTTAACTGGGTAACTCAAATTGTCTGCATGCATCATTTATTTTAGGTTGATCGACTATTTAACTGGATGACCACTAATTGTGACTATAGTTACACTACACAACTTGACCCTCCACTATTTTCTCCAACAGTTAGAACTAGTTTAACTGACAATAACTCAACTTAACTAAATTAGATTGCTACAAATTAGCAATAAATCAAGTAGAACTGAACTCAAGTGTATCCAACCTGAATTTACTGAGTTAAATGAGTGAAAAAATTCATGTCACCTCAATTAAATACCTCCAAGTATTATGCTAAAATTGAAATTTGAATTTTAATCTAGTTTAATTAAGGTAAAGTCAAAACTAGATTTTCTTGCTGAATTTTCAACAATTCTGATTTAATAAAGATATGCATATTATTACTATCGTGCCTCAATGAGAGAGTAAATATTTGGTAATCAATATTTTTTAGTAGTTTTATATCTTTTGCTCCAGCAGGAGGGCCCCCTGTTCCATGTGAGAAGTGTAATTTAGTAATTCGCTTTTATTTATCTCTATGTTTTTAAATACTCTTTTTTTCACCATTTCATTATGTAGATTTTCACTCGTTTACCTTTTTTGTTTTTCCATTCATCATTACCATCAATTATTTACTTATACAATCAATTTTATTCTCATATTAATATATATGTTAGGAATTCTCGCACGGAATTATAGGCATATCAATGAATGAACTCTAAGTTTTGCATAACACACAAGTATTTAAATTCTCAATGATCAATTTCAGTTGCTCTCTTAGTTAATTGTTACGATGCTCCGCTTTATTAGATAGTTTTCATTTATGGAATATAATTTGATTTCTTTCAAAATATATGTAGAAATTATATAATATGCATGTATACTACCGGACTCTGTAGAAATTTGAATAATTGATATGTTATCCACCGAGATTCTCTTGATCACACACTATTTTAACTTCATGCACAATACAGAATCTCTTCTACCATTGATCATTAATTGCGGAAATAAAAACAATCTCATGCGCACATTAAAACCATAAACAATCACACATATGAACACAGTATTTCATGGGAAACCTTAAAGCTGAAAACCCCAACTATATATATATATATTATATGTCATATAGATCATGTAACAATCATCATACAAAGCTCCTCACAAGCTCTCAGTACAATCTCCAATTTCTACACACTAATCAAGCTAGATCTAGCAAAACACATGCTCCAATCTCTGCCACTTGATAACCTGCCTCTACTGCATAATCAATGCTGAAGAATGGCTCATAAATAACTTTGAACCACCTGGCTTGTACTACGCAATCCTCATTGGCATCTCCAATCACTGGTTGTTTCAAATCATGAAACAGTATAGTCACAACTGATAGTCACACTGCTCTTTCACCTATCTCTTCACTGGTCTCCACTGAAACTGTCCATGCACTGAAGTTAACTAATGTATTCTTTAGTTTATTAATGAGTTTATAATTATTGAATTAATTATTAATTAATTCACACCTCTCACTAGTGTATCAATCAGTTAGACTAGATACAACTAGCTCAACTATGTTTAGCTTAGTTAAACTGAACACAACTCCATTAACTTCCTCAATCAACTCCACCAAACTCTCTCACATGAGTTCTAACTAAAGTATCCATGCAATAGCTCCACTTAACCCTTAGGAAAAGCGTAATTCCTTCTGTCAGCTCCTGTGCCACATCTGTGCACTTAACTGAAGTGCTCCAAGAGAATAAGATAATGTTTATAGTCCAAATATTGTTAAGAGCTAATAATATTCGACATAACTATTTTTAGATTGGCAATCTAAAAATAGATTCCGCCCAATATGTCTAAAAATAGAAGTCCATCTATTTTTCCAACTTGACCAACCATCCACAAATAGCATCCTGCAACTCATAGAATATGATCCATATGTCTAAAAATAGACTTTGTGACAAAAATATCTTGCGGGCCCACTTAGTGAAGGCGACTTCTTTCCACTAAGCTCATCATCTTGTTTCAATCTCAACAGACTCCCTTGATATAAAAAATTAATCTTATGTTAAATACAGAATCCTTCCACTTAATTCTTTGCGGAATTAAATCACCAATTGCAATCACATATGAAGCAAATCAATCGCACATAACAAGAATTTTTTACCAATAAATATTAAAGCTAAAAACCCCAACTATCATATATTATTTATATCAATGGAAGATGTAACAATCTCATAAAAATCTTAGTACATCAAGCTCTCAGTATAATCAACTATCGTCACACACTGTCATGTAGAAATTTGCATATCTATGCACCAATTTCTTGCCTCCTAACAGCCTGCATCCACTACGCAATCCCTGCTGAAGAAGATCCCTGAATGAATTTGATCTTTCCTTGCCTTGACTATGCAATCCTCATTGGAAACTCCAATGTCTATGTATATGCATTGAATGCATCACTATAGTCACAACAGATAGTCCATCTCACCCTTTCACCTATCTCTCCACTGGGTCTCCACTGGAACTGACATGCAAGTAGTTAACTATTGTATTTGTTCAGTTTCAAGTGAGTCTCTAGTTGTGAATTAATTAAATAATTAATTCACTGAACTCTCACTAGTGTATCTTTAGTTAGAACTAGATACAACTAGCACAACTGAGTTTAACTCACTTAACTGAGTTAAACTAAATAACAACTCCCATAACTACTCTTCCAACTCTGTCACAACTTGCCGCTATTAGTTATAACTGAGTCCTCCATGCATGAGTCACCAACCACCCTAGGAATTGCATAATTCCTTCAGCCCAATGATGTGCCACACCTGTTCACTAAAATAAAGTGTTCCAAGAGAATAAGTTGATATTTAGAGTCTGATTATTATTAAGGGCTAATAATAATCAACATGCATCTATTTTTAGGTTAGCGATCTATAAATAGACTTCACCCAATCTTATAAAAATAGAAATTCATCCAAAGATAGAATTTTCTCAACCATCTAAAATCAACATCCTGCTAATTTTAGAATATGCTCATCATTCTAAAAATAGACATACAACTAAAAATAGTCTGCGGGCCCCACCTAGTGAAGGTGCTTAATTTTCACTAAGCTCATCATCTTGTTGAATCTCAAAACTCCCTCTCAAAAAGATAGGGATTATCCTTCACCCTGATCTTGTCTCTATGTTGTTCGAATTTTCTCCTAGTGAGTGCCTTCTTCAAAATATGTGCATCCTGATCTTCCGTAGGAATGTACTAAAGCAACATGATCTTCCGCTGCACACAATCTCTCATATGATGATACCAGATATCTATATGCTTAGACCTATCATGAAACACAAGTTTAGTCGAGAGTTTAATGCAAATCTGATTATCACAATGAATCACTCTAGGATTTAAATGAGAACCGAACAAACCGACAAGGATCTTCCTCATCCAGATAGCCTCACATGCAGCTTGACTTGCTGCCATGTACTCTGCTTCAGCTGAATTGAGTGCCACAGATATTTATTTCCTGCTATACCAAGAAACTACTGTAGATCCAATACTAAAAACCCCTCTTGATGTGCTCTTTCTGTCTATTGGGTTTCCTGCCTAATCTTCATCCGTGAAGCCATCCAACTTCACCTCATTCGTCTGTCTGTACCATAAGCCATACTCAGATGTGCCCCTAAGATATCTCAGGGCATGCTTGTCTGCCTTCCAAAAGAGCTTGGAAGGCTTAACCATCGCCTGACTAAGTTGGTTCACTGCATAGCATATGTCTGGTCTTATATTAACTAAATACATGAGAAAACCCACCAACTATTGATAGACAGTATCACCCACTACCTTTGTCGATGTAGCATCCTCTTTCCTCCAATTTCCTGGAAGAGGAGTATGCATGGGATTGTAGTCCTGCATGTGAAACTTACCAAGTATCTCCCGAGCATAATTTCCTTGAGACATAAACAGTTCACCTTCTCCCTGCCATATTTCCAATCCAAGGAAATAATGAAGGAGACCCAAATCCTTCATCTCAAACTCCTTTGCAAGGTCCTCCTTGCATGATTGTATCAAATTCTCATCACACGTTAGTATTAAATCATCAACATAAAGAACAATGATTAAAAGCTTACCCTCCACCACAATTTGGTATAGGTTTGCATCCGCCTCACTCTTGGTGAAACCAAGTCCAGTGAAATAGTTGTTGATACGTGTGTACAAAGCACGGGGTGCTTGCTTCAACCCATACAACACTCTTTTGAGTCTGCACACATGTGACTCGCTGCTAAAGATCTCAAATCCTTCAGGCTGCTCAATGTACACTTCTTCCTCAATGATCCCATTAAGGAAAGCAATATTAACATTCATCTGATGAATGTGCCAAACCATCTGTGCTGAGAGAGCAAGGATGGTCCTTATGGAAGAATACCGTACAATAGGTGTAAAGGTTTCTTCATAATCAATCCCCTAAATTTGTGAGAAGCCCCAGGAAACAAATCTTTCCTTATACTTCTCGATGCTCCCATCAATAGCTTTCTTTACCTTGTAGATCCATCTCAAACCTACCACTGATGGCTCTGTCACGATACACTTGCTCATGAGAGCCATGTATCCAGTGAATAGGTCAAGTGATTGTCTATGTTTGCGCTGTGATGTAGGGAATCCTACATTCTGTGCCTCATCAAGCTTCAGCCTCTCAACTTCTGTGGTACCCCTTCTGCCAATTCTATTGTTTGGCTCTACGTGAGTGGACTCCTCCAATCCATGATCCTCCTCCAATCCATTATCCTCCTCCTGTGGTTGATCCACATCTTGAGGCTCATCTTTGGGAACAAGAAGTTCCTCCTCTGTATGCAAGTGTAGCTCCCTCTAAAATGACAACTTCATGGCTTTCTCCTCATTGAATTTGATATCCCGTCGCACCACAGTCATCTGACTATTTGGAAAATACACACAATAATTATGGGGTGTTTCTGTGTACCCCACAAATAACCCAAATTCTACAGTCGGTTCCAACTTCTTCCTGGAATCCTTAGTCACATGAATGTAAATAGATGAACCTAAAATATTTAAATGAGAAATATCTGGCTTCTTACCAGTAAAAGCTTCCTCAGGTGTACTCATGCCAAGTACTCTAAGAGGACAACGGCTTTGCACAAAAACTGCAATGTTGCATGCTTCCACCCACAAGTGCATTGGTAGGCCCTAGTCATGCATCATAGCTCGTGTAGCACCCATGATCATTATGTTTTTCCTCTCCGTTACCCCATTATACTATGGATTATGAGGCACTATGAGTTTTCTTTGAATTCTTTCTTTGCTACAGAAGTCTTTTAATTCGTTCGAGATATATTCACCACCATTATCGCTCCGCAGAGCCTTCACTTGCTTCCCCAACTCCTTCTCCACCAATGCTTTAAAATCACAAAACTTTGAGAATGTTTGATCCTTCTTCTGCATGAAGAAGATCCATCATCTACAAGAATATTCATCAACAAAAATAACATAATGCCTTTGTTTTTCTATTGAAGCAACCGAGAATGGTCCACACACGTCTATGTGAATTCTCTCCAGGATCACCGAAGCATGGTTCTCCTTCTCATGAAAGGTGGTCTTCACAAACTTACCCATAGTACATCCCTTGCAATGATCTGACTGCGTAAGAGTACCCTTGGGAATTCCAGTAGAAATCTACTGCAAAATCTTCAAGGCGCCATGGTGAAGATAGCCCAATCTCCTGTTCCATAATTCGCCCTCATCCCGGCTCACCACTTCTTCTGCTTTTCCCATCATTACAGCACAGCCATCTACCTCCAGCTTGTAGAGATTCTTGACCCGAATCCCTATCCTCTTGGTTTGACCCGTTTTTTTGTGTCGCAAGAAAAATTTTCCCTCGCTGAAAACAATGTCATAACCTCTATCCTCAAACATCGCGACTGAGACCAAGTTATTCTTCAGACTTGGAACATGCATAAAATATTTAAAAATAAATGGCTTACCTGACTCCCTCTCAAAGGTAATGGTTCTAATGATGGTCGCACTATATCTACCATCGTCGCCCATCTCTATATGCATTTGGAGATGTTTCTCCTCCAAGTCACTAAACAACTCCTTGTCTCCCGTCATGTGGAAGGAAGCACCACTATCAAGATACCACATCGATCCCATTGCGCTTGAAACCAAGAATGCGATCAAAGAGAAATCAATTTCAAATTGTGAGGAAAGGGCCTCACAGGCTGCAGCTCCAACAGCCTTCTTGTTCTTCTTTTTTTGTGGGCAATTAGTGGCGAGATGCCCATGTTCGTGACAATGAAAACACTTCACCTTGGAAAAATCCAGCTTCTTTCCTTTAGCCTCGGATTTTGGATGGGATTTCTTCCCCTTCCCTTTCCTTGCTTTGGCAACCAAAGCGCAATTCTCTTCATCATCATTCTTTGATGAAGAGCCATCCCTGGTACTTCGCCTTATCTCCTCTTGCACTATCTGACCAAAGTCGCTCCCAATCTGGCAGTTTCTCTCATCCATTGATAGAGTCTTGATAACTGTGTCAACTCTTCAAAAGCCCAAGGAGAGCCAATATCACCAAGTCATCATCCGCAACTATGATTCCCACACTCCCTAGCTCATCCCTACATTGGACAAAATTCGTGAGATATTTTGGAATACTGTCGCCCTTCTCCACTTTGATTTTTCTGAGCTATGGTCATTGTTGCTTTAGAAAAGATCTATCAAAGCCTTCCACATTGAAAATGGAGTGGCTTTCCCATGAAGGCTTGACACAATATGGTCTTTCACAACTTCCAACAAAATTCTTCTTGTCTTCACTACTTTCTTTTGCTAGGCGTCAAGTAATGCAGCATCCATCGAAGTGGGCTTAGGAACATCGCTATCAATGAACTCCTTCAGACCATTATCTTCAAGCACTGCCTCCATCCTGTCCTTCCATGCTATGTAGTTAGAGTTTACCTCGAGTGCATACTCCAACCGTTACCCATTGAAAGCCATTTCAATGTATACTCAACTATCGCACTAAGAAATTCTTGCAGCAAATTTGAATTGTCCACCAGCACAAAACTCAACACCGCTTCAATATTGCAATCTCAAGTGATCAACATTTCTCTGGTACCATGTATAAATTATACGAGATGCATGTATATTACTATACTCCCCTGATCTAACAAATTAATCTTATGTTAAATACAGAATCCTTCCACTTAATTCTTTGTGGAATTAAATCGCCAATTGCAAACACATATGAAGCAAATCAATCACACATAACAAGAATGTATTACCGGGAAATCTTAAAGCTAAAAACCCCAACTATCATATATTATGTATATTAATGGAACATGTAACAATCGCATACAAATCTTAGTACATCAAGCTCTCAATACAATCAACAATTGTCACACACTGTCATGCAGAAATTTGCATATCTATGCAACAATTTCTTGCCTCCTGACAGCTTTCCTCCACTGTGCAATACCTACTGAAGAAGATCCCTGAATGAATTTGATCTTGCCTTGCCTTGACTGCGCAATCCTTATTGGCAACTCTAATGTCTGTGTAGATGCATTGAATGCATCACTATAGTCACAACAGACAGTCCATCTCACCCTTTCACCTATCCCTCTGTTAGGTCTCCACTAGAACTGACATGCAAGTAGTTAATTGTTGTATTTTTTTAGTTGCAAGTGAGTCTCTAGTTTTAAATTAATTAAATAATTTATTCACTGAACTCTCACTAATGTGTCTTTAGTTAGAACTATATACAACTAGCACAACTGAGTTTAACTCACTTAACTGAGTTAAACTAAATAACAACTCATATAACTACTCTTCCAACTCTGTCACAACTTGCCACTATCAGTTATAACTGAGTCCTCCATGCATGAGTCACCAACCACCCTAGGAATTGCGTAATTCCTTTAGCCCATTGATGTGCCACACCTGTTCACTGAAATAAAGTGCTCCAAGAGAATAAGTTGATATTTAGAGTCTAATTATTATTAAGGGCTAATAATAATCGACATGTATCTATTTTTAGATTAGCGATCTATAAATATACTTCGCCCAATATTCTAAAAATGGAAATTCATCCAAAGATAGAATTTTCTCAACCATCTACAATCAACATCTTGCTAATTTTAGAATATGGTCACCCTTCTAGAAATAGACATACACCTAAAAATAGCCTGTGGGCCCCACTTAGTGAAGGTGCTTAATTTTCACTAAGCTCATCATCTTGTTGAATCTCAACAATATAAGAATTTATTTACTTTCTTTAGATTATAATTTTAAAATCTTTCATAGAATACATTGTTTTTATTTTCCATAGATCTGAATTTGAATTTTTGCATGGCATAAAATTCCTTTACTTTTCATAGTTAAATTTCATAGAGTAAACTACATCTTTCATTTCTTCCTAGTTCAAATAAGTTAGATTAGATTTATTTTTTCTTTAGATTAGAAACTTATTGCTTTCTTAGAATAGATTGTTTTTGCGTTCAAGTTGAAGTAGTAATATTTACTTCCACTGAATGTGTGTGTGCTCTAATTAGACTTCATCTCATAATTATAATTTTATATTGCTTATTAGAATATTTTTTACACCCTTTGATCAATTATTCATTGATTTCAATATAATATAATTCTCCTCTACCATTGAAATTGAAAATTTAATCTCCTAACACATATAGTGTAGTGTACTTCATAAGCGTACAAACATGGATTGACATTTTAATGAAAGTAATTTAACACTAAAAGAAATTACCCAACACCCTATATCAAATATGAGAAGATAAAAATCCAAGTCTTCCTCAATGGATTTTCATAGTCTTATCAAGACCAAATAGAATTCGATCAACCTAAGACGTTGGAGGACACCATTTGAAAGGATAAATATCTCTATGACCAATTGAAGCATAAGAATAAAACTCAAACACAATGGGAAAAAAAGGAAAGGAATAACTTCAGGAAGAAAGGATTGAGGCCCTCATGCTACGGGAAAGTTGAGAAAAGCGTCAAGTTCAACCTACTATCTAAGATTTAATTCCAATAGAATTTTCCTCCACCAAGTGGGAATAAGTCAATTAAACTGTCAAAGGAAGAGGCCAAAGAACAAAGGAAAAAATCATTGAAGTGTTGCAGGTGTGAGGATGAGCACCTGTTAAGAGACAATCCACACTAAGAACAAGAAAGTGGAAGAGAGTACAATGTCCAAGAGGCTACTAATATCAACAATGTGGCTAGGATTGTACCCCATATTTATGCAGACATGGAAAATAGGAAAGTACGCCACCAAGCCTCAATTGTGGAAATGGAAGGTATACTTTCCAACCTCCCTATTTCAATTTTAATTTACCTTGGTTATAACCTTAGTTATGTCACTCCACAAGTTTTTGAAGCTTGTGTTTTATAGAGAAAGCAACATGCTAGGTTGTGGCTAGTTCACTTATCCATTAGAGCCAAAATAAAGGACAATGATGTTATTAAATCATGTCAATTTGAGATGAGTGGTATGCCAGTACACAAGCCATTTTTAGGTCATATTTCCTACTGATTAGTGTGGATTGATTAGTATCACATAGGGCCAAATTGGACTACTATAATGAAACATTGGAATGAAAATATGATGGAGGAGAGAAAAGGAAACCTAAATGAGTACAAAATCATGTTTCTATGAGACAGATTATAGCTCTATAAATAAAAAAATATTGTATAAATGGATGTCCCCTATATGAGATACAAGTGACAAGTTTAATAGGGGATATTAAGTTGAATATTGAAGATCATCCCATATTAGAGGAATATAGTGACGTATTTTCTGAAGATATACCAAGATTATCGCTCAATGGGAACATGTATTTCTCCATAGAACTCAATTCACGACCTGTTCCCATATCTAGAGCACCATACAAGATGGGCACACCTAAACTAGTGGAACTAAATATACAATGGAAAATTTTTGAAAAAAGGGTAAATTAGACCTAGTGTGTCACCTTGGGGAGATCTAGTATTTTTTGTGAAGAAAAACGACGATACCCTTAAGTTGTGTATTGATTATAGACATCTAAATAAAGAAAATATTAAAAATAAGTAATCATTTCAAAATATTGATGATCTATTTGACCAGCTAAGAGGAACCACAATTTTATTAAAAATAGATCTCAGATCAATATATCATCAAGTTTGGATAAAATATGAAGACGTTTACAAGATAAATTTCATGACTAGATATGAACATTATGAGATTTTTCTAGTGCCATTTTGGCTAGAAAATGCACCATCCACATTTATGCCTCTTATGAATAATATTCTTATCAATCTATTAGATAAATTTGTGTAAATATTTTATTGAATACATTTTAGTATATTCAAAGAATAAAGTTAAGCATAAAAAGCACCACAAGGCCATGTTACAAGTGCTACAGGAGCACCAACTATACACTAACATCAATAAATATGACTTCTTCCAATCACAATTGCATTACTTAGGTCACTTTTTGTCAATAAAAGTAATAGAAATTGATCTTGAAAAGATCAAGGCCATATTAGAGTCACCTATTCCCTAGAATGTAACAAAAATAAGATATTTTATGGGGCTAGTAGGATATTATATAAGATTCATTCAAAGATTCTCAAAGATTGGACACCCGACTATAGTATTGAAAATAAAGAGAGTAAGCTCTCATTGGACATCATAGTGTGTAGCAAGATTTGAATAGCTAAAGCACCTTCTCACACATGCCACTATAAATGTTGTGGACCCAGATAAAGTTTTCTTGGTTTGCATTGATGCTTGCAAAGAGGGACTCAGTGGATTTCTCATGCAATATAGACATGTGATCAGCTATAAGTCCAATAAATTAAATGAACATGAGATGAATTATGAATCGCATAATGTGGAGCTTGCAGCCATAGTGCACACCTTAAAAATGTGGAGGCATTGTGGGCTAAAATTTGTTTCAATTTTTAGATCAACAAATCAAAGGAAAATAAATTTGAGTGGTTGAGACAGTCAAGCATGCAAGTGATATAAATGGCATCCATCAGTACATTTGTGATTGACATCAAGGAAAGAATTAGAGAAGTGCTACAAGAATATGGAACTTCCAACATGTAAATAAATGCTTGCTATAATATCCTAAGAGGCTAATGGTAGAAAATTATTTGCTAACTAAAGATGAATTGCTACTATACAAAGGCAGACTATAAATACCAATTGTACCTTACTTAAAGAATCTCATAAGGGATTAGTTTCATAAAATACCATATGTGGGTTACCCAAGATATCAAAAGATGATAACAACCATCAGAAAACTATATTATTGGCCAAGGATGACTAGTTGTTGAATATATTGCTATATGTATAGAATTCCAATAGTTCAAAGTGGAATAAAGGAACCCAACAGGGTTTTTGTAGCCCATATCAATTCTAGAATGGAAGTGGGAATTCATATCAACAAACTCCATCACTTGACTTCCAAGATCCACCAAACAACATGACAAATTCATGATGGTAGTGGATAAGATGAGAAAGGAAACTCACTTTAGACTTGTGAAGTCTACTTATAAAGCAATTGATATTGCCCATATTTCCATGAAGGATATTTTTAGATTTTTTGGCATGCCCAAGAAGATCATATATGACTAGGATGAAAATTTCACCTAGAATTTTTGGAAGGACCTATTTACATGTTTTGGTACCCATATAGAATTTATCACAACCTATCACCCTCATATTGATGGACGAACATAATGGTTAAATATAATATTTGAAGATGAACTCGGGATGTATGGTATGCACTAGAAAAAGAGGTGGGAATACTTTATGCCTCTAGTAGAATTTGATTCCAATAATGGATATCAATAGTCATTAAAGATGAGACTTTTTTAATCTCTATATGGTAGGAATGTAATGTCCCAATCAGTCAGGATAATCTAGTGGATAGAGATACAAATGATTTAGATTTGAACTAAACGAAATGGAACATGAAGTAATCAATATAAATCAAAAACCAAAGGTAGATCCAGACCAACAAAAGAGTTATGAAAACTAGAATAGAATTCATAAGAAATTTCAAGTGGGAGAGAATGTATATCTCTTAATCAAGCTAAATAGAACTTCTTTAAAACTTATCACCATTAATATACTATGGACTTTTCCATATCTTGGAGAGAGTAGGGATGGTAGCATATAGACTTGCCTTGCCTCCCACAATGAAGGCACCTGACGTGATTCATATATCCTTACTTAAAATATATATATATATATATATATATATTGCCTCCCACAATGAAGGCACCTGACGTGATTCATATATCCTTACTTAAAATATATATATATATATATATATACATGATGTTAATCATGTTATTAATTTGGATTTGGTATAAATGGAATCAAAATGATAATTCCAATCAAAACCTCAATGCATACTCGACATAAGGGATATGATGCTCCAAAACCAAGTCATCGCACAGGTCAAGGTGTTATGGAAGAACTTTGGATTAGTTGAAGCAACATGGGAACTAGAGGATGCCATGAAAAATTTATATCATGTTTTTTCTCTATATATTTTAAATTCTATAGATACTAAAACACCAAGGCCGGTTTTCTTTGGTGTGTGTGCGGGGGGGGGATTATAGTATTTTTTTTTAAATCTCTTATTTTCGTAAACGTAATTAAAGCATGATAATGTTGAACGGAAATCATTAATATCTTGCAAAAATTGTTTGACATAAATATCTTATTAATTAATTATGGATTGGTGAAGCTAAAGAGAAGAACCATTTTAGATTAATCCTAATGCCTGAAAGGATAACTTGCTTGAGGAAGCTTGTAAGGGGGATTTAGAAGTTTCCTATATTTCCTAAAATAAATGTTTATGTCTCTTGATGTTCTAGTTGATCTACCTACTTCCAAGTAGCTATGAAAGAAATAGGGAATGAGGTATTGAACTTCCCAATCATGGGCTATGCACCATATGGTAGGGTCTCAGTTGAATCTATAGCCTAAGGAGGGACCATGGAACTCTCATATGTGATACATTTCTCATGAGGGAATTTTTTTCCGGGGGGGGGCATCATGAGATAGTAGCCATTGAGACAAGAGAATTAGTGTCACAAACTACAACCAAAGAGAGTTTGAGTGTGAAACTGTGTTTATAATTTGGATTACATAGTCTATCGTTGAAATGTGTTAACTAAGGAAACCCATGAGAAGGCCCTCAAATTGAGAAGGGTAAACCAAGAGGATCTTAGCTATTTTTTATACTATGCACAAGAAGCATTGAATAGAAGCATAAGTATCATCCCTATTTCCTGAAAGTGAAGTAGAGTGAACTTCATACTCTATACCCTAAATTTAACCTCTGTTGAAATTTGTTGAGTGAATCATACTTTAGACATCAAATATGGCTGGGGGGTGGCTAGTCGTAAGAAGCTTGTAGTGTAGTTGTGCCTACAATTTGGTGGAGAGTGGTTGTCCCTTCTTAAATTTCAAGCAAAACCTAAGTGAAACAAATAAGTCTATTCCTTATTTGTAAATGAAATGTTAATGATGTTCAATGATTTATGTTCAGTACTATGTTGGTTGAGAATGTATGTATGCAATTATAGGTTGAAAGATGTTGTAATGCCTTATTGAATATGTATGAGAAGTAAGTTTAGTGTAACATTCAATCTGTTTGAATTTTGTTTAGTGTCCCTTTCATGATGAATTTTGTATGCAATGGAACCCTTTCAAATATGCTATGTCTGACCATTGTGTGATGTATGTTCATAAATTGATGGATTGTCTTGGGTTTTAATGTCTAACTTTATTTACAGTTTCAAGAAAACTATCATGTTGAATTATTATGTAGATTAGATGGTGAAGTGAAATTTTTATGATTGTTAGGAATTCCAAGGCTCTTTAAGTGTGTTTCAATAAGGTTTATCCTTTCCAGAATAGTGGTGGATGAGTAGTTGGGACTACGCCCCCTACTTTAAATGATAATTATTAGAAGTCCTTCTCTACTTGAGGGGACGTATTTTATCAGGAGATGAGCATTCACACTAGCAATCTAGAATATTTCAAAGTGGCTTGGCCTGTAAAAAAAATTTAACCATGAATGATAAAACTTAAATCAACAATTAACTTAAATAAATTGGGAAAGATTTAAATGAAGCTACAATTAAACGAAATATAGAACATTGAGAAGATAAACACAACAACCAATTGATAATGGATTTCATCCAATGTGGACTACATATTTGGGTCCTACCTCCAAGGAAGTGGCCTCTTTATTATTCTCCCAAAAAAATCAATTGAAATAAGAAAAAATTCCTCCAAAAACCATGCTACAAATGAGCTCTCTGCTACCAGGAAGTGGCCTTCAAAATGCCACCAAAAACCTCCTTTGGTTTCTACAAAACCAAGCTCCAAACACACTTTGTTTAGAAGCATGTGCAGACTCAAATACTGGCTTAAAGCCTCTCGAAACTATACAACTTTTAACCACAACAGTGTGTGGCATAGTGGTCATTATTTTGGTTTATAAAGGAATGGTTGTTCACAGCCCCAAGGTCAAACCCGCAGAGGTTGTGCCCCTTCATTGTAGCAATATGTTAAAAATGGGAGACATTTAAAATATTATTGTAACCATATAAATTATATGGAATATCGTTGTAACAAGCCACATTGATTATTTTATATATAACCATTTTTTATAGCAACCATATCTTATATGGTGTATTTTTATAATCGTTGAACCATTTTATAACATTTTTTTTTAACTCTTACCTTCAGCAGTGTATTCACATTTGTTACAACCAATCACATACGAATTCATGGTATTTGTTTCCAGTGGGTTTTCAAACTTGTTTGGTGACTATGCAGAGGTTGTAGGGTCAAACTTGTGGCCTCCCCTTTTTGGAATTTTTTTTTAAAAATCTTTATGTATAGTATGGCCACTAGTTATTTCAACAGAATATCATGGATTATTGGTGGATTTCATGCCTTGTAACTAAGAGGTAACATGTTCAAATCTTGTCAATGTACTCTTGTTGAACCAAACTCAAATTTTGGCATTCTGAGGTGCCACATGGCACCCTTTTATTGGGCCATGTGTCAGCACTAAATTGATCCACTTAGCCTACCAAGTCACCCTACATCTACCATGTGTTGAGACCAGGTGCAACCATGTGTCACACTTCAAGCATTTCCATGTAATCCTAAATCTTCCCAGTGTCATCCATAATGCCTTCCATGTGGCACTCTAATGGGTTTCCACATGTCACTTTGTCATCCATTTTTACCTTTTGTTGCAAAATTTTTGGAACATGATAACTTCTTCATATGAACTATTTTCTACATGATTCAAGTTTCATTGGAATCATTTTGATGAGTTGTTTTACGTGGTGCTATTTCCATCAAATTTCATAGAATTTAGATTTTACGCCTTTTTGTATCCTCCTAGATCAATCCTCCCCACTAAGAGGCTTTTGGGTGTCCAAAAGTTTCTTAATCATATACTAAGTGTGGGATTTACCTCATCACTTATTCAAATTTTTTTCTTCCCAATTCTTTGTATCTAGCTCATCACAAAAAGTTTCATAATAATTATCACAATTGAAACCATATTGTTAGCCATTTTCACTTTCCCACATCCTTCTACATGTGTTACTTAAACCATTTTCCATGTAAAACACATTATCAGCATTAACAAATACAATAATTTTAATGAAAATGAACTAATAATATGTTTCATCTTCTTGACAAGTTCCCACGAAAAAATCCCATGCTCCAAAACAAATTTTTTGTCCACCTTTGCGGATATCAAAGAAAAGTTCCTTCTCGCATTCATGAGCCTCTTCAATTGCCCTATGGTTAGCTGTGAAGAATCATCCTTCATTGATGAGCTCAGATGATATACTCTATGTCTTCCTTGTAAAGGTGATACCTATTTTTCTTCTTGTAGTAGATAGCCTTCCTGTTAAACAAGGACTTCTAAGCACAATTACACAAATATCCAATGGAACCACATCTAGTTTAACTCCATCCAAAAATTAGATGTAATAGAAAATCCAAGCTTACATTTTTCAGTCACTTGCAACTTAGTGTTGTTACATACCCATTTAAGAAGATAAGATTTAGGATGCGATGTTGTTTCCAAATTCAGCTCCTTAAGCCTCATGTATCAAATTGACTTGAAAACCAGTACCAGACAATGCATCTATATTTACATGGTTGGTTACCATTTTTATGTGAAATTTTTCATTCCTCTTTGTTGCATAAATATAAGATGAAATATAAGAACCACAACCAACATGCAAAGATGATATACCTTTCAAACCTATATCCATGATATGTGCCTCATCTCCAAAGTATAATCCCAGATCCTACTAGACAGTCACTACCACCTTCTGCTTTACCTTCCTATCTTGGAACCAATTAGGCCTTAGCTCTAGATGTAGATTCCAACAATGATCATCATCATGTACCTCTCTCTTGCAATGTGGACAAGAAATTTTCTCATTACCCTTCTTCAAATTTTTTTTTCTCTTTGGCTTCTCTTTTCCTTTTCCTTTATCTTCTTTCAACTGAATATCTTCCATGGAGACTCTTCCACCTTGTTTACCTACTTTAATATAGGTCAATTGTACACATAATTCATCCAGTTTAAATTGAATCAAAAATAAAATAATAATGTGGATATACCCATTCATACTACAGATATACTTCAAAAGAGTTTGTTGTATATTTAGTGGAATATTTAATGCCATTTCCTTTTTCCTAAACTCCTCTCACTTTGGATTTTAAATTTTCGCATAGCTTACCATTCTATTATTTCCTTATGGTCATGTGCCAAAGGATAGAATTTCGTTTTCAATGTTGATGTAAATTCAAACCATGAGGAAATAGTTTTTCCTTCTTGATGTGTAGTCTCCCACCATATAAGCATAGTACCTTCAAATTGAAGCAATTCCAACTAAATTTTTACCTTGTCATCGAAAATCTACTGCATGTGGCAATATATTTCCATAAATTGAATCCAATTGTCAATATTTTCATCATTAAGCTCTCCATTATACACTGGAAAGTTGAATTTAATATCCAACTTCAACAACAAGTAGATTTTCCATGAGGAGATGGAAGAGGAAAACAAGGAGGAGAATGAGGAGGAATCGAAACAGGAGAAGAAAGAGGAGGAGGAGGAGGAGGAATATTTTTCAAATCATATTCATTCCCTTCGTCCTTGACTTCTTTCTTTTATGAGCTTCCCTCTCTAAACTTCTTCCATTATCGATACATTTTTTCAACCATGGCCTTCATCGCCATGAAAGCTTCAAAAAACTCTTTTTTAGAATCAAAATGATTCTCTTCTCCTTCATGTGACAACATCTCTTTTCTTCGAGTAAATATTCTTGATCCAATTTCTAGATTTCCTCCAAAAAGTATTCCTTCACCTTTCTTGAATTTTCTCCTGGTTATCATGCATATTCGCAAACCACCATCAAACATGCTTTGATACCACTTGTTCTAGAACCTTTTAAAGTGACTTGATGTGTAAAAAATGTTCAAGTGTGAATGATAAAACTAAAATTATTAATTACCTTAAATCAAGCAAGAAATATTTAAATGAAACTAAAATTAAACAAAATATAGAAGATAAATAAGAGAAACACAAAAACCAATTGATAATGTAGTTTTTCCAGTGTGGACTACGTCTCCATTTCCTACCTCCAAGGGAATGGCCTCTTTATTATTCTACCAAAAACTGAAATTACAATAAAAAAAAATTCCTCCAAAAATCTTGCTACAAATTATCTCTATGCTACCAGGAAATGGCCTCCAAAATGCCACCAAAAACCACCTTTTATTGCTACAAAACCAATCTCCAAACACACTTTTTTTACAAAAACATGCAGACTCAAAAATTGGCTTAAAGACTCCCAACACTATAAAACTTTCTATCACAAGATTTTTTGGCACAATGGTAATTCTTTTGGTTTATAAAGGTGTGGGAGTCCATAACCATAGGTTGAGCCTTTGAAGGTTGAGCCCCTTCATTGTAGCAATATGTTAAAAATTTCATGCAATTAAAATATTGTTGTAACCATATAACATATATGGCATATCATTGTAACAAGTCACATTGGTTATTTTATATATGACCAATTTTTATAACAACCATATATTATATGGTGTAATTTTATAACCACAGAACCATTTTATAATGTTCATTTTAACACATTAATTTGGTAGTATATTCACACTTGTTATACCCAATCACATGTGAATTTGTGGTATTCATTATGGGTTGTAAAACTTGTTCGGAAACTATGCATATGTCATGGGGTCAAGCTCATGGCCTCCCCCTTTTTGGTAATCAACTGTAACAAAGATTTATATATATTATAGCCATTATTTATTTCAACAGAGGCCCATGGCTTTTTCATGGAGCTCCCGCATTTTAACCTGTAAGTCACATGTTCAAATCCTATTGATGTCATTCTATTGAACCAAATACAATTATTTTCCTTTTAAAGTGATATGTGGCACCCTTTGATTGGGCCATGTGTTGCCACCAAATTGGTCCACTTTTCCTGGCAACTCCCTATGTCTTCCAGGTATTGAGACCAAGCATTTCCACACCATGTTATGTGTTACACTTTAAGAACTACAACATCATCCTACATCTACCAAGTTTCATCTATACAACCTGCCACATGGCACTTTGAAGGTTTGACACATGTCATTATGTCCTTTATTTTTTCTATTGTCGCAAAACTTTGGAACGTGATAACTTCTTCATACAAACTATGTTTGATGTGATTCAAGTTGCATTGGAATCTTTCAATGGAATTTTCGACATGGCACTATTTCCATAAAAAATTAGACACTTTGAATTTTAGGCCTTTTTCGATCCTCGTGGATCAACTAGCCTCTACATTTAGTAAGCGTTGGAAGCGATATGCATGATGTTTCCCATGTAAACGCAATATGTTTATTTGTTTTAAATTATTGAAGATATTTGGATGTCAAAGGGAATTGGGTAGAAATTTCTAATTTTTCCTTCAAATTTGGAGTTTGGAGTCTCAGCCTTAGCCCCTGGCCACATGGATCAAAGGGAGCCATGACCAAGAGGCAAGAAAAAGGGGCTTTTTGGAACATTGAGTCTTAAAAGAATAAGAGAAATTCCCTTTCTAGAATTATTTTCATATGATGTGGCCCCAATTGGCGGACTTCATTTGATAGTGAGAACTTTATTTCCAAGCAAGTTAACTTGCAACACCAAGTATCAAAGTATGTGGTATAGCTAGGTAGAGGACATGTGTCACCTAGACCTGAAATTTTTGGCATGCCAGCTATAGAAATATGAGTGACACGTGGAAACATACACGTCAGAAATACCTTGTGGAAAAGTACACATCAACATCTATTGCATATAGGATTGTTGTTGGGTGTCAAAGGAATTAGGTGGCTTGTTGAGCTATCTATCAGCATATCATCTTATCAAGAATTTTTAAATATTTGTAGTTATAAATAATCGTCGATATATTTTATTCCGTGTCGAGATATCGTTATATCGGCACACCAGTATACCAATGTTTCAACATATAGAAATATTAAAGAAAATAAAATTTCATGATATAAAATATTTATGGAAATATACATAACAACATATTGAAATAATGGTATATAAGGACACCAAAACATCGAAACATTCAAAAAATGCAATTTTATAGAAATTTCAATCTAGCAGGGCTATGGTATGATGAGTTGTGAGAAAATAGGAACCAACATGGGAATGACACATGGACAAGGGTTTCCACGTGTCATCCACATGGCTAGTATAGATGTTGATGTGAACCTTATTGGGTAAATATTCAAATGGGCATAGTTTTGTGCCCAGAGCTTAGACTAAGATGAAATTTATATCATTGGAAATATCTCAATTGTTGGGCATTGGATAATCCAATGCTCCCTGTGTAATTCGTGACATGGATTAATCACCTCTCATGGATCTATTAACTATGGTGATGATTCTATTTACTAATACCTATGGGTTTTAGTGTAATGGTAATCATGATTCCAACAAGTGGTATCAAAGCCTAATGTCTCGAGTTCAAATCACACTCGTCTTGTGTTGGGGGGAATATTTTTGGGCATTGGATAATCCAGCGCTCCATGTGTTTTTCGCAACATGGATTAACCACCTCTTTCGGATTCGTTAAATTCATTATGTGTTTGTTTACTAATACCTATAGTTTTTAATTTGGTGTAATGACAACCATCATTCCAACATCGATGAGAAAAAGATAATGGTAATATCAAAAATTTAATTTTGGGTGATGGAATAAAGAGAAAATTTTGATAACCTCATCTTCATAACAAAACCTTGAAGCTCAAGTTTAGTTACACCTCACAACCCTAACACAACATTAGGGGTTTGGTGTGTGCATCATTTTTGAGGTTTATGGATGATATCTATTTTATTGTACTTATGGAAGAGAAAACCTGAACATTTTCTTAGAGCATATGAATAACCAATAGAAATTTATTAAACTTACCATGGAACTATAGAATGAAAAGAAAATTCTATTCTTGGATGTTTTCTTCTCTATAAACATTGATTAATCCCTCTCTCATCAAGTTTACAAGAAAAATACTCACACTAACAAGTACCTGCAAGATTATTCTCACTACCATCCTTCTTATAAAATAGATGTTATAAACACCTTGGTTACTAAAGTGAAGTAGACTCTCTGACAATGAGCACATTGATCAAGAACTTGAACAACTACATCAATTATTTTAAGGTATTGGTTACACTAATAAACAAGTTTAGAAGGTCATCAAGAAAAGGCGAAAATTTTAAAATAACATTGACATATCAAAAATTATCACACATTTATACATCAAAGGAACTACTAATAAAATGGCCACTACCTTTAATAAGAAGAAAATTAGGTTTCCCTTATCTCATGTTAGTACTTTACAACAATACTTAACCATACTAAATACCACCTAGATCTAAAGAAAGTTAAAGGTGTTTTCTCAACTCCTTGTGACAGTGGAAAGGTTTACATCAATGAAACTAGCAAGACTTTTCAAATTAGGCCTAAAGAACACAATGTTGACATATTGTGTTGTTATGTAAATAAATATTCTCTCAAAGATCACTTTGATAAATCCAAATAACAAATATGCCTTTAAAAAGTCAATATTATTGGAAAAATTCATCATTGCTATGTTGAGGGTGTTGTACCCACCTACATTCAGGGGATCTCACTGATATGAAGTCCCAATTAGCCCTCACACTATTTAGTGTAGGAGTCACATCCGGAATACGACCCAATTGTCGATGTAATGGGTGTTAATGATATGCCTTGGCTGTAATAACGCATATAGTGATGTACGGTGACTTTGGTGAGATAAAGTGTGTGACCCTACATAAATTCAAGTGCGATGCATGAATGTTCCAACAAATTAAAGGGAAATGAGTGATACCCTTAGTATCCTGTAATAGTACGCAGCTTGAAAGGAACACACGAGCATAAAATACATCACAAGAAAATATGCGAAATAGTTCACAAGTTAACAATGATGGAATTATACAACAGTATGCATTCAACAAGATTCATACCAAGGAAAATGAAATAGTGCATAAGCATAAGCGTAAGTGAATTAGCATACATTGCAAATACAACAAGAATAGCCCTACTATATTTATAACATATGCATGAAAAAGTGTCGGCTTTGATCTTTTATTAAGTGAAAGTTCCAACCATACGTACACCATTGATGGACCATTATCCCTAATAGTGGAACAATAAGTCTACTCCTCCAAAGAAATATACTCCCTTTATGCTACGGAAAATCCAAGGCTATCACAAAACTCCCAAGATATCTGTTGGGAAACCAGCTCCAAAAATAGAAGAAAAGAGATATCAACGCCTTAGAAATAAGCCACTTTGAGGAGGCAACCTCCAATACATTACATGAATGAACAATTCTTGGATGATACAAATTACAAAACCTCATTTCTATATATAGGAGTCCATGGGGCCACAATGTAATCCTATCTGACCTAACAATAATAATTTAACGGCACAATAATAACAATATGGGGGTTACAGGGGTACAATAATAACAATAAGGGGGTTACAATAACAACAATAAGGGACTATAATAGTAATATAGGGACCTAACATGCCCCTCTCCTTCTAAACGCTTGAGTAGCTCTGTGTGCTTCTATATAAAATTCTCATTCTCCCATGTAGAATCTTCAGTGGGTAAGTTCTTCCACTTGATGAGATTCTCTTAAATTGATCGATTCCGTAGCTATCAAGTTCTTGTTTCCTTGACTGCTTCAGGTTCAAACATGATTTTTCCTTCCTCATCAAGTTCTGGAAATATTTTTTGAACTGGAATATTTTCACCTATAACCTTCTTTAAGCATGAAACATGGAAAACTGGAAGCACTCATGAAGAAGCAGGAAGCTCCAATTTGTATGCCATAGTACCAATCTTTTACAACACCTTGTAAGGAACATAGTGCTTTGGCGATAATTTATTATCCTTCTTAGCTTGCTTAAGGGACATTTGTTTGTATGGTTATAGCCATAAAAATACCCAGTTTCCTACATCAAAACTTCTCTCGCTGCGATGTTGATATGCCTGTTATTTCATTCGATTTTGTGCCAAATTCAGGTTATCCTTTAAGAGTTGGAGACCTTCTTGTTGATGCTCGATGTGATCTTCCACTGCTTGAACCTTCGAATTTTCTCTTAAAGATGATGTGATGGATGGTGGATGATATCCATAAAGTGCCACAAATGGGGTCATTTTTGCTGCAGTATGGAAGGAAGTGTTATACCACCATTCAGCGAGAGGTAACCACTTGACCCATTGTGTTTGTTTATCAGATACAAAACAACGAAGATATCCTTCCAAACATTTATTTACTATCTCGGTTTGACCATCGGATTGAGGATGATAAGATGAGCTATGAGCTAATTGAGTACCCAAACAAGAAAATAAGCATTTGTGTAACCAGCTTCAAAAGTAGAAGAAAAGAGATATAAACGCCTTAGAAATAGCCACTTCGAGGGGGCAACCTCCAATACATTACATAAATGCACAATTCTTGGATGATACAATTTACAAAACCTCCTTTCTATATATAGGAGTCCATGGGGCCATAATGTAATCCTGGTGGGCCACAATGTAATCCTAGCCGACCTAACAATAATAATTTAAGGGCACAATAATAACAAAATGGGGGTTACAAGGGTACAATAATAACAATAAGGGGGTTACACTAACAATAATAAGGGACTATACTAGTAATATAGGGACCTAACATGCCCCTCTCCTTCAAAAAAAGTGTTGTCCTCAATGCTTGAGTAGCTCTGGGTGCTTTTGTATAAAATTCTCATCCTCCCATGTAGAATCTTCAGTGGGTAAGTTCTTCCACTTGATGAGATATTCTGAAATTGATCGATTCTGTAGTTGTCGAGTTCTTGTTTCTGTGACCGCTTCAGGTTCCAATATGATTTTTCCTTCCTCATCAAGTTCTGGTAATATTGTTTGAACTAGAAGATTTTCACCGATAACCTTCTTTAAGCATGAAACATGGAAAATTGGATGTACTCGCGAAGAAGCAGGAAGCTCCAATTTGTATGCCATAGTACCAATCTTTTGAAACACCTTGTAAGGACCATAGTACTTTGGCGATAATTTATTATCCTTCTTTGCTTGCTTGAGGGACATTTGTTTGTATGGTTGTAGCCGTAAAAATACCCAATCTCCTACATCAAAACTTCTCTCGCTATGATGTTGATTTGCCTGTTGTTTCATTCGATTTTGTGCCAAATTCGGGTTATCCTTTAAGAGTTGGATAACTTCTTGCTGATGCTCGATGTGATCTTCCACTGCTTGAACCTTCGAATTTTCCCTTAAAGATGATGTGATGGATGGAGGATGATATCCATAAAGTGCCATAAATGGGGTCATTTTTGCTGCAGTATGGAAGGAAGTGTTATACCACCATTCAGCAAGAGGTAACCACTTGACCCATTGTGTTTGTTTATCGGATACAAAACAACGAAGATATCCTTCCAAACATTTATTTACTATCTCCGTTTGACCATCAAATTGAGGATGATAAGATGAGCTATGAGCTAATTGAGTACCCAAACAAGAAAATAACTCCGTCCAAAAATTTCCAGTAAAAATGGGATCTTTGTCGCTCACAATAACCCTTGGGCTTCCATGTAGCTTTTGAATTCTGTCCATAAATGTATTAGCAATTGTACTTGCTTTAAATGGATGAGATAATGCACAAAAGTGTGCATACTTGGTAAGTCTAGCAACTACCACCATGATGACACTCTTTCCTTCGGACTTAGGTAAACCTGTGATAAAATCCATTGAAATCTCTTCCCAACGTTGACTTGGAATGGATAAAGGTTGTAGAAGTCCTGGGGTCTTAATTGTTTCCACTTTATTCTGCTGGAAAACCAAACATTCCGCCACAAAATTTTGAATATCAGATTTAAGGCCATCCCAAAAAAATTCTTTCTTCACCCTGTGGTAAGTTTTTAAAAATCCTGAGTGTCCTCCTAAAGGAGAAGTGTGAAATTCTAGAAGAATCTTTTGTTTTAGTTTGGAATTCTTACAAAGATATAAGCGATCTTTGTACCATAAGGAATCATTTTTCCAACTAAATGTATCAGATGTACTAGGATCTTGCTGCAACTTTTGAATGAGTGTCCATACATCTTTTTCCTTCTTCCATTCATCTGTTGCTTCGGTTATCCAATCTGGTTGGATAATAGAAATGGCACAAAGCAATGCTTCCACCTCTTCATTCTTTCTTGAGAGTGCATCTGCAACAACATTAAGCTTTCCTTTTTTGTAGATTATTTCAAAGTCATAACCCAACATCTTTGTGACCCATTTTTGCTCTTCTGAAGATAGTCTTTGTTCCAAAAAGTGTTTAAGACTATCATGATCAGTTTTTACCTTGAAGTGTCTTCCCATTAGGTAAGTTCGCCATTTCTTTAGTGCATGTAGTATTGCTAACATTTCCTTCTCATAAATAGGTTTCGGTAAATACTTTCCTTTGATTGGACGACTTTCAAAAGCAATGGGTCTTCCTTCCTGCATTAAAACTGCACCAATTCCATTTCCTGAGGCATCACATTCCACAATAAAGGTTTTTGTGAAGTCTGGCGTAGCTAAGACCGGTGCTAGGCACATTGCCTCTTTAAGATGTTCAAAGGCCTTAGTTGTTTCAGGAGTCCATGAAAATGCATCTTTCTTCAATAATGTTGTTAGAGGTGCTGCTATTCTCCCATAATTCTTAACAAACTTGTGATAATACCCTGTTAACCCGAGAAATCCTCGCAGCTGCTTTATGGTTGTGGGGACTTTCCATTCCTTAATGGCTTTAATTTTGTTAGGGTCTACCTTAACACCCTCGTGAGATACAATATGACCCGGATATTCCACCTCTTGTACTCCAAAGAAACATTTGGATGTTTTTGCATATAATTGTTTCTCCTGCAATAGTTTGAGCACCCTGTCAACATGTTCAACATGATCCTTCCAAGACCTGCTGCAGATTAGTATATCATCAAAAAATACTAGCACAAATTTTCTAAGGAAGGGTTTGAAAATGGAATTCATCAACCCTTGAAATGTAGAAGGTGCATTGGCAAGGCCAAAAGGCATGACCAAAAATTCATAATGACCCTCATGAGTTCGAAATGCTGTTTTTGGAATATCTTCAGTCTTCATTCTAATTTGATGATATCCCGAACGAAGATCCAACTTGGTAAAATAAATTGCTCCATGTAATTCATCCAATAATTCATCAATCACAGGAATGGGAAATTTATCTTTAATGGTGAGCTTATTAAGCTCCCTATAATCAGGACACATTCGCCATGATCCATCCTTCTTGTGTACCAATACTACAGGAGCAGAGAAAGAACTTTGACTAGGTTGAATTATACCCGCCTCTAACATTTCTGCAATCATACGTTCAATTTCACTCTTTTGGAAGTAAAAATATCTATAAGGCCTGATGTTTGGAGGAGCACTTCCTGGAATCAAATGAATAGCATGATCATGATCACGAATAGGTGGGAGTCCTTTGGGAGTTTCAAACACCTTGGAATGATTGTCCAAGACTTGTTGGAGATATGCAGAAATAGATGATTTTGATGTCGGAACTTCTAGTGAGCATAATTGTGAAATTACGCCTCATTGTTCTTTCTTTAGAAGCTTTGTCATGACATTAGAGCTTATTATCCTTCCCGGCTTCCCTTCAATACCCCGTAATTCGACTTCCTTTCCTTCTGAAGAAAATTTCAAGAAAAGTTCTTGAAAATTAAAAGCTACCGTCCCCAAAGATTGTAACCATTGTACTCCTAGTACAACATCGGCACCTCCCATAGGAATGGAAAGCATTGGACTAGTCAATACATATTCCCCCATGGTTAGCTTAATATTATGGCATTTTCCAGAGCAAGTTATAGTTCCTCCATTTGCAACCATCACTTGACATTCTGGTGCTGGGTATAGGAAACAATTTAATTCCTTGGCTACCTTACAATGAATAAAATTATGGGTGCTACCTGAATCAATCAACACTATTACCCTTTTCTTCTTGATATGTCCTTCTATCTTGAGAGTTTGAGTAGTGGTAATTCCTGCCAGTGCATTACACGATATGGTCGGATTCATTTCTTCCTCTTCTAGGGCTGGTTCCTGGTGTATATCCTCTTCTTGTTCATTTTCTTCTTTTTCTTCACAATCTATGTAAAATAATTTCTTCTCAGCACACTTATGACCTTTAGTGTATTTGCTATCACAACTGTAGCAAAGCCCTTTTGCTCATTTTTCTTCCAATTGTTGTGGTGTCAACCTTGTAGGTTGTGGAAATCTAGGCGTAGCAACACTTCCTTCTTTATAGAATTGAGTGGTAGGCTTCCTTGACGCCATAATCTTACATTCAACTTTTCTTGCCAACCTGAATGCCTTCTCCAATGAATCAGGTTCCAAAACACGAACTTCATGTTGGATGTTATCCTTTAAAGTGCCTATGAAGAGATCAATCCTGTGTTCCTCTGGAATATCAGTTACCCTTATATTCAATTTTTGGAAGTCCTCGATGTGCTGCCCCACTAAACCCTTTTGTTTGAGATTTATCAATTGGCTAAAGAAGGTGTTTCTCTTTGTATCCTCATAATGTGCTATCATTTCCTCCGTAAAAATTGACCAAGTGACAATTTTTTTACGGGAGCGAAGCCATCGATACCATACAAATGTATTTTGTTCTAAATGTAAAGTTGCAATGCATACCTTTTGTGTGTTCTGCACATTATGGAGATCAAAATATTGCTCCATCTGTAGTATCCATGCTACAGGATCCTTTCCATCAAACTTCCTCATATCCATTTTTGGAATATGGTGGTTCTTCCCGCCAACATTAGAGTTTATGAAATCACGATTAACATTTACTTTGTTCTCATCATCAGGTTCTTCTACTATATTTCCGCCATTAGGAATCATTTCTTGTTTTAAGCTTGTCATCAAGCCTTCCATGTATGCTTTTAGATCATTCTTAATGTTTTCCATGTTATCTTTCATGTCATCCATCTTAGCTTCCATGCCCACTTCCATGCCATCCATCTTAGCTTCCATGCCTTTCTTCAAACCGTCCATCTTCACTTCCACGCCTTTCTTCAAAACTTCCATTTCATTTTTTGTTGCTCTTTGCGAGAGTGAAATTTGTTGCACTTGCTCTTGTAATTTTGATAGATCGTGTTGCAATTCTTCATCTTCATGAGTCATAGTAGAGCCTTCTGAAGGCTTAATGGGTGTTGAATTCTTTTTAGGGGCCATTTTAGAATCCAATATTGATATCTATTCTACAAGATTCCCTTGGAATCAATTCAACCTGATTCTTCAAACAAGACTTATGCAATTCAGAAAAAAATACACACCTTTTACTAGCTTTTAGGAGATCGATATTGAAATTGAATTATCTCTGTAATTGAAAATCTTTGATATCTGAAATTCAGCCCTGTAGTAGCCCTCTGAAGCTTCTTTCAAATGCCACAGGTCTGACCTGATTTTGATTCTCCAAGACAAAGTTGTGTCCAATATCCCACAATGACCTAATTCTGGACTGGTTCAGTAGAGCGAACTTGTACGACTTGCCACGTGTCACTGTTTTGTCCTTTGTCTCTGAAATTGATAGCAAAGAAACTACAGGCTGTGTACTTGTGACCACTTTTGACGGCACTCCAATCCAATCTTCAGAGAGAGAGTTCTTGAACTTTTCCCACGATCACCTCTTTGAGATGAAATTCAGGAGCCTGAAAAAGCACTACCTTCCACAGATCATATCTCCAAAAATATTGCGAACCAAGCTCTGAAATTTTTTGACGAATTTCCTCAGGATTTTAGCTTCGCACCATATGAATTTCAGATTCTGAACCTTCGTAGAAACAGATTTATAGCGAAAATGCCACGATGACCTGTTTAGGAGCTTGAAAAAAGACCTGACTTCCACAGATGATATCTCCGCAAATATTGCGAACCAAGGTCTGAAATTTTTAGACAAGCTTCCTCAGGATTTCGGCTTCGCACCCTAAAAATTTCAGCTTCGGAAACTTCGTAGAAAAAAAGTTATAGCGAAAATGCCACGATGACCTGTTTGGAGCAGCGAAACCCTAGAATCCAAAGCTCTGATACCAAATGTTGTGTAACCGGCTCCAAAAATAGAAGAAAAGAGATATCAACGCCTTAGAAATAAGCCACTTCGAGGGGGAAACCTCCAATACATTACATAAATGAACAATTCTTGGATGATACAATTTACAAAACCTCCTTTCTATATATAGGAGTCCATGGGGCCATAATGTAATCCTTGTGGGCCACAATGTAATCCTAGCCGACCTAACAATAATAATTTAAGGGCACAATAATAATAAAATGGGGGTTACAAGGGTACAATAATAACAATAAGGGGGTTACACTAACAACAATAAGGGACTATACTAGTAATATAGGGACCTAACAATAACTTCGTCCAAAAATTTCCAGTAAAAATGGGATCTCTCTCGCTCACAATAACCCTTGGGTTCCCATGTAGCTTTTGAATTGTGTCCATAAATGTAGTAGCAACTGTACTTTCTTTAAATGGATGAGATAATGCACAAAAGTGTGCATACTTGGTAAGTCTATCAACTACCACCATGATGACATTATTTCCTTCAGACTTAGGTAAACCTGTGATAAAATCCATTGAAATCTCTTCCCAACGTTGATTTGGAATGGATAAAGGTTGTAGAAGACCCGAGGTCTTAATTGTCTCAACGTTATTCTGCTGGAAAACCAAAGATTATGCCACAAAATTTTGAATATCATATTTAAGGCCATCCCAAAAAAATTATTTCTTCACCCTGTGGTAAGTTTTTAAAAATCTCGAGTGTCCTCCTAAAGGAGAAGTGTGCACTTCCAAAAGAATATTTTGTTTTAGTTGGGAATTCTTACAAAGATATAAGCGATCTTTGTACCATAAGGATTCATTTTTCCAACTAAATGTATCAGATTTACTAGGATCTTGCTGCAACTTTTGAATGAGTGTCCACAATTCTTCGTCCTTCTTCCATTCATCTCTTGCTTCAGTTATCCAATCTGGTTGGATAATAGAAATAGCACAAATGAATGCTTCCACCTCTTCATTCTTTCTTGAGAGTGCATCTGCAACAACACTTAGCTTCCCTTTTTTGTAGATTATTTAAAATTCATAACCCAACATCTTTGTGACCCATTTTTGCTGCTCTTCTGAAGATAGTCTTTGTTCCAAAAATTGTTTAAGACTATCATGATCAGTTTTTACCTTGAATTTTCTTCCCATTAGGTAAGTTCACCATTTCTTTAGTGCATGCAGTATTGCTAACATTTCCTTCTCATAAATAGGTTTCTGTAAATACTTTCCTTTGATTGGACGACTTTAGAAAGAAATGGGTCTTCCTTCTTTCATTAAAACAGCACCAATTCCATTTCTTGAGGCATCACATTCCACAATAAAGGTTTTTGTGAAGTCTGGCGTAGCTAAGACCGGTGCTAGGCACATTGCCTCTTTAAGATGTTCAAATGCCTTAGTTGCTTCAGGAGTTCATGAAAATGCATCTTTCTTCAATAATGTTGTTAGAGGTGCTGCTATTCTCCCATAATTCTTAACAAACTTGTGATAATACCCTGTTAACTTGAGAAATCCTCGCAACTGCTTTATGGTTGTGGGGAATTTCCATTCCTTAATGGCTTTAATTTTGTTAGGGTCTACCTTAACACCCTCGTGAGATACAATATGACCCAGATATTCCACCTCTTGTACTCGAAAGAAACATTTGGATGTTTTTGCATATAATTGTTTCTCCTGCAATAGTTTGAGCACCCTGTCAACATGTTCAACATGATCCTTCCAAGACCTGCTGTAGATTAGTATATCATCAAAAAATACTAGCACAAATTTTCTAAAGAAGGGTTTGAAAATGGAATTCATCAACCCTTGAAATGTAGAAGGTGCATTGGTAAGGCCAAAAGGCATGACCAAAAATTCATAATGACCCTCGTGAGTTCGAAATGCTATTTTTGGAATATCTTCAGTCTTCATTCTAATTTGATGATATCCTAAACAAAGATCCAACTTGGTAAAATAAATTGCTCCATGTAATTCATCCAATAATTCATCAATCACAGGAATGGGAAATTTTTCTTTAATGGTGAGCTTATTGAGCTCCCTATAATCCGGACACATTCGCCATGATCCATCCTTCTTGTGTACCAATGCTACAGGAGCAGAGAAAGAACTTTGACTAGGTTGAATTATACCTGCCTCTAACATTTCTGCAATCATACGTTCAATTTCGCTCTTTTGGAAGTAAGGATATCTATAAGGCCTGATGTTTGGAGGAACACTTCCTGGAATCAAATGAATAGCATGATCATGATCATGAATAGGTGGGAGCCCTTTGGGAGTTTCAAACACCTTGGAGTGATTGTCCAAGACTTTTTGGAGATTTGCAGAAATAGATGATTTTGATGTTGGAACTTCTAGTGATCATAATTGTGCAATCACACCTCATTGTTCTTTCTTTAGAAGCTTTGTCATGACATTAGAGCTTATTATCTTTCCCGACTTCCCTGCAATACCCCATAATTTGACTTCCTTTCCTTCTGAAAAAAAAAAAAATCAAGAAAATTTCTTGAAAATTAAAAGCTACCGTCCCCAAATATTGTAACCATTTTACTCCTAGTACAACATTAGCACCTCCCATAGGAATGGAAAGCATTGGATTATTCAATACATATTCCCCCATGGTTATCTTGATATTATGGCATTTTCCAGAGCAATTTATAGTTCCTCTATGTGCAACCATCACTTGACATTCTGGTGCTGGGTATAGGAAACAATTCAATTCCTTGGCTACCTTACAATGAATAAAATTATGGGTGCTACCTGAATCAATCAACACTATTACTTTTTTCTTCTTGATATGTCCTTCTATCTTGAGAGTTATAGGAGTGGTAATTCCTTCCAATGCATTACACGATATGGTCGAACTCATTTCTTCCTCTTCTAGGGCTGGTTCCTAGTGTATATCCTCTTCTTGTTCATTTTCTTCTTCCTCTTCACAATCTATGTAAAATAATTTCTTCTCAACACACTTATGACCTTTAGTGCATTTGCTATCACAACTGTAGCAAAGCCCTTTTGTTATTTTTTCTTCCAATTTTTGTGGTGTCAACCTTTTAGGTTGTGGAAACCTAGGATTAGCAACACTTCCATCTTTATAGAAGTGAGTGGTAGGCTTCCTTGTCGCCATACTTTTACATTCAATTTTTCTTGCCAACCTGAATGCCTTCTCCAATGAATCAGGTTCCAAAATGCGAACTTCATGTTGGATGTTATCCTTTAAAGTACCTAGGAATAGATCAATTATGTGTTCCTCTGAAATATCAGTTACCCTTATATTCAATTTTTTGAAGTCCTCAATGTGCTCCGCCACTAAACCCTTTTGTTTGAGATTTATCAATTGGCTAAAGAAGGTGTTGCTTTTTGTATCCTCATAATGTGCTATCATTTCCTTCGTAAAAATTAACCAAGTGACAATTTTTTTACAAGAGAAAAGCCATCGATACCATACAAACGTATTTTGCTCTAAATGTAAAGTTTCAATGCATACCTTTTGTGTGTTTTGCACATTATTGAGATCAAAATATTGCTCCATCTGTAGTATCCATGTTACGAGATCCTTGCCATCAAACTTCCTCATATCCATCTTTGGAATATGGTGGTTCTTTAATCCAACATTAGAGTTTATGAAATCATGGTTAACATTTATTTTGTTCTCATCATGATTTTCATCTACTATCTTTTCACCATTAGGAATCATTTCTTGTATCAACTTTGACAAACCTTCCTTGTCTTCCTTCAAACCTTTCATTTTTTCATTCAAACCATCCATTTTATCTTCCATAACATTCTTCAAACCATCCATCATAGCTTCCATGCCTTTCTTCAAACCATCCATATTAGCTTCCATGCTTTTCTTCAAAACATCCATTTCATTTTTTGTCGCTCTTTGCGAGAGCGAATTTTGGTGCACTTGCTCTTGTAATTTTGATAGATCATGTTGCAATTCTTCATCTTCATGAGTCATAGTAGAGTACTCTAAGGGCTTAATGGGTGTTGAATTATTTTTAGGAGGCATTTTAGAACCCAATACTGATATCTATGCTCAATAGGCCTTTGGAATCACTTAAAATTTATTTTCCAAACAAGACTCATGCAATTTGAAAAAAAATACACACCTTTTTCTTGATTTTGAGGAGGTCGATATTGAAACTGAATTATATTTGTGATTTTGGATCTTCAATATCTGAAATTCGGCCCTGACATAGCCCCTTGAATCTTCTTTTAATTTCCACAGGTCTGACTTTATTTGGATTCTTCAAGGCAAAGCTATTTCCAATCTCCCACAATGACCTAATTATGGACTAGTTCAGTAGAGCGAATTTGTATGGCTTTCCACATGTCACTGTTTGCTACTTTCACTCTGAAATTTATAGACAAGCAACTACAGTCCATGTAATTCCAGTCACTTTTTACAGAATTCCAATCCTATGCTCAGAGAGAGAGTTATGAATATTTTCCCATGATCACCTCTTTGAGATGAAATTCAGGAGCCTGAAAAAGACCTAACTTCCACAGATCATATATCCACAATTATTGCGAACCAAGCTCTGAAATTTTGTGACACTATTCCTCAGGATTTCAGTTTTTTGCTCTAAAAAATTCATCTTATGAACCTTCATGGAAACAAATTTATAGCGAAAATTCCACGATGACCCTTTTAAGTGAAATTCAGGAGCCTGCAAAAAGACCTAACTTCCATAGATCATATCTCCAAAAATATTGCGAACCAAGATCTAAAATGTTGCAACGATGTTCCACAGGATTTCAGCTTCGCACTTTAAAAATTTCAGCTTCTGAACCTTCGTAGAAAAAAATTTATAGTGAAAATGCCACGATGACCCGTTTGGAGCAGCGAAACCCTAGAATCCAAAGCTCTGATACCAAATGTTGGTAAACCAGCTCCAAAAATAGAAGAAAAGAGATATCAACGCCTTAGAAATAAGACACTTCAAGGGGGAAACCTCCAATACATTACATGAATGAACAATTCTTGTATGATACAAGTTAAAAAACCTCCTTTCTATATATAGGAGTCCATGGGGCCACAATGTAATCCTAGCCGACCTAACAATAATAATTTAAGGGCACAATAATAACAATATGGGGGTTACATGGGTACAATAATAACAATAAGGGGGTTACAATAACAACAATAAGGGACTATAATAGTAATATAGGGACCTAACAATATCAATTCTAAACCTAATCCTAGCCAAAATATTGGCTCCCAAAAGCCCTTTAAATGAGTTATGAGGTTATAATTAAAACAAAAGGGGGTGAGTCTTCACATTCCCCTTTGTGACTCTTGGACTTCCCTCATGAATCTTTAACTTCTTTATAAATTATTATTCAATTACATAACATCAAGACTCTTCACATTCCATAATTGACACTTGGAATTTCACTTACAAATTATTTACAAAAGAATATTACAATACACTCGTACCCATATAAAATAAAGTAGGATAGAGCCAACTAGATAGCCTAATAAGCCAAAACACTATCATGCTTGAGTTTGGGTAAATTCAAGCTCTGCAACTTCCACTTGATGTATTTTTGTCACATATTGGTGCCAAGATTGGTATTTTGCGATGACATCCCCAAAATATGCGATGGTGTTTGGCTGGAAGTGGAATCTAGCCTCCATGGAATCTGGGTACAATGATTTGGAACTAGTTTGAGCTTCCTTCTGGAGCAGGAGTAACATTGTGTTCACTTGGACAAGACCACCAATGTACTTTTTAATGTTTTTTTTTGTTCAGCTCCAAATATTACTTGGTGGAAATCTGTCTAAGCTACTCCAAGTATTCTTATATCTCCTTCCTGGCCTGGTTCCTAGGTTTAGCTTCAGTGAGTGAGCCAACTGATGGGATCCTGTGTGAGTTCACCAAGAAATATAGATTTTTGTATAACCATGTATACGAGGCACGAATTTTACTAATGAACGAAGCGATTTATTTTTTGTTCTAGATGAGCATTTGAACCCTTGAAAATATTCTGCATGGTCTCTCCAAGCGTCGATACTTCACCCAGTATCACTTCCTTCATTTCCTCCAGATGAACCTATGCAAAATTTGCATTCTAACATACTACATGGATTTTTTCAACCTCTTTCCTAACAACCTGCAATTTCTATGCCAATTTCTTATTCTTGACCATCAAATACTCAGTGTTCGATTTAGCTACACTTGTGAAGGCCAAGATGGCTACGGAAATGGAGGAGATGCAAGGTCATCTAGAAAATTATTCTTATGCACTTGTACAATATTCTTCTGAATTTCATCATACAACATATTGTACATGTCCATAACTGGATCATCATCAAGAGGAACAACTTCCTCTTCCTCGTTGAGAGATAACTATGTTGTTGGAGGGGGTGGAGACTAAATGTTGCCTATTATGTGCTAGGACTCAGGTTTACTAAGCATCTTCGGCTCCTCCTCCATGTATAATATTTCAATCAATTCTTCAATCTGTTAAGCAAACCCCTGGTCATGCATTTGTACACTCTACTCCAATGGTTGTCGGTTTTGTTCTATAATATTCCTAAATTAGCATACAACTAATTGGAATATTAATTTTTTATTTTTCTTCTTAGTTAGAAGAATAAGAGGGCATGGAGACCCATAAATCTCCTTAATAGGAATAAAAACACTCCTAATATTAAAGGAGGTCATCTAAAAGCTATATTGAAGACCCTTGTGTGTGAAAAGGGGCTGGAGCATGAAGACTGGGTCAACTTTGACCAAATAAAACAGCGTTGGTATGGAAGGAGTGGCATTCATTGAGGCACATTGCTTTTTTGGAGGGATACTCCATGCATGGAAGTAGTGTCTTTAATGAGTGGGGCCCAAGGTGAGGAAGCGCACCAAGAATATAATGAAGGGGATGGCAGTGTAATATTCCCAAATTGGAAATAGCAGCAATACAAGACATACTAATTTAAAACACAGAAAATCTGATCATGAAATGAGAGATATCAATATGCAGCCATAATTTTATTAAGATATCAACATAAATATATAAAACATCTTGAGGGACAAGCCACTTAAGCAATAAGAACAATCCTCCAATGATCAGAACAATCAGCACATGAGTTGCTGCAACTGTATAGAATGCCGGAGAGCAGTGACAGCACTGTCTATATTAGTGTAGTTGCTTTTGTAAACATACATAAATGATATCGCTGATAGAAAAAAAATAAATTCCCAACAAAGAAGATGTGGGCTCTAATACAAGATTTCGAGCCAACCCGGAAAAGATTGCTAGAAATATCAAGAAATATACAATGTGACAAATAACCCTGGGGTTAATATGCCACTATAAACTGGATCTGATATGAAATTAGGCTATGAAAGATATGAAATGGTGATGTCCTCCTCCAATGGTATTTCTAAATAGAAGGCTAATCCCTCTACTCAGAAATAGACCCTCCTGATGAGCTCAATGAACCTTCCCAGCAAATGCCTCCAAAAATAACGCAATTCGAAATTGTGACTGCGTTGTGAGGGATGGTAGATGGTTGGCCTGATGCCAAAGATGTGAAAATATGCCCAGGATCTCTCCTTGCTGATCCTCCAATGGATAGGCTACCTCTCCACTGAAAAACAAGCCCAGAAATGACTCTATGCGTTCCTCCTTTGCTGCACCCTGCAACACAACACAGCTCTAAACAGAAACTGTGCTATATCTTAAGGAGGTAGCTTGGCTAGAATTTCAAAATGAGGAAATGTAGCTCAAATAACCTCTCCTTCCCTGAGGATGAGGTATGGATTCCCAATCAGGAACACCCTTGTGCTAAACAGCACAACAACCCTGCTAAAGAGCAAGAAGAAGAAAAAGTCTAAACAGACCAATATCAAATGATAATATAAAACATGAATAACAAAGGCTTCCATCCTCTCCATATATAGCAAGTGAACCTCCTGACATTGGGTCCCATCCATACTTGCCACCAAGCTCATGCATGTTTTCCTCCACTAAAACTACATTGTCTCATCATAAAGGCCACTACTCCATGACAGCGATGTTGACTTGGTCAAAGTTGACTGAATCAACATGATCCAATCCCTGTTCACACCCAAAGGTGCTTAATCCAGCTTCTTATTCTTCCTCTATTCACATTATGAGTGTTATTATTTCTCCTAAAGAATTTTATGGGCCTCCCTACCCATTTATTCACCTACCTAGTGATGAAACTAACTATAATATTCCATTTAGATGAAGGCTAAAGTTTTGGAATATTACAGTCCTCCCCTCCAAAATATTGCTTGTCCTCAAGCAACCGTAAAGGTGGGGAAAAATTCCTCCCTTCCTCTTCTTGTGGCCTCCTCATCAATAGCTTCCACCACAACTCAACATAATCTGCAATAAATCTTCCCTCCAATGGTTCCTCCAAAGTATGCAAACCCAAATGGTTCACATCATGAAAAAGTGGAAGGTGTAAGTGGAAACCTTCTTGTTTTCCCATGGCCTTCTCAAGGTAGGAGTGATGATAAACATAGGGAATCTCATCCCCAATGAGAGTCTCCCCTACCCATGCTATCATCCAAATGAAATGAGCCATTCTAGGTAGCTCATCAAATAAATCATCAACCGCCATTTTATGCAATGTATTGGGGCTGTATGGAGAGATTATATTTTTCCACCCTAGTTGTTTCTCTCTCCATTTATGGTAAGTATGGTGTTGTTGCTGATCTTGGGCTGAAATGACATGGCCTCCAAGAATGGACCAAGTTACCCCACCAAACAAATCATCCATGAAGTGCCTCCTCCAAGAACTCAAGTTCTCCAAATGGCTCCTCCCACATGAAGAAAAGAGATGTAGTATGGAAATCATGGTTTGCCCATTGTTTCTCCTGAAACATAAAAAATGTATAGTAGGGAGAATCATACTCCCAATGGGCACCCTCAACTCTTGTGCCACTCTCCCAATAAAACTTCCTATAAACATAAGAACATCTCCAACATATGGAAGCAAAAACCAATGAATACAAGTTTCCATATGACAACCGGGAGGTGGATCATAGCTCCACATATGGAACCAACGCAGTGCATCCCTTGCCTGCCTCAAAACAAATAATAACACGTGCCTTTTCTGCCACTTGTTTGCTACCACAATCATCATATAAGATAGGATCATGAAAGTAAAATGTGGTGTCAATGGTGCACACCAATAATCATGTGGCTTCCCCCAAAAACCACCAATAGCATGGCCAACATAAATGCTGCAAATGGCCTCAAGTACATCAAAAAATAATTGATAAGAATGGATAATCCTCCTTAGTACAACATGTTGCTCATATAAAGTAGAGGAGTACAAATCATAATGCAAAAATGTACCTTCTCTAATATGTACTTTGGTCATTGAGTTGAAATGGCTCAACTGAAAGCTCTCCCTCACCACCAATGAGTAGGGAAGTGGCTATGACATCCCCTCCATCACCATCTAGGCTATGCATCTCTCTATATGCTGATATAGATCCTGTTGAATGCCCTCCCAAGTGAACTCTTCCATCAAAGAATGAAATGCATCAAAGTGCATGGAGAGAAAGTCCACATGTGTTGCATGTAGTAGCTTCCTCTTGAGCTTAGAAACTCTAGTCAAGAAGACTATTCCATAAGAATAGATGACCACATCAACCACCATGTATCTATCATCTCCCTCTGGGTCATCAAGGATCATGCAAGCACCAAGATCCTTAGAGTACTCTACCAAAAGTTGAGACCTCCAATATGGATCAATCCTCCCAAGACACAGTGTTGATGATCTGAAATGTGAAGCTCCCCACATGATGTTGTCTTCTCCTTTGACATCCCACATTCCAAATTCATCCTCCAAAGTTCTTCCATGCCCATCATGTAGCTGCTCATGCTCAAATATAAGTGGTGACTTTTGGAGGTTGGCCTCCCATGAGAAGCTACCATCCAAAAAGAACCTCCTGATCTTGGCCAGTGTAAGCATGAGTGGCCTCCATATACTCCAATGTATGGATGATTCCTTCCTCAAAGTAAATACCCTCTGTTTCTCCAAATCCATGAAGCAGCTCCCTTGCGCCATGAAGGTGCCATCCTCCATCACTGGAACAACTTTTTTCAGCGCAGTATATGTAGTGAGAGTGGGTAATGCTAAAAATGGGAGAATGTCTCCCTCCTCCTTGAGTCTATCCTAAACCCTCTGCACTGTACTAGACTCCTCCAAGTTCTTCACCCGTCTGGAATCTAAGATTGGTGAACCAAATGGCAATATGTATCTCGCCAACTCTAGATCTAGTGGCCTCCCCAGAGGAATGCCCCCATGTAGTGAGACATCAAAATTTGAAGTGGACTGTATATATGAGTGGACTCATTTTTCCCTCTCTTTACTTTGCAATATAGTCTTCTTCTTTTGTGAAAAAACCTCCCAAAATAAATAAGGGTGAATGCTCACCATCCCTTGATGTTTATCCTTCTCTTCTTCCATCTCACAAGATTCACAACTCGTAATAACTGATGCATACTGCTCCGAAATTATGTTTTGGTTCCCACATGTTGGATCATTTGGAACTCCTTGAAAATACACAAGGCTCATATAATGGAAGAAATGGCTTCCTTCCCATACCCATGTGGTGATGGATCTCCTCATGATGGTACAACGTTGTTAGATATTCTCTGCTCATCCTCTTCATCAATATTTTAACATGCCTCATCATCAATGAGAGACCCTTGACCTTGGTCTTCCATTCAAGGAGGAAGCTCCATGTCTTTATCTATAGAAGAGGGCTCTTCAAGAAGTGGGGTTCTTGCCCTTGGCAAGGCATCATGCATGTTTTTATCCCCTTTAACAGAAATAAGGAGTGGAGTTGGTAGAATAGATCTCTCCAACTCATGCAAAGGTTTTGAGTTTTTGGGTTCAATAGATAATGTTTTACAATGTTTGATATCAAATACTCTCACTAATTTCTTATTGAATCCTGCATAACTGTTTACATTTTCATGATAACATGAAGTAAAAGTAAAAAAACACCAATCATAGGCCATAACTTTGAGGTGCAGCGCTGCTACTCTAATGGCCTCCTTTTATGAAACTTGGTGTAGCTGGAAATAGGAATCTAGCTCTTCCACCCAAGCTTTGGTTGTGCACTTTGTTGATCCATAAAAGTTAGATAGAAATATTCTACCTCTCTTGCTTATATTATGGTTTTTGGATCTTATTTCTTCCTTGAGTTAGAAAAACCCTTGGAATTCCAAGTGCTCTTTGAATTTCCATGATTAAGACTCATACTACTGAAGATAGCCACTCAACGTCTCCTCCCTTGTTGCATCTTCCTCCTCCATCCTTCTTGCAGTGAATGTGGGAAATAAACTTCACTGTGGATCTACATGTGTAGCTGAATGATCACATCCATCATGTGAATATCTAGGGCTTTCTTCACTTTCAAACCCTCTTGGAATTTTTTTACACCTCTCCCCTTTCATCTCCTTGAGATCTTCTTTGATATTCTTCACAGTTTGGAAAAGAAGCTGGGAGATCCTCTCTTCCTTCATTTCTCCAAATAATGGAGTCATACCTTTTTTTATTTTTTACAACTTCTCTTTTCTGTGAGAATAATCTTCTCCTTCTAATGACATAATGTCTTGGATGCACAAGCTGAGCCAAGATTATGCTCTGATACCATTGTAATATTCCAAATTGGAAATAGCAACAATACAAGACATAATAATGTAAAACAAAACAATTCTAATCATGACATAAGAGGGATCAATATACAGCCATCATTTTATTAAGATATCAGAAACAATATACAAAAATATCATGAGGTACAAGCCACTCAAGCAATAAGAACAAGCCTCCAATGATCAGAACAATCAACACATGAGTTGCTGCAACTGTATAGAATGTTGGAAAGCAGTGAAAGAGTTGTCTATATTAATGTAGCTACTTCTATAAACATACACAAATTGAATATGGCTGATAGAAACAAATAAATTCCTATAGAAGAAGATGTGGGCTCTAATACAAGATTTCTAGCAAACCGGAAAGATTTTGTTAGAAATACCAAGAAATATACCATGTGACAAATAACCCTGGGGTTAATATACCACTGAAAACTAGATCTAAAATGGAATGAGGAAATTACAGATCTGAAATGGTGATTTACTCCTCCAATGGTGTTTCTAAATAGAATTTTGATCCCTCTACTCAGAAATAGACCCTCTTGATGAGCTCAATGAACACTCCCAGCAATTGCCTCCAAAAATAATGCAGTTCAAAATTGAGACTGTGCTATGAGGGATGGTATATGGTTGGCCTGATGCCAAATATGTGAAAATATTCCCAAGATCCCTCCTTTTTAATCCTCCAATGGATAGGATACCTCTCCACTAAAAAACAAGCCCAGAAATAGCTCTATGTGATCCTCCTTTGCTGCACCTTGCAACACAACCCAGCTCTAAACAGAAACTGCGCTGTAGCTGAAGGAGGTGGCTTGGAAAAAATGTTGGAATGAGGAAATGCAGCTCAAAGAACCTCTCCTTCCCTGAGGATGAGGTAGGGATCCCCTATCAGGAACACCCTTGTGCAAAACAGCACAACAACCCTGCTAAACAACAAAGGAATGCAAAGTCTAAACAGACCAATATCAAATGATAATCTCAAAACATGAATAACAAAGGCTGCCATCCTCTCCATATATAGTAAGTGAACCTCCTCACATTGTGTCCCATCCATACTTGCCACCAAGCTCATGCAAGTTTTCCTCCACTAAAACTATGTTGTCTCATCATAAAGGCCACTCCTCCATGATAGCATTGTTGACTTGGTCAAAGTTGACTGAATCAACATGATCCAATCCCTGTTCACACCAAAAGGTGCTTAATCCAGCTAATTATTCTTCCTCCTTTCACATTAGGAGTGTTATTATTTCTCCTAAAGAAGTTTATGGGCCTCCCTACCCATTTATTCACCTACCTAGTGATGAAACCAACTATAATATTCCATTTAGATGAAGGCTAAATTTTTGGAATATTATAGGCATCCATTGTGGGTATGATTGGATTATTATTTTTTTTATGGTCTGTTAAGACTTGAGGCTCTCTTCGGTTGTTTAGCTAAGATTGTAGTGTTGTTTAGCACAAGGGTGTTCCCAAGCGGGGATCCCACCTTCATACTCGGGGGACTTCAAGTGCCTACTTAGGAGAAGTATTTGCACTACATTTCCACATTCCGGCATGTGACCAAGCTACAACTTTCTTCAACAGTGTAGTTTCTGCAAAGGGTTTTGCTGTATTGCAGGGTGGAGTAGTGGAGGATTGTATTAAGTGTTCTCATAGCTTTTTTTTCAGTGGAGGAAGGTTTATTTCCATTTGGAGGCTAGTAAAGAAGCCCCTTGGGCTTTATTGACATATTTGGCACCAAAAAAAGGTGATAGTATCCCCTACAACATAGTTTCAGTCTAGATCTATGTTATTTTAGGGAGGAGTTGCAGGGGTGGTCATAGTGACTGATTTGGAAGGTGATTCCTTTAGTGAAGGGGACATCCTTTCATCTGGAGGATCTATTGGAGAAGAGCTAAAGGATTCTACATAATATTAAACCATTTCTTCTCATTTATTTTGTTGCAGCAAACTTTCAGCCCTAGGGTTGCAACTCACATTTGTATATTTTGTGTATTTTCCCGAAACCCTCTTGGTTTGTCTTGGAAAGGTGATATAGTGCTTAGATCTATTGTTTAACTTGTATTGAGGCATATATAATTGTATTTACATTATTTTATGATCTCCAGTTGCAGTTATGCTCAGTATGACTGTGTTGTAGCAGCTCTCCGACATTTTTATTGTAGCAGGATATCATATTTGGGAGTGATTGTTTATGGGAGACTTATTTCCTCATATCATATGATTCTTGCCTCACTATTTTGTATTGATTTGTTGTTCTTATACATAATGTAATGGCTCCATATTAGTCTCCATTGTTGATGTTATGATTTACAATTATATTTCAAGTATTTTGTTCAAATATTGTTGCTTCCCCATTTGGGAATATTACATTGGTATCAGAGCATAATCTTGGCTCAGCCTATGGATCTCGGCCAATATGCTATCCGAAGAATAAGAAGAAGGAGAAAGAGATCAGAATGATGGAAGGAATGAGTTTTATCTCATCTCTTTTTAGATATACGAGGGACCTCACCAAGGAGGTCAAGCAAAGAAGAATGGAGAAAAACAATGAAACCACAATAGGGTTTCAAGATGAGGAAGGTCCATGTACTTCCTGTCAGCGAAAAAAATAATCAATATTGCATAAAGCTACAAAGAAATATACTATGCCCTTTTCTATTGAAAAAGAAGATAAAATACATGGGGATGGAGGAAACTTATATCATGAGATCCTAAGTGAGTATCTTGTAGAATACAAATCTCAAACAAGAGATTTCAAGGTGAATATAACTCTCCCACAATTTATTCAGATCAAAGAAGAAAGGAGACCTTACAACTATAGAAGGAGGAAGCACAATAGATTTATATTGCCTACATTTGATGGGTCATCCACATGCACAACAAGGGCTTGGGAATGAATTTATATGATTTCTTCCTACCACATCTAGTAGTAGAGAAGTTGTTAAGATTGCAACGCTGCACCTTGAGGGTGAAGCAAACATTTGGCATTTCAGCCATTTGAGTCATGCAAGAGTGACTACATATGCATATTTTACTCAAAGGTTGATCAAGAATCTTGATATGAAGAAACGAGAGAAGCCAAGGGAAGATGTCCATATTATTATTCTGGATGAAGAGAAACTTCCACCACCACTTTCTGCAGGAGTACTTGCATCAGGAGGAGGAGCACTTGCATCATTGCAAAGTGGTCTTGATCTCTTGACACTTGGAGTCCCATGCATTATTCAGGAGATGCATGAGGAGGAGGAGACTTATACTGGTGCTGGTGTAGCCATAGAGGAGCAGCCATCATCACAAGTAGTTGGGGAATTCATCACACCAGTGGGAGGAACCCTTGTATAATTACAAGATGTTCCCAAGAAAATCCAAGGTATGCAAATGTTTCCACTTTATATTATTTCAACACATCTTATGGGAGGTTGTGGGGACATGCCATTGCATGACCTAGGATCAAAACACATTAATGATTTGGAGTAGCAGAATATCACTACGTAGAGGACCCTTGACAAGATCAAGGATGAGATATACATTTATCCTAATATGTCATTGATGAGCTGCACACAACTCTTGGGGTTGGAGTGTATATTTTTGGAGGATAGGATGAGTATTATCCTAAACAATCCAATGCAGAAATATATGTTCAGCATTGTGCATGAGAATGAAACAAAATATGCACCATAATTGATATCAGCAGTGCTATCATTGAGAAGCAGTGATGAGTTTGGGGCCCAACCATTATTGAAGCATCCCAATGACCATTCTACATATGTAGCAGGGGATAGGCAGATGGTTGATGAGAGATATATTATCTCCCATTGTTATGATGGATCCTCTTAATGAGCACTTCAAAACTCAATGAGAAGATGTTTCCTTTAGTATACTTGGATCCTTGTGGATTCAACATGGTCATAGATGAGTGGTCTTCATATGGAGGTCTCTAGGAGATTTCATTTCAACATCCCATGAAATGAAAAGATAGCAATCAGATTTGGGAGGATGGTATCCTCCTTTGGAGGAATACCCATTGGGAGAATTATAGTAGACACTCACCATTGGCTAGATGGGTGATGTCGATGAGAAAGAGATTGGAGATCTCACTTGCAGATATATGACACAGGGCAGTAGGAGGCAAGGTTGCACTGGCACTTTTGAAAGAGTTTGGTCATCATATGACATATCCTACTTCAAAGGGTATGTGGTTGGTTGGGACTTGGCATGAAAGAAAGGAGTTTGGTTTCAATGGGGTGATGTGAAACTCTTCATGTCAATCATCATGTTTTCACTCCATGGCCTATATGATGGAGATGTAAGGAGGCAACAATATCTATTATTGCTCTGGTTACTCTTGGCAGAGTATGGGTTTATTTTCTCCCATACTTTTCCATATGATTTAGAAGTGGTGGATGGATACATCTACTACTAGGATATGATATTCTTGACTTGGACCTCCAAGCACAAGAAGAAGGATTAGCATGCATCACATGGGGATTTTCTCTCTAGTCACATTGATTTCATGAGGACATACCATACTATCATAGAGAGATTCACTTCGAAAGGCATCAAAGAGGAGATGCACCATCACATGAGGAGATGCATGGATTATTTGGATGAGGGAAATCACTCTTTGATAGAGTTAACACATCCACTTCCTTCCTAATTGGGGATGATTAGGGGTTCATGTATGAGCCACTTCACCAACTTGTTCAAGGCACATGGTAAGGATTGTGTTTATATGCATCATGACTCACTTACTATGTGCTTGTATTTCATTTCCATCCATGTACAGGTTATTGCTCCAAGATGGGGTATTATTTCTTGTAGACCTCATGATCCATTTGGGGACATCAGCAGTTATGGTGATTTCCACTCCCTAGGAGATGTTGGGGAGATGATATCTTTCTTAGAATGTGTTCAATGGGCACCTCACATCATAAACCTTCTCCAAGCATGTGAGAGGATTGGGGCAGCAAGCAAGTGGTTGGGAAACCACTCATCATATCCTATTCTAAGAAAATTTGGAGTAAAACTACATTGGTTGCCCTTGAGGGATCATTATCCTTCTCTAGTATTATATATGGAAGCCAGTATAACTCTAATTATGATCCCATATGTTGATGATGTCCTTATCATTATTGTGGGCATGGTTGGAGAGATGACACATGGATTAGATGTTCTTATTAGAGATTATATTCTCCACATTACTTATGTTTCATATTTCAGGGAGAGAATTGGACCATCCATGATTGCTACATTGGATCTCTTGTTTCCTTATGGGGTGAGCCATTTGGGTAACTTGAGTACTTGGAAGGTGCCTCTCATGAGAATATGGGAGGATTTTTTCTATGAATTACCATTCTAGAGGGTGATTCATTTTGTATGGATGATAGCTTGGAGATTGGAGATACATATGGGAATGAGGGTTCCCCACAATTTTCAATTATGTCCTTGCAGTTGCTTGGGGACAAGCAGAAATTGAGAGGGGAGGATTGTAATATTCCTAAATTAGCACACAACTAATTGGAATAATTATTTTTTATTTTTCTTCCTAGTTTGAATAATAAGAGGGTATGGAGACCCATAAATCTCCTTAGTAGGAATAAAAACACTCCTAATGTGAATGGAGGTCATCTAATAGCTGGATTGAGTACCCTTATGTGTGATAAGGGGATGGAGCATGTAGAATGGGTCAACTTTGACCAAATCAAACAGCATTGGTATGGAAGGAGTGGCATTCATTGAGGGACGTAGTAGTTTTGGAGGGAGACTCCATGCATGGAAGTAGTGGCTTTAATGAGTGGAGCCCAAGGTGAGGAAGCTCACCAAGAATATAAGGAAGGGGACGGTAGCCATTGTGGGTATGATTGGATTATTATTCTGTTTATGGTATGTTAATACTTGAGGCTCTCTTCAGGTGTTTAGCTAAGATTGCAGTGTTGTTTAGCACAAGGGTGTTTCGAGTGGGGATCCCACCTTCATCCTCGGGGGAATTTGAGTGCCTACTCAAGAGAAGTATCTCAAGACTACATTTCCATACATTTCAAACATTTAACCAAGCAAATATATTGGGCATACAGAACAGGTCATGAGGGTTGTTTCACTATTGGCAGTAAAACAGTGGAGGTTTATATTGGGTGTTTTCTGAGCTATATTTTCAGTGGAGGAAGGTTCCTCCCATTGGGAGGCTAGTAAAGAATCCCCTTGGGATTTATTGACATATTTGGCACCAGGCCAAGGTGATTTTATCCCCTTCAGCGCAGTTTCAGTCTGGATCTACGTTATTTTAGGGAGGAGTTGCAAGGGTGGTTGCAGTAATGATTTGGGAGGTGATTTCTTCAGTGGAGGGGACATCCTTTAATCCAGAGGATCTATTGGAGAAGAGATACTTATTTCTACATAAGCTTCAACCATATATTCTCATTCATTTTGTTGCAGCAAACCTTCAACCCTAGGGCTGCAACTCACATTGTATATTTTGTGTATTTTTTGGAAACCCCCTTGGGTTATCTTCGAAAGGTGATATAGTGCCTAGATCTGTTGGTAAAACATATTTTGAGGCATATATCAGTATTTTTATCATTTTATGATCTCAAACTGTAGTTATGCATGTTATGACTGCGCTGTAGCAGCTCTCTGACATTTTTTTTAGTAGCAACAACTCACTTTTTAGAGTGATTATTCATGGGAGTCATGTTTGCTCCTATTGTATGATTTGTGCCTCAATGTATTATGTGTATTTTCTATTGATTTACTAAATAAAGTGGTTCCATATTGGTCTCCTATGTTTATGCAAATATTTACACTACTATTTCCATTATTTTATTCAAATATTGCTGCTTTCCCCATTTGGGAATATTACATGTTATTAATCCTCAGCTTATTTTTGTGTTGTTTCTTCTACTATTTCCTTTCACACGTCTTCTTATTCTTACTTCTCATTCTCTTATTGTTCTTTCTTCTACTATTCTTCCTCAAATCTCCTCTTCTCTTTTGTCTCCCTCAATTATGCTCCCTACATCCTATGTTTCCTCCTTACCTCTCCTGCTAAAGTCAAGCCATAATAGTTGGATCCTCTTTCATCTTGTGGCTTCATTCTCCCTCTAGGTTATGTGCAACCTTCCTCCTTCCCTTTTTGTGTGCGGCTTTGCTCCCTTCTTCTAGTATTTCTTCGAGAGTAGCTTCCTTCCGTGGAGTAACCTGTGAAGTTCCTCCAAAACTGACCAAATTGCAATACTTGGAGGAATTATAAGAATTCTTCTATGGATCCTCCTCTGGCCAATGAAATGTTCCTCTTAGCCACTGAAAATATATTCTCACGCTAATTTTTTGAGATCTTAATGAAAATGTGCTTGAGGGTTTGTAAATAGAAAGTGTTAAAATTTGAGTTTTATGAGCCTTTATGTTAAATTTTTAAACATATAAAGCATGAAATTAACTTTGAAATAGAAGAAACAGCAGATAAATACACCATAAAAGAAATCACTACACAACAAGTGATGAAGGAGTTCACCCCTCCTGGGCTATGTCTCCTTGGTCCAGCTTTCAATGGCTTGGCCCTATTTCATTATGCTCAAAACGGTGATTACATACATTTACAATGCTAAAATGGCTTCAAAGCCCGTTCCATCAGCTCCATAATACCCAAAAATTCCTGTCTAGCCTCTTTCTGATCTAAAATTGGTCAAAAGCTGAAGAAGTTATGAGCCTCCCTAGTTTTTCTCCTAACTGCACCACAAATTCCCCAAAATTTGAACCGATTCCACAATTTCACCTTGATTTCGGCTAACCGAGTGACATTTTCATGCAATTTCAAACGAAATTGTCGGACACTTAATTTTCCCAATAACGCCATAAATCCACATTTTAAACCATAATGGTTATGGTCGAATTAACATTTTTTTAATAAAAAAATTCGGGCAGTTAAGTTAACCGTCAGCGGTTAATGTGGTTTATGTCACATGGCAGTCACGGAGGTAGCCTGGGCGGCGTTCTACACCTTCACGCCCTAGGCTCCAAGAACTGGTCATATGATGTAACATATGGGGGGTTCGAGGCTAAGCCCTAGCCCCTACCCCCAAACCTCTGCCACATGCATTTCAAATATGGTTTTTTTTGCAGTGTTTAATAAGAAGTATTGTAGCCCGACCCATTAGGTGGTGCCCTATTTGGAAAGTGGTCACAGTTTTGAATCCCATGCAGTGCAATTCAGCCTTCAAACAATTTTTGGTGGCCCTTTTGCTGCCATGTGGCGACCTCCAGTTGGGCACGTGGTAGCATGTGGTTAACCATCATTAATTTTCATTTTTTTTATATCCTCTTTGGGAAAACGAATAGAACGGGTTTCCGGGAGAACACTGTTTTAGTTTTCTGTGAAACGAGTTGCGTCGGATTTAGAACGACAAGATCTACGCGGTCATTTAGGTTCCATATATTCCTAAAAATTTCATTTTTGAGCATAATTTTGAGTGCCTAATCACACCTCCCCACTGGAAGATTTTGGACCCAAAAATATCTTTCATTACTAAACATTTGGATGAGGGTACATCCCCCTCACCCTTCCAGTCAAAATCCACTGGAATTTTCCTAAATTTAACAATTCGAGCTTTTCATGAAAACTGGTCTTTTCCTAAATTCTAGAGACCCTGTCTTGTTGTTGTAGATACCATCTTGTTACAATTTCCCAGAATTTGCAGAACAATAAACTATCCTATAAGAAACAAACATGTTCCCTCCTTGGTCTTCAATTAAATAAAACTTAAACAACTTCGAATTCTTCTCACCTTGAACACTGTTGACATGACGATGTTTAGCTTGTCTTGCCTTGTGCTTGGCTTGACTCTTGACCAAATGTGATCGCCATTGCCATGCAACATCTCATTTCAAATACAATACTTTGTGAAACCCACAGGAAGACTTTTGAACCCAATGCCCTCATTTTCAAATTTATTTGGTGCATTATCTTTTACCTTTGCACCCTTTAGCACTTGCATCTTGTTCCCATCAATGTTTAACAATGATGTATGTTGCTGCAATTTTTTCTCATCTTGTTTACCTATTTTAAAAGGAAAAATGTTAGAGTCCTAAAACATATTATAACACCCGTTATCAACCTCAATGAAATCATAATTTTCATTTGATGCATCACCTTGAAATATCTCATTCACAACATCTTCATGCTTGAACATTAACAAAGAAAATTTTTGACTAGCATTCACAATTCTCTTCATTTGTCTAGCATGCATAAGAGACAAACTTTTCTTCTTACTATGCGCTCTAAAAATCTAATTAGTCCCATTGTTGAACAACTGATACTTATTCTCATGGCGATGAAATATTTCTCTCCTATCATAAATATATGGGCTACCCAAAACAATACCAGAAATATCAAGAGGAACAACATCAAGTTCAACTTCATCAAGAAAGTTTGCAGTGATTGCAAATCTAAGTATGCACTTCCTCTTCACCTGCAAATTTGCATTCTTACATATCCAACCTAAAGGATAAGGTATTTGATGAGGAATAGTCTCTAAATTCAAATTCTTGACGAAGTCTTTAGAAATAAGGTTTTCTTTTCAACCACTATCAAATAGGGTGTAAATCTTGGTATGCTTTGAAATAACTCTAACATGGAAAGTTCAATTTTTGTTTCATCATCTTGAGTACCAATTTGACATCTTGAAGAACTAGTACTTGCAATTTCCTTACCTTTCCAACCCATTGCGATGATCTTTGTTTCATCTCCGGGATCAGAACCTAAATCATGTGTTATTGTTGCAGTTGTCTTCTCCTTCTCCTTGTTTTTAATCTTGTTGGGTATCATCTCTGGATGAAGTTTCCAACAATGATCATCATCATGTCCATATCTGGAACAATGTTCTCTTGTGAGTTTTTCTTTCTCCATCTTGATGGAATCATTCTTCTTGCCTTTACCCTTGAACTTACCCTTTCCTTTCTCTTTAGACTCAAAGGTATCCTCACTTGTCTCATCTAAAACATGTTTCCCTCTTGCCTCTAGATGTGTGGCATGTACACATACTTCATCTAAATTTGAAGGATTAAACATGAGAATAGTATGTCTTAGGTAACTATGCAAACCTCCAATATATTTTACCAAATTTTCTTGAGATGTAAAATCTACACCCAAAATTAGTGCTCTTCTCCTAAACTCTTGATTATAGCATTGCGCACTTTTCCCTTTACCTTACCTAAAGTTTTTCCAAACCAATATAGCCTTTTTCATGTATGCTAATGGATAAAATTGTCTCCTTAAGGCTGCAAAAAAATCATTCCAACAGTTTAATACCTTACCATGTTTCTTCATGTCCTCTTGAGTTTTGGCTTCCCACCATATAAGATTTGCACTTACCAATCTTTGTGAAGCAATTTGAATATTGGTGTCATCATCCTTGATTCTTTGTATTCTACAATGCACTTCAAGAAGACGTAACCAATTTTCTAATTCTTCAGCATCTACCTCTCCATCATACATAGGCAAATCAAACTTAATGTCAAGCTTTAAAAATGGAGTTTTACCATGACCTTTTGGAGATTGTGGAGGTGTTTGTGAAGGGCTTGTTGTGGAAGAATATTATGTTGAAGATGGTGGTGAGGATGGTGGTGAAGATAATGGTGGTGTCAAAGGTGGGTTGTCACCATTCCCATTACCTTTTGGAGGCTTGTCTCCATCTCCTTCTTCTCCTTTTTAAAGATGTATCTCCCTGTGGAATATTGGAGCTCTCCCCTTGCATCCTTATGCTTCTCTCCTTATGCAGAACTTTCACCATTTTTGTCATATCAAAGAATGATCTCCTGAAGGCTTTTCCATCCTCTGACATATTTTCAAGCTCTCCTTCATTTGACATCCTTGATGAATCTTCAACTGCAATTTGAGAAAGAATTTGTGGTGGAGATTGTGGAAAATTTACTCTCCTTGTCCTTGACCTAATTTGAGAACTGGCAACCACAAGCTTTCCTTCTCCTCTCTTGAGCTTCAACCTTGTAAGAATCACATAAACTTATACACAATTAAATCCTCACGATAGCAAAGAAAACCAAAGCTCTGATACCAAACTTGATCTGTATGAGATCCTAATGAAAATGTTCTTGAGGGTTTGTAAATTGAAAGTGTTAAATACTAAGTTTTATGAGACTTTATGTTAAATTTTTAAACACATAAAGCATGAAATTAACTCTGAAATAGTAGAAACAGTAGACAAATATGCCATAAAATAATCACAACACACCAAGTGATGAAGGAGTTCACCCCTCCTAGGATACGTCTCCTTGGTCCAGCTTCCAATGGCTTGGCCCTCTTTCATTATGCTCCAAATGGTGATTACATACATTTACATTGCTCAAATGCCTTCAAAACCTATTCCATCGGCTCTAGAATACCCAAAAATTCATGTCTAGCCTCTTTCTGCTCCAAAATTGTTTAAAAACTGAAGATGTTATGAGCCTCTCTAGTTTTGCTGCTGACCACACCACAAATTCCCAAAATTTCGGACTAGTCAGGCAATTTTGTCGTGATTTCGACTAACCGAGTGACATTTTCACACAGTTTTGGGTGAAATTGTCAGACACTTAATTTTTCCAATAATGCCATAAATCTGCATTTTAAACCATAATGGTTATGGCCGAATAAAATAATAATAATAATATTTGTGCAGTTAAGTTAATTGTCAGAGTTTAATGTGGTTGATGTCACAGTGGTAGCCTAGGCAACTGTCTACACCTCTACTCCCTCGGTTCTAAACACTGTTCATATGTTATAACATATGAGGGGGTTGGGGCTAAGCCCTGGCCCCTACCCCCAAACCTCTACCACATACATTTCAAATATGGTTTTTATTGCAATGTTTAATAAGAAGTATTGTAGCATGGCCGGTTAGGCGATGCACTATTTGGTAAGTGGTCACAGTTTCAAATCCCATGCAGTGCAGTTTGGCCTTCAAACAATTTTTGGGGGCCCCCGTTCTGCCACATGGCAGCATGTGGTTGGCCATCAACCACCCAATGAAAATTCCTCTGCATAGAACAAATCAGATTCAGACAAGTGGCAAGGCTTGATTGGCCCAAAAAATTTAACTTTCGACCAACCAGAAGAGGCCACATGGTAGCCTGCCACTAGCCCAAATTACATAGTCATATGTTATTTTTTTTTTAATTTGCATGTTTTTGAAAATGAACAGAATGTGTTTCTGGGAGCATATGGGGTCGGTTTTCCACGAAACGCATTGCGTCAAATTCAGAATGAAGAGGTCTATGTGGTCATTTAGGTTTCACACCATTCTGACAACTTTCATTTTTTAGCATAATTTTGAGCACCTGATCACACACATTGGTCCTAGAAATACCACAGGGATTGTACAGATTAAAGTCCTGAGTACCGAATGAAAGATTCTATATCGCCTTTCCTTCGGTATCTACGAATTTTAGGTTCTTGATCTCATACAATCCATTTTTCATAGGAAGAGTTGGACATGGTTCTTTCTTCTTCGTGTGCAAAGCTCCTAACAACCCTATGGAGAGATGGTATGAAACTTCTTGCATAAAAATCTTGTTAGTGGCATACCTTGGAAAAAGATTCCGCGACTTCTGACCACCGAACACTCTAAGGAAAGTTCCATTCGGTGAGGCAAACCAATCTGCTATATCTGCTACTGCCTCCATTGCTTCACATGACATGAAAGGTGGTTCTTCATCAATTATCATCTTGTACAATGGAATGAGGAAGTGGGTCGCCGTTAAATTCTCCATAAATCCTATGTGGTTGCAATCCAGAGAAGCTTGCAATAAATGTACATGATAGGTTCTCGAGGTGTCCAAGTCATTAGGGGAATTTTGAGGTCTAAAATGGGCCTCCTAAGGAATTTATAAAATAATAGTGGAAATAATAAAATAAGATTTGATTACATCATCAAATTTTAAAGGGAAAAAAGAAAAAACTATTTTTTCAACTCATATTTTCAACGTATCTCCCAAAGTTTTTACTCAAATTTCGAGTGGGAGTACTCGCTGCATGCAAAATTTAATTCCTCATCTAAGGAGTACCCATGTTGCATACTTTTGATGGGTCCTACTCCATGAAAAATGAGAAATACATAATAATCGTGATTGTAATCATGTTTTTTATGTATTTTTCATTTTTCGCATAGCAGGGTCGATCGAAAGTATGTAACATGGGTACTCCTTGGATGAGAAATTAAATTTTGCATCCAATGAGTACTCCTGCTCAAAATTTGAGTAAAAAATTTGGGAGATAAGTTGAAAAAGCAGTTTTATTATTTTATTATTTTTTAATCTTTTTAATTTTTTACCTCAAAAATGGTGAATCATCCCCTATGGTTGACATCATCATCTTGAATCCTATTGGTTTTTATAAACTTTATTTTTTTTGTACATTTTTCTTAGGAGGCCCATTTTAGACCTAAAAATTCCACTAATGCTAATCCATGCCAAGCAATGAATTGTGCACATATATTGCATCTAGGATATATGCATACGTGTAAAATCTCGCTTGCCCTTCCTTGGGAGGATTCAAGGTGTTAGTTATGTTATCACCAAATTGATTCTGATAGGTTGCTCATCAATCAACTTAATGTGTTCTTTTCAAACCATTTTTGGTCAAGATTTGGTTTCTTCGCCTTGAAAAAGAGTAGAGGGCTCTCTCAAGGTAATTTATGATTTTCAATGGAAATTCTAGCAGATGGCTAACTCTATAACTATAACTTGATTGTGATTGATTGCAGGAGAATATTGTACTAAAATGCTACTCTGTAATAGTTTTGAGTTTCAGTAATATACAAAGATATTTGCTTCTTTACCTGAGATTTAAAGGAGATGTTCAATGTGTTTATGTTCTATATATTTCATGTTCTAATATCTGTAGTTAGTTTTATGTCTAATTACTCATAACTCATGGTAACATGCTCTGACTTCCTTTATAGGTTAAACTAATGTTTTTTCCCTGTGTTTCATGTGTGTACTGCCTTTCATTGAAACCTTCATTTGCCTCATTTTCCATAAGAAATATTCTCATTGAGTTTACTGATGTTGACCCCATATACCAATGGTAGCAACTTCTTACATTTTCAACCTACAATCAATCACAATAAAGTTACAGTTATAGAGTTAGCCATCTGCTATAATTTCCATTGAAAATAATAAATTACCTTAAGAGTGTTAGTCATCAGTATTTTTTACCTTTTTGTTGATGACTAACTTCCCTTAACTCGAAGCTTTTCCGTTTGAAGCTAATTCAAACTCACATGTATCACAATTTGTCATCTAGAAAACATCCCAAAAAAAAATTTCCTCCTACCCCTTCGTCGCCTATGACGAGAACAATTCCGCCAAGACCTATCTCGCTATGTTATTCTTCGTTTATAGCCAACAAGATATGATTATCTACTCGTCATTTACCCTTGTTTCTCATTTCATTCACTATCCAAAGGTTGAAAAAGTGTCTGCTACTCTATCCTTGATCATATTGTCATATGACAATCTGATCATGCCTAAGAAAACACTCAGAATCTGTCAAAATTGTCCCTAAGTTAGATAGTGGTGTTTAGGGAGTTTTTCCTTGGCTAAGATATCTTAAACCAAAAAGAATGTGCCTAGTACCAGTCAGCCTTAAATCTGTTTCGTATTCTGCAAAACAAGCATTGGTCTATCCATAGGTCGCACACCACTAAGAGGTCAGTTTGTCTCATTTCAGAAGAAGTTAAACAAAGATTCAAATCAGGAAAAGATGAAGATATTCACTGTTTGAAGAAATATTCTTAGATCAGGCATAATCTCTATGAAACACCAAAGGAGCTCTCCAAGGTTCAAAAGCATCTGTTTTTACATCTCTGCAGGGGTGTAATTGAATGATGATCAGTGTACAAATGAGGGCAATAGGACAAATTTCAAATAGATCCTTCATGCTGAATTACTTTGCCATCAAAAATCAGTTGGAGAGAAATAAGTACAGAACAACAGGTGTACATGGTTTAAATCCAAAGCTGCATGAAGAAAATGGTCATCCATCAAGACCAATGAATACAAAGAAATTAAGAAATGCTCATCATCAGCACTTCAGGATCAACTCCAAAGGTAGCGCTGCCCAAGTTCTCTAAAGGGTGACCTAGCCTTACAAGTTTCTCTATTTCAAAGACCAGTCTTTGAAAAAAATATCACCAAATAAAGTTAGGCAACCAGGATGAAAGTACAATAAGGAAATATGCTTCTTGTACCTTATCATGAACTAAGCTTTGAAAGGCTGCCAACAAAATGTTCACTGCCCCTTAAAACAAAGTCAAAGGAAAGAGTTTGTTCAAAGGTGTCTAACAGTGAGCACTTTCCATATGCCAATCACATTTTTTACTCCCTAAAAAATTCACAAATGATATGGCAAATCAAAGTAATATGTTACAAATCCAGGTATAGTGTTGAGATGGATGAAATTTCATGTGTTTGATGGAACCTCCTTCAAAAAGAAGAGGGTTAGAAACACAATGATGGAACCTCCTTCAAAAAGCAGAGGGTTAGAAACACATTGATAAGATATCCTTCACAAATAAGCAGAGGGTAAAACATGTTTTTGAGTAAATTTAGTGGTTGCTTGGCGCTACTTCCTCCAAAGGATGAACAACACTATGCATTTCTGCACCAGGATACACCATTTTTTCCCAGTGTTGGGAAAGTCAATTTTTGAACAGCCAAATGGACACAAAATGAAAAAAATCAAGAATATTTTGAAAGTAGACATCCATATCTTTCCAAAGAGCCATCTCGGGCCGAATTCCGACACCGGGAAGGCATCCAAAAGTAGCTTGCAAACAACACTATGCATTTCTGCACCAGGATTCACCATTTTTGACCAGTTTTGGGACAGTCAATTTTTGAACAACCAAAAGGACACCAAATGAAAAATATCAAGCATATTTGGAAAGTATACTTCCATAGCTTTCCAACGAGCCATCTCAGGCCCAATTCCAACACCGGAAAGGCTTCCAAAATTGGTTGCAAAAAGATGCGACGCTCCTGGAATGTTACACGATGCGCCTGTAGGTTTCTACAGTGCAGTTTTCTAAGCGTGGCGTGCCTATGCAGCACTATGAGTTAATTTTTTAGATCATTTAAAAGATAGTGGGCACATTGTTAAGATAGGTTAACTTTCATAGATTGGAGGCTTTCCTTCATCATACAAACAGAAGACCAAGTCATAGTTTAAGGACCTTTTCCACTTCATAAAACAGTGGATTTGCATTATGGTTTTGAGAGGCTGCATTAGTGGTTTTAAAAGGATGAACTCTTTGGTAAACAATCAAGGATCAAGTCAAAGTTTGGAGGCCTTTCCTTCATCATACAAGAAAAATGTCAAGTCATGGTTTAAACACCTCTTTCACTTCATAAAACAGTGAATCTACCTAATGGTTTCAAAGGGCTGTAATAGTAGTGTTTTTATGAGCTTCTTGCAGATGATATACTCAGTCACAGTCTTAGAGAAGACCATTATAATCTATCTAAAATGGCTATTCCAAAATATAGGCAGAGAACCCTTTTTATGAACAAACCACATAGGTCTTGTCTAGAGTTTCACAGTGATACAGTGCTAAAGGGGTTCTTTCAAGGTTTTTCAAAGTAATAGAAATATGGAAACAAACACTATTTGTTTTTAGCCTTTTCCCTCATAAAAGAGCACCCAGAAGAATATTTCAAAAAAAGGCCTACTTCATCATCAGAAAAAGGCTAATCACCAGGGGTGAATTTTAGTTTTAGAAAAGGGTTTTCAAATGAGAAACAAAGTTTGAGAATCTATACATTTTTTAACTTGTCTCTCAATAACCAGCAAAGGAGAGACCACTGTGGAAAATATGTTCAAGTTTTATTTAAAAGGACACCCTGCCCAAAGAGATAAATCAGTTATAAAAGGGCAAGCAGTTAAAGCCCTTGGCATAAAACTGAAGCCACCTTTCAAAACACAAGGTGCTGATACTAAAAGGGGTTTTCGAATTCTTAAAGAGGGAAGAGGATGTTTTAAAGCCTCCCAAAGTATAAAGGGCTGAGCATAACACATCATTTGTCATTATGCAAGCAAATTCATGAAGGGAAGATCATTTTTTTAGTGTATTTGAACTTTTTGTGTTAGGTAAACTTGACTCGGGATAGAGTCAATGTTGACTAGGAGTGGTTTTGGGGCACATGGTATTGTGCACCCATGGTTTTTGGCCCATGGTATTGCATGTAATGGAGCCTATAAGAGGCTGTGAATACTTCATTGTAAGGTAGGCCTGGAGGTGAGCGGTGAATGCTCACTTGGCCGGATTGGCCAGGGTTTTGGCCAATGGTTAATGAAATTTCATTGGTTGGGTTTTTCCCCGGAGTTTGGGGTTTTCCCGGATAAACATATGTGTTTATGTTAATGATTTGTTGTTGTCTCTTTATGTTTATTTCTCTTAGTAAAATTGTTTATTATTCCTGCGGTAAATTTCTAACAACTGATATCAGAGCCAAAGGTATATTTGGCTAATAAAATCGCAGGAAAGAAGGGTTCCTGGTTCAAGTGGGAGAAATGGCAGAAGATGCTAAGTTTAGGGTCGAGAAATTTAACGACCAAAACTTCCCGCTGTGGAAGATGCAGATGGAAGATTATCTGTATCAAAAATATCTGTACCTACCATTGAGTGGAAAAGAAAAGAAGATGACGGCCATGAAAGATGTGGAATGGAACATTCTCGATAGAAAGGCACTCTGAATAGTACGGTTGTGCCTTGCAGCGTTAGTCGCCTTCAATATTTCAAAGGAAACAACAACAGAGGGTTTGATGTAGACGTTGGCAAAACTATATGAAAAACCCTCGGCCTCAAACAAGGTATTTCTTATGAAACGACTATTTAATATGAAGATGTCGGAAGGTGGATCTGTTGCAGACCATTTAAATGATTTTAATACAGTTACCAGTCAGTTAAGTTCTGTAGGGGTAAACTTTGATGATGAAGTTAGAGCTTTTTTATTCTTGTGCTCATTGCCAGAGAGTTGGAATGGTTTAGTAATGGCCATTAGTAACTCTGTCTCTGGATCTAGTACTTTAAAGTTTGATGATGTTGTTGGTGCTATCCTTAGCGAGGAAATGTGACGGAAAAGCTCCAGTGAGACATCGGGAACTGCTTTGAGTGCAGAGTCTAGGGGAAGAAGAATGGAAAGAGGAAAGAGCTCGAGATATCACAGTAAATCAAGGAAAGGTAGATCCCAGTCTAGATCGGGGATAGTGTGCTGGAAATGCGGAAAGAAAGGACACCTAAAGAAAGACAATAGATCTCGTAAGGGAAAAGAAGGAGACACACAGCAAGAAAAAAATCATGAAGAAAATGTGACAGGTGATGTGTTACAAGATGCTTTGATTCTTTCTTTCGAAAATGTTACTGATTCTTGGGTTGTAGATTCAGGGGCTTCATTCCATGCCACACCTGATAAGAAATATTTTCATGACTATGTTCAAGGAGATTTTGGACAAGTTCGTTTGGGTGATGATAAACCCCGTAAAATTGTTGGAATGGGTAAAGTTCTTGTAAAACAACAGAATGGAAACCAATGGCTACTAAAGGAGGTAAGGCATGTTCCAGATCTGAAGAAAAATCTGATTTCAACAGGGCAGTTAGGCAGTGAAGGTTGTGTGACAACTTTCACAGATAAAACTTGGAAGGTCACCAAAGGAGCCCCGGTAATAGCAAAAGGCGAAAAGGTTGGTACATTGTATTTATGCAATGGTATTTCTAACTCTGTTAATGCTTTAACTTCCAAAGGAGCAGATGCAGCATTATGGCATCATAGGCTCGGACACATGAGTGAGAAGGGAATGAAGATTCTTCACTCAAGAAATTTGTTGCCAGGTTTGAAGAATGTTGATTTTGATTTCTGTGAGAATTGCATTTATGGAAAAAAAAAAAAGAGTCAGATTTCTCAAAGTTGGGAAAGAAAAGAAGAGTGAAAAATTGGAGCTTGTGCATACAGATGTATGGGGACCTGCTCAGGTATCATCTCTCGGTGGCTCTCGTTATTATGTTACTTTTATTGATGATGCAACTAGAAAAACATGGATTTATTGTATTCAGAATAAATCTGATGTATTTGATACTTTCAAGAAATGGAAAGCTTTGGTTGAGATTGAGACAGAAAAGAAGTTGAAGTGTCTCAGATTAGACAATGGAGGTGAATATTGCAGCAAAGAGTTTGATAGGTACTGTTCAGAGCATGGAATTCGTAGAGAGAAGACAGTTCCAAGAACACCACAAGAAAATGGTGTGTCAGAAAGGATGAACAGAACAATCATGGAGCGTGCAAGGTGCATGAGATTGCATGCAAGATTGCCTTTACAATTTTGGGCAGATGCTGTAGATACTATTGTTTATCTAATAAACAGAGGGCCTTCAAGTTCCTTGGATGGTGGTATTCCAAAGGAAGCATGGACAGGTAAAAAGGTAAACTACTCTTTTTTAAAGCCTTTTGGTTGTGAGGCCTTTGTCCATATTAATAAAGAAAATAGAACAAAGCTTGAGGAAAAATCAAAGAAATGTAACTTTATTGGATATGGTGTTAATGATTTTGGTTATCGCTTGTATGACTGTGAAAATCACAAAATCATTAGGAGAAGAGATGTAATATTCAATGAAAAGGTATTGTATACAATGAATCAGTTGCAGGAAAAGAAACAGGAAAAAGAAAGCAAGGAATACATGGTTCTTGATGAGATAACTGAAAAAGTAAAGGTGCCTGAAAATAATAATAATCAACAACCACAGTAGCAGCAACCACCATAATAGCAATAGGCACCTCAAACACCTGAAAGTGGTTTTAGAAGATCTACCAGGATAAGTAGACCCCCTGAACGATACTCTCCTTCATTATATTATTTATTGTTGACTGATTCTGGTGAACCCGAATGTTATGAAGAAGCAATGCAGGTTGAAAGCAGGAAGAAGTGGGAGCTAGCCATGGAAGAAGAGATGGACTTCTTAATGCATAACCAGACTTGGGACTTAGTCACGTTGCCTACAGGTAAAACTACATTGCAGAATAAATGGGTTTACAGGCTGAAGGAATAAGATGGAGGAAAACAGAGGTACAAAGCTAGACTTGTGGTGAAGGGGTTTGCATAGAAGAAAGGTATTGATTTTGATGAAATATTTTCTCTTGTTGTTAAGATGACTTCAATCAGAACTATCTTAATTCCTGTAGCAGCGGAAGATTTACATCTTGAATAGTTAGATGTAAAGACAGCGTTTCTCCATGGAGATTTGGAGGAAGAGATATACATGTAGCAACTAGAAGGATATGAGGTAAAAGGGAAAGAAAAATTGGTGTGCAGGTTAAAAAAGAGCTTGTATGGCTTAAAACAGGCTCCACGGCAGTGGTATCTAAAATTTGACAAGTTTATGTCTGAACAAGGTTATACTAGATGTCACTTTGATCATTGTGTTTATCTAAAAAGGAAAAATGATGGCAACTATATTATATTGTTATTGTATGTAGATGACATGCTTGTTGCAGGGTCTAACATGCAGGAAATAAATGTGCGCAAAAGAAAATTGGCAAATTCATTTGCAATGAAGGATTTGGGAGCTGCAAAACAAATCCTTGGTATGAGGATAACTAGAGACAGGAAAAATCGCAAATTAACACTGTCTCATAATGAGTACATAGAGAAGGTGTTGAAAAGATTTAATATGCAGAATGCAAAACCAGTTAGTACATCTTTTGCTAGCCATTTCAAACTTAGTAAGGAGATGTGCCCAAAGACCTAAGAAGACATGGATTATATGTCTAAAGTTCCATATGCATCAGTAGTTGGAAGCTTAATGTATGCAATGGTCTGCACAAGGCCTGATATTGCACATGCAGTGGGAGTTGTAAGTAGGTACATGAATAATCCAGGAAAAGAACATTGGATGGCAGTAAAATGGATTCTCAGATATTTGAGAGGTACCACAAATCAAGCATTATGCTTTGGTGGTTCAAATATTGCTCTGCAAGGATATGTTGATGCAGATATGGCAGGTGACAGAGATAACAGGAGGAGCACTACAGGATATGTATTTACTGTAGGTGGAACAACTGTCAGTTGGGTTTCAAAAATCCAAAGTGTTGTTGCACTTTCAACAACAGAAGTAGAGTATGTTGCTGCTACAGAGGCTAGTAAAGAAATTATTTGGTTACAAAGGCTTATGGGTGAATTGGGTAAGAAGCATGATATGGGCACATTATACAATGATAGCCAAAGTGCCATTCATCTTGCAAAGAACTCATCATTTCATTCCAGGACTAAACACATACATCTCAAGTAACATTTCATACGGTCAATATTGGAAGATGGAGAGTTGAAGCTGGAAAAGATACACACTAGCCAGAATCTTGCAGATATGCTAAAAAAAGTTGTAACCAGGGAGAAACTATGAACGTGCTCAGTTTCAATTGGTCTTCAAGGATGACGATGAATATGAGAAATAGCCAGGTCCAAAGAGGAGTCATTGTCTAGCAAATGAAGCAGCAGTGGAGTTGCTACAATTAGTCTCCAAGTGGGACATTGTTAGGTGTGGAGCCTAATTATCTTGTTTACTTTGTATCACAGCATTGGACCCCTATACCTTAAATGGGGTGGCAACGCCGCCCGTAAATTAATCATTGTCGTGGGGGGTCCAGGGGGGGTGGCAGCGACTTTATGCAGCCCCCCCCCTGGCAGGGGGTTTCGGGGGCAGTGCCCCCGAAGCTAAAAACAAATGTAAAATTGCCTTGTAACTTGTATAGTAATTTCTAGTCAATCTGGGCCGTTCATTAGGCAAATGATCTGATGGTAGAAGTTATGTTTAGTTTAGGGTTTTCTGCCCTAGAAGGAAACCCCTCGCTTTTATGAGGGTATTGTATTGCGGATATGCATTGTATGTGTATTCTCGGAGCGAGAAACAGAGAGGGAGACTGTGAGAGAGAACAGAGGATATTACAGCGGATCTGTTGTAGGTTGTGTCTCTTCATTTTGCTGGATAATAGAAAGGCAAGACTGGCTTTTCAGGGTGGACGTAGCCCAAACTGGGTGAACCACGTATATCTATGTCTCTTTGGTTTTATGTGTTTTGTGTGATTGTATTTTCCGCATATTTTATGTGTTGCATTGCTCTGTAATATTTAATCTTCTAACATTTTGAACGCACGGCGCGCCTGTAGGGTGCCTGCAGTATAACTTCACACATAGTGCGGCGCCTCTGTGTGGTTGCGCGGAATGCCTGTTCCTGGCACCCAGCGCCATTTGAACGCAGCACTTTTCATCGTTCAGGCCTGCCCAGCCCAGCGCCCCGCCTGAACGCGACGCCTGTGCTTTGTTTGTCTCCATCCAAGCACTCGGGCTGTGTATCAAGCTCCTCCCACCTGCCTTATACTCTTGCACTCGTTATCCTTCATATTTAGCCCTTGCAGTTGTCGTATTTCACCTTCTGCACAATCATCTCCGAACGGCCCGGGCCACCTCTGAATGGCCTGACGCCCGGGCCACTCCTGAACGCGGCGCCCTCGTCCTCCCGGACCGTTTCTCACTCATACCTTTGCTTTTTCATGCCCAAATTGTGACATTTTACTCATTTTTTTGTGCTAGCTCTGTACAAGATGACCGGCCTCCTTGGATAGCCTTGATTGCCTCTGAAAAATAACGACCCATTTTCACCTCACCCGAGCCACCTCTGAACGGCCTGGTGCCCGGGCCACTCCTAAACGCCGGTTTTCTCGCTCAGGCCGCTGCTTAAACTCCATCCTCCTGACCACTACAAGTTACCTTCTCCACACCAATAGTTCACTCTTCCCAGATCCAACTCTACATACCATTTTCACCTCGCCTGGTTCACCCCTACACGCCCATTTTTACACCGCCTCATCCAGTGCTGAACGGCCCATCGCCCGGGCCACTATCAACCAGGAGTGTGGAAAACTTGCCAAAGTCTCCAAAGATGCCAAAATCAGATTTCACACAACAAATTCATCTCAATGACCTCAAAGGACATGATTAGCAGGTATTTATGTCCTTCTTCGCCTAAATTCTTGTTTTAAAAGAATTATTGAATCAATTTTGTAAAAGGCTAATCACAGTGATAAGAGAAGAACAATTGTGTGTTAAAGGAAGAACAAACCTCCTCTCAAAATCAAAAATTTGTCTACCAGTGCTTAAAAAAAGCAAAGTTACTCTTAAAACTGTCTTGTTCATTAAGATACAGAGAAATAGTGATAAAGGAAGGAGGACTTATTGTCAAGGGTTTTGTTATTGATGGTAGTTAAAGATAACACAGTATCATAGAGAGAAAACAGAGTTTGTTTTAAACAATAACAAGATATTGCTGTTGAAAAACTAACTAAACTTCATCCAAAAATAACTTGCTTGCTAAGATCATCACAGAGAAAAAGTGATTGGGGGATGAAGATTTTTTGTCAGTTTGAGAGAGTTTTCTTGTTGTGAGTAAGCAAAGGATAAACACAGTCTTCAAGGGGAAGGGTTTTTGTTAACAGTTTGAAAGATTTTTGAGTAGTTAAGGGAAAAGAACACAGTTTAATCTTCAAACTTGTCATGTTTGCTAAATAAACAGAGGTACAGTGATTAAAGAAGGAGACCTAAATCAATGTCAAAGGGGCCTTTATGTTAAATAAGGAATAGAGCTTAGTTTTAGCAGGGAAACCCATCATTTCAGGTTAAAAGCTTGTACTACATAAAAAAGGGAATCATTGTTTAAAAGACTAGTACCTTGTGAAAGTTTAAAACTTGTTTTTCAATTACATAAAAGATCATATAGTCTATAAAGAGAAGACAAAGTTTGTTTTGGAAGGCTTCTTACTCAGTGACAGGGAGGCTACTTTTTCAAAGGAAACAATGATTTCAAAGAAAACAATGATTGAGGGCAAGAGAGTTTTAGTGTCAAGAAGAAAGGAGACTTGTTTTAAAAATATAGATCTTACTAAAAGGTCTGATTGCTCACGATACAGTTCATAATAAGTGAATTTGTTTTCATTTAAACAAGAAACTTGTTTGTCAACTAATGAAGAAAGTAGTGATAGAAATGAACAAGACAGTCCTCAACAAAGCCAATTCTAGTGGTAATCAACTAGACAAGGAAGAAGAAAAAGTGATGATACTCATAAAGAACATAACAGTCCTCAAAGAGACACTAATGATGGGAAACATGACAGCCCTCAAGAAAGCAATGATGATGGCAAGCAAACCCAAAATAGTGAGCATTCTGAGGAAAGTAGCATGAAACAAAAGAGCAAGGTAGCCCAAAGGAAGACAGTAAAAACATAGAGCATGAAGAGATTTCTCAAAAGAATGTGCTAGCTGCCTCTCCTAGGCAAGGGGCCATGACTTCTTCGCCAAAGCTAAAAATGCCAAAACAACAAGGAAGAAAACCAAACACAAGAAAAACTCAAAACTGCCCAAAGAGGGTGCCCGGTGAGAAAAGAATGAAAAGACACATCTAGGCTTGGAATTTTGGCCCGAGTTTCTAGGCATGGCTCTAAAAACCCTTAAGGGGTTTGCTCCCCAAAATTGAGCAAATTTTGACATGACCTTGTTTTTTGACATTTTTGGGCCTAATTGCATAAATTCATGGGCGACGCCATTTTTGTTTGGAGCATCCTCAACTGTTGAGAGTGGTATAATTGGACGCATTAAATTCAAGGGCATCTACTCATAAAATTTCAGATCAAAAGAAGGTGTTTTGGTACCCCAAAGATGCAAAAAACAGTGATTTTTTAGCTTTCTGCCTCACATATCAGCAAGGCTTACTTTCTAGTTTTTTTTCACTCAGTTCAGTTTTTGATAGAATTCCTAGCATCAATTTTGGAAAGCTAAAGTAGTTCCAGAAATTAGACATCCATGGCTCTCCAACGAGCCATCACGGGCCTCGTTTAGACATCGAGAAGTCCCTCAAAAGTCTTCTGCAAGACAAGCAATTTTCTGCCGCTACGCTCCTATAGCATTTTGGTTAAAAAGGCAGTTTTCTGAAGTGGCTCATCCAAATGTGCGTTAAGCTATTTTTAGCCATTGTCAGTCATGAAAATTCAATTTTATTTCCTTTTTTAGCATTTTAAGATATTTTTAAGGATATTTTGTGCCTTGGGCTTTGCAAAGCCTCAAGGACAAGTTTAGATATTTGTTTTTGGCAAATGGCCTTCTAATTGCCTTGGTTGGGTTTCCTCCTCTTTGGCCTATATATTCCAAGAGGATTCATTGTAATCAGGGGTTGAACTTGATGATATAGAGCAATATATGATATTACAAGCTTTGAAGAAACACTTTTTCTCATGATGTGGATGATTCCTTATTTGTCTTGGATAGTGGAAGAGGATTGTTTGTTGGATTCCTTGGCCTCGTAAAATGGTATAGTGTTCCTATATGTATGTTTTCCTTAGTTTATCATACATGTTTCCATGCTTCTTGCTTGCTGTAGGTCAGTAAAGAACAGATTTGAGACATGCCCATGGAGGCACCTCAAGTTTCCTGATTTCATTACAGCTTCTATGTTTTTCTTCTTTCTTAGTTATGTCAAAGAATTCTTAACTACTCTTTGATACCCTAAGAACTTGTTATTAATTTCATTAATGGTTATTATGTATGCTATCTAGTATGATTCACGGTAAGCCCTGTTTACTCATAGCTATCCAAAACCCCATCACTGAAACCTTTCTCTGAATTTTTTATTGTCCTAGATGAACCAAAGAGGTCTTGTGTCGATCTTTCCCTTTGCCTATGCTCTGCAATATTATTTCAAAGTTCCCGATAGCTCAAAATATGATGTCTATGAGTTCCCTCTTCGTAGATTGAGTTATTTTTTTGTCTTTTTTGTTTTCCCCAAAGTCTAAAGGCGATTTTCTCAAAGTTAGAGGGTCTTATACTTCTATGCATCGCCTGAATGTTTATTTTATGCATCTATCAGTTTGAAGTTTCATTTATCATGATTAATGGTTAGCCCTACCACATGGACATCTTCTGTAAAACTATTTATGCATTAAACCTCTTTTTCCTTTCACAAATTTAGTGTCCATCCCATTTCATTCCACCTAAAAGAATCCATTTTTACCTCGAACAAATCGGCCCTGCAATATACCTTGTCCACCCATTTGAGGCAGTCTCAACCTTATCGACCCCATAGCCTAGTTGATCTGACAATATTTTTATCTATCTATCCTTGATCAGTTCTTCCCTCAAAAAACCTAAAACAAACTAAAAACACACTTAACAACTAGCCTAAAATGAAAAACATAAGAAGAAAACAAATCTATATCCCTTGCACAAATAGAGAGAGCCCTCTCTGAGTCCAGGAAGGCTAGGTCCTTGGGCTCCAAAGTTGGTTTGATGTTACTCTGTCATTTGGCTTGCCAATCTGCCAAATCATGGGACCCTAACATAATGGCGATCACGATGGGACTTTCTGAGTTAGTGAAAATCTAAGTACACCTTAGTAACTCTCAAAGTCTCAGTCAAAGCTAGAAAACTTTAGTGTTGTCCAAAGAGTAGAATCTGGTTGTCTCACCATCCTAGCAAAATGATGACCCAGCTATAGGACACTCTTGTAAACCTTAAGGCTGCATAAGAAACTCAGAAAAACCCCAAAACATCCTTAGATTGGTTTTTGTTAGTATTGGTGGTGGACCATACACATATACCCTCAAAAAAACTAAAAACATCCACCTGACGACTCCACTAGCCTTCAGTAGGCATATTACTCCACTAGCCCTTATAAAATCTCCTGGGAATGAATTGAGAAATCCCAATCATGCTGATGGTGGATAGCAAAGTTCAAATCTTCCACCTGGCGACTCCACAACTCTCAATATACCAAAAGACTCCACTGGTAGAAAACTCTAGACTGGTTGAAAGGACACAGTAACTCTTTCCAGTAAAAAAATATGGATCCAAGTGAGCACACAGTGGAAAATTTGGAAAAATTGGTAGATATGTTCAGTAAACTGATGCATCTACTTGACAGGTAAAGAGAAAGACACAAAGTTAAGGTTAACACTGCTTATTCAAACCAGCCTACACTTTTTCCTCGGGAGGAACACACTCAACCATTACAAGACAAGAGTAACAAACAAAATGTGCCTAATGAGAAAGTTGCAAATAAGAACACAGAGGAATGCTCTAAAGAATCTATAAGCCATCTTGAAATCACATAATCTGAAATGGAAGAAAAAAAAAACCTATAGGATCTCTACCTTTATGCTTTGAGTCATTTCAGTTCATACAAGCAAATTGGCCTCCTAAGAATCTATCAGAGGAAACTCATGAATCCCATGCTTATTATCCCAAACATCAAGAAGAGTTGATTGAGGATGAATTCAAATCTGATATAGAAGACAAATCAAAACCTATAGGATCTCTACATTTATGCTTTGAGTCATTTGAGTTCATACGAGCAAATTGGCCTCCTAAAAATCTGTCAGAAGCAACTCATAAATTACATGCTAACTATCCTCAACATCACAAAGAATTGGTTGAAGATGAAAACAATCAAAAAATGAAAGAGAACCCACAGGATCTCTCTAAAGGCACAAGTCATGATTCATCATCTCTCATAGGTGAAGCCCAAAAAGACATTCATCCTCCAAATCAGCTTTCCCAAGAGAAAGAGGATTATTGTAGTTATATCGAAAGAGAGATAAAAATGCCTCCCTTTTTAACTGAAGAGGAGATAGATCAACTTATAAACATGCAGACAACCTCTAAAACTTCATATGACCAAAAATTTTCTGATCTTTCTCCTATTAATCTTGCATACCATGAGTCAAAAAATAGATTTGTAAATCAATTTAAACAGAAGCAATTTGATAGTCCAATATGCATGGATGGTGACATTACTCATATTAATGATTCTCCATGGTTTTATCAATATTTTGATGATTATGATATCCAAACAGAAACTAACCTTGAAGAGCAATCAACAATTGATTTGTGGGATGAAGTTCATTATCATCAGGTTGAAAAAAGTAAGCAGCCAATACAGGTCACCTATGACACTGATGAGGAGAGCCTTGAGAGTTTAGAAGTGAAGAGTCTTTGACTCTTTGCTCTACTTCACTTCAGTCCATCAGAAATAACATTCACATAATTGGCAATCAGCAGTCTTTCAGCTTTGATGATGAGGTTGAGGAGGATGATGAAATTATTGAGCATGTTGCAAATGAGAAGCCTTTTCCTGAAATGGTTGAGGAAATCATTTTGGACATGGAATCCTCCTTAACTCCAGATTTGCAGCCACCAAGTTCCATTGAGTTACAAATTGCAGATGAAGAAATAAAGGTTGATAATCACGTAAGGGTGGTCACACTATCCTCTCAAGAGGATTTACTGCCAAAGTGTATCCCTACTCGTCAACATGATGACCTTCACACAATTTTCAGTCCACTTAATCAAAACACATCAGCTTGGAAAGAAGACTACACTGCAATATATGATGAGTCTGACAGTTCAAGTGATCATGAGCAAGGGGAAGAGTTTCTTTCCCAAAAGGGTCCCAAATATAGCCAAGTGGAAGAAAGAGTAGTCCTGAATGAAACCTATATATCAAATCCTCTAGATCAGGTATTATTCCAAGATCCATTTGTTGTTTTCCTTGAGAAATGTGAAGGAGTATTGTGTTCCGCCCAGAACAGTCTGTTGCAAAGAGTGAGAAAAATTTTAGGCACTACTGTTCGAAAACAAGAAAAGTGGAAGTGGCCTTTTCATTTCTTCAGCACTCTAAAAAAGATGAAACTAAATCCCTCATGGAATCATCTGCTTTATTGGCTTTGTTGGAAAAAATATTTCACTAAATGAATGTATGTTGTGTATAGGTTAGATTAGGATAGATAGATAGGTGTGAAAAATAAGCTCAGCCTTGTGAGCATATTTTCAGTTCTAGATTGTTTGAAGAAAAAGTAAAAAAACAGAAAATACAAAAACAGTAGAAAAGTAGAAAAAGAGGGCAGTTTCTAAAGCAATGGTACAACCCCATACCCAAAAAAATAGTCATGCTGAAAGTGCACAAGTCTAAATTCCACTACTAGTGCTCACAAGATATCTTGTTCAGTTATATAGCCTAATCATAACTGAACATGTTTTAAATTGATTTTTGATAAGTTAGTAAAAGAAGTGATAGTCAAAATGTATAAGCTTGACTTGTCAAAGAAAGTAGATTAGGAAAAGATACCGATTCCGCACGCTCAAAACAGAACCAAAGAGGAAACCAAGGATGAAAAACAAATTATGTGTCATAGCCCTGGTTTTTCTAAATCTCATTTCATGCAAAATAATATTTGTGTGCAACTTGTCTTTTATGCCACAAACACATGACAAATCAGACTGTCTAATCCTGATTTGGTCATTTTTCAATTTCATGTTTTAGTTTAGTGAATGAAATCATGTCAAATAGCTTAATCTTGACAGTCGATCTTGCTTAGGTAGAGAAACAAAGGATTTCATCAGTTTAATATGAACTCCCGGAAGATATAAGTGTAGGATTAGATAGTGTCTTTTTCAAAAAATATCATGTCAAAAGATTGCTAGTCCAAATGCACCAAAAGAAGAAAAAATGCTAGGAAATATAGCTGGGTAGGTAGAGATGACTTTGATGCTAATCATGCTGTCAATTTTCAAAAATAGCATCAAGAAAGAAAGAAATTTGCGCCAATGGATAAGGCACTGGTCTTTACAAGCCAGAGATCTGCAATTCTAGACACCTCCTGAAAAGGAGCTGCCCTCCCCAAGTGGAGCCACAGTTAGTCATCAGTATTTTTTACCTTTTTGTTGATGACTAGTTTCCTTAGCTGAGTTTTCTAGAAGCTAATCTCAAATTGTCAATTTGTCATCTAGAAAACACCCCAAACACATTTTTGTCCTCCTACCCCTTCCTGTCAATATATGATGAGAACAATCTCCAGTTTTCAAGACCTATCTCACTTCAACAAAGTATCTTCGTCTATAGCTATCACAGCTATGATTATCTGTTGTCATTTACCCTTGTTTATCATGCCATTCACCATACAAAGGTTGACAAAATGTCTACTACTCTATCCCTGATCATCTTGTCATATGACAATCTGATCATGCCTAAGAAAACACTCAGAATCTGTCAAAATTGTCCTTAAGTTAGATAGTGGTGTTTAGAGAGTTTTTCCTTGGCTAAGATATCTTAAGCCAAAAACCATGTGCCTAGTACCAGTCAGCCTTAAATATGTTTCCTATTCTGCAAAACAAGCATTGGTCTATCCATAGGTCGCACACCACTAAGAGGTCACTTTGTCTCATTTCAAAAGAAGTTCAACAAAGATTCAAATCAGGAAAATATGAAGATGTTCACTATCTGAAGAAATATGCTTAGATCAGGCATAATCTCTATGAAACACCAAAGGAGCTCTCCAAGGTTCAAAAGCATTTGTTTTTACATCTCTGCAGGGGTATAATTGAATGATGATCAGTGTACAAATGAGGACAATAGGACAAATTTCAAACAAATCCTTCATGTTGAATTACTTTGCCATCAAAAATCAGTTGGAGAGTAGTAAGTACAGAACAACAAGTGTACATGGTTTAAATCCAAAGCTGCATGAAGAAAATGGTCATCCATCAAGACCAATGAATACAAATAAATTAAAATATGCTCATCATTAGCACTTCAGGATCAACTCTAAAGGTAGTGTTGCCCAAGTTATTTGAACGGTGACCTAGCCTTACAAGTTTCTCTGTTTCAAAGAGAAGGACAATATTTGACAAAAAGATCACCAAAGCAAGTTAGGCAACCAGGATGAAAGTATAAGAAGGAAAGCTGCTTCTTGTACTTCATCATGAACTAAGCTTTGAAAGGTTGTCAACAAAAAGTTCGTTGCCCCTTAAAACACAGTCAAAGGAAAGAGTTTGTTCAATGGTGTCTAACAGTGAGCACTTTCCATATTCCAATCACATTTTTTACTCCCAAAAAACTTCACAAATGATATGGCAAAGCAAAGGCATATATTACAAAGCAAGGTACAGCGTTGAGATGGATGAAATTTCATGTGTTTGATGGAAGCTCCTTCAAAAAGCAGAGGGTTAGAAACACAATGATGGAACTTCCTTAAAAAATTATAGGGTTAGAAACACATTGATAATACCTCCTTCAAAAATAATCATAGGGTCGAACATGTTTTTGAGTAACTTCAGTGGCTGCTTGGCGCTACTTCCTCCAAAGGATGAATATCACTATGCATTTCTGCACCAGGATTCACCATTTTTTACCAGTGTTGGGACAGTCAAATTTTGAACAACCAAATGGACACAAAATGAAAAAAATCAAGTATATTTGGAAATTATACATCTATATATTTCCAAAGAGCCATCTCGGGCCCAATTCCAACACTGGGAAGGCATCCAAAAGTAGCCTGCAAACAGAACTATGTATTTATGCACCAGCATTCACCATTTTTTACCAGTGTTGGGACAGTAAAGTTTTGAACAACCAAATGGACACAAAATAAAACAAAATCAAGTATATTTGGAAAATATACATCCATATCTTTCCAAAGAGCCATCTCGGGCCCAATTCCGACACTGGGAAGGCATCCAAAAGTAGCCTGCAAACAGAACTATGTATTTATGCACCAGCATTCACCATTTTTGACCAGTGTTGGGACAGTCAATTTTTGAACAACCAAATGGACACCAAATGAAAAAAATATAGCATATTTGGAAATTATACTTCCATAGCTTTCCAACGAGCCATCTCTGGCCCAATTCTGACACCGGGAAGGCTTCCAAAACTGGCTGCAAAAATACGCGATGCTCCTGGAATGTTGCGTGGTGCGCCTGTAGGTTTCTACAGTGCAGTTTTCTAAGCAGCGTGGCACGCCTGTGCAGCACCAAAAGTTACTTTTTTAGATCATTTAAAATACAGTGGGCACATTGTTAATATAGGTGAACTTTCACAGTTTGGATTTTTTCCTTCATCATACAAACAGAAGACCAAGTCATAGATTAAGGACCTTTTCCACTTCATAAAACACTGGATTTGCATTATGGTTTTGAGAGGCTACATTAGTGGTTTTAAAAGGATGACCTCTTTGGTAAACAATTAGGGATCAAGTTACAGTTTGGAGGCCTTTCCTTCATCATACAAGCAAAAGGTCAAGTCATGGTTTAAACACCCTTTCACTTCATAAAACAGTGAATCTACCTAATGGTTTCAAAGGGCTGCAATAGTAGTTTTTTTATGAGCTTCTTGCAGATGATATACTCAGTCACAGTCTTGGAGAAGACCATTATAATCTATCTAAAATTCCTATTCCAAAAGATAGACAAAGAACCCTTTTTATGAACAAACCACATAGGTCTTGTCTAGAGTTTCATAGTGATACAGTGCTGAAGGGGTTCTTTCAAGGTTTTGCAAAGTAATAGAAATATGGAAACAAACACTATTTTTTTTTAGCCTTTTTCCTCATAAAAGAGCGCCTAGAATAATATTTCGAAAAAAATGCCTACTTCATCATCAGCAAAAGGCTAATCACCAGGGGTAAATTTTAGTTTTAAAAACGGGTTTTAAAATGAGAAACAGAGTTTGAGAATCTATACATTTTTTAAATTTTCTCTCAATAACTAGCAAAAGGAGAGACCACTGTGGAAGATATGTTCAAGTTTTATTTAAAAGGACACCCTGCCCAAAGAGATAAATTAGTTAGAAAAGGGCAACCAGTTAAATCCCTTGGAATAAACTGAAGTCACCTTTCAAAACACAAGGTGTTGATACTAAAAAGGATTTTCGAATTCTTAAAGAGAGAAGAGGATGTTTTAAAGCCTCACAAAGTATAAAGGGTCGAGCATGACACATCATTTGTCATTATGCAAGAAAATTCATGAAGGGAAGATCGTTTTTTTTAGAGTATTTGAACTTTTTGAATATGCGGTGCGCCTGAAGAATTGCGCGACGCGCCTATAGGGTGCCTGCAGTATAACTTCACACACAGCACGGCGCGCCTGTGTGGTTGGGCAGCACGCCTGTGCCCGGTGCCCGGCGCCATTTGAATGTGGCACATTTCATCATTCAGGCCTACCCGGCCCAGCACCCGGCCTGAATGCGGTGCCCGTGCTTTATTTGTCTCCATCCAAGCGCTCGGGCTGTGTATCAAGCTCCTCCCACCTGCCTTATACTCTTTCCCTCACTATCCTTCATATTTAGCCCTTGCATTTTTCATATTTCACCTTCTGCAAACACAGCTCTGAATGGCTCGGCGCCCGGGCCACTCCTGAATGCGGCACCCTCATCCTCCTGGCCTGTTTCTCGCTCATACCTTTGCTTTTTCATGCCCAACTTGTGACATTTTACTCATTTTGTTGTGCTATCTCTGCACAAGTTGACCGGCCTCCTTGGCTAGCCTTGATTGCCTCTCAAAAATCACGACCCATTTTCACCTCACCCGAGCCACCTCTGAATGGCCCAACGCCCGGGCCACTCCTGAACACTAGTTTGCCCACCCGGGCCGCTGCTTAAACTCCATCCTCCTAACCTCTGCAAGTTTCCTTCTCCACACCAATAGCTCACTCTTCCCAGATCCAACTCTGCATACCATTTTTACCTCACCTGGTTCACCCCTACACGCCCATTTTTACACCGCCTGGGCTAGTGCTGAATAGCCCATCAACCGGGCCACTGTCAACCAGGAGTGTGGAAAACTTGCCAAAGTCTCCAAAGATGCCAAAATCAGATTTCACACAACAAAGTCATCTCAATGACCTCAAAGGACATGATTAGTAGGTATTTATGTTCTTCTTCACCTAAATTCTTATTTTAAAAGAATGATTGAATCAAGTTTGCAAAAGGCTAATCACAGTGATAAGAGAAGAACAATTGTGTGTTAAAGGAAGAACAGACCTCCTCTCAAAATCAAAAATTTGTCTACCAGTGCTTAAAGAAAACAAAGTTACTCTTAAAACTGTCTTTTTCATTAAGATACAGAGAGACAGTGATAAAGGAAGGAGGGCTTATTGTCAAGGGTTTTGTTATTGATGGTAGTTAAAGATAACACAGTTTCATAGAGAGAAAACAGAGTTTGTTTTAAACAGTAACAAGATATTGTTGTTGACAAACTAACTAAACTTCATCCAAAAAGAACTTGCTTGCTAAGATCATCACAGAGAAAAATTGATTGGGGGATAAAGATTTGTTGTCAGTTTGAGAGAGTTTTCTTGCTGTGAGTAAGCAAAGGATAAACACAGTCTTCAAGGGGAAGGCTTTTTGTTATCAGTTTGAAAGAGTTTTGAGTAGTTAAGGGAAAAGAACACAGTTTACTCTTCTAACTTATCATGTTTGCTAAAGAAACAGAGCTACAATGATTAAATAAGGAGACCTAAATCAGTGTCAAAGGGGCCTTTATGTTAAATAAGGAATAGAGCTTAGTTTTAGCAGGGAAACCCATCATTTCAGGTTAAAAGCTTGTACTACATAAAAAATGGAATCACTGTTTAAAAGACTAGTACCTTGTGAAAGTTTAAATCTTGTTTTTCAATTACATAAAAGATCATACAGTCTATAAAGAGAAGACAAAGTTTGTTTTGGAAGGCTTCTTACTCAGTGATAGGGAGGCTACTTTTCAAAGGAAACAGTGATTTCAAAGAAAACAATGATTGAGGGGAAGAGAGTTTTAGTGTCAAGAAGAAAGGAGACTTGTTTTCAAAATATAGATCTTACTGAAAGGTCTGATTGCTCACGATACAGTTCATAATAAGTGAATTTGTTTTCATTTAAACAAGAAAATTGTTTGTCAACTAATAAAGAAAGCAGTGATAGAAATGTACAAGGCAGTCCTCAACAAAGCCAATTCTAGTGGTAATCAGCTAGACAAGGAAGAATAAAAAGTGATGGTACTCATAAAGAACATAACAGTCCTCAAAGAGACACTAATGATGGGAAACATGACATCCCTCAAGAAAGTAATGCTGATGGCAAGAAAACCCAAAATAGTGAGCATTACGAGGAAAGTAGCATGAAACAAGAGAGAAAGGCAGCGTAAAAGAAGACAGTAAAAACATAGAGCATGAAGAGAGTTCTCAAAAGCATGTGCTAGCTGCCTCTCCTAGGCAAGGGGCCATGACTTCTTCGCCAAAGCTAAAAATGCCCAAACAACAAGGAAGAAAACCAAACACAAGAAAAACTCAAAACTACCCAAAGAGGGTGCCCGGTGAGAAAAGAAGGAAAAGACACATCTAGGCTTGGAATTTTGGCTAGAGTTTCCAGGCATGGCTCTAAAAACCCTTAAGGGGTTTGCTCACCAAAATTGAGCAAATTTTGACATGATCTTGTTTTTTGACATTTTTGGGCCTAATTGCATAAATTCATGGGCGCCGCCATTTTTTTTGGAGCATCCTCAGCTATTGAGAGTGGTATCATTGGATGCATTAAATTCAAGGGAATCTACTCAGAAAATTTCAAATCAAAAGAAGGTGTTTTGGTCCCCCAAAGGGGCAAAAAACTGTGATTTTTTAGCTTTCTGCCTCACATATCAGCAAGGCCTACTTTCTGGTTTTTTTTTCACTCAGTTCAGCTTTTGACAGACTTCCTAGCATCATTTTTGGAAAAATCAAGTAGTTCCAGAAAGTAGACATCCAGGGCTTTCCAACGAGCCATAACGGGCCTCGTTTCAACATCGGGAAGTCCCTCAAAAGTCCTCCGCAAGACAAGCAAATTTCTTCTGCTACGCTCCTGTAGCATTCTGGAAAAAAAAGACAGTTTTTTGAAGTGGCTCCTCCAAATGTGCGTTAAGTTATTTTTACCCATTTTAAGTCATGAAAAGTAAATTTTATTTCCTTTTTTAGCATTTTAAGATATTTTTAAGGATATTTTGTGCCTTGGGCTTTGCAAAGCCTCAAGGAAAAGTTTAGATATTTGTTTTTGGCCAATGGCCTTCTAGTTGCCTTGGTTGGGTTTCCTCCTCTTTGGCCTATATATTCCAAGAGGATTCATTGTAATCACGGGCTGAACTTGATGATATAGAGCAATACATGATATTACAAGCTTTGAAGAAACACTTTGTCTCATGATGTGGATGATTTCTTGTTTGTCTTGGATGGTGGAAGAGGATTGTTTGTTGGATTCCTTGGCTTGGTAAAATGGTATAGTGTTCCTATCTGTACGTTTTCCTTAGTTTATCATACATTTTTCCATGCTTCTTGCTTGTTGTAGGTCAGTAAAGAATAGATTTGAGACATGCCCATGGAGGCACCTCAAGTTTCCCGATTTCATTACAGCTTCTATGTTTTTCTTCTTTCTTAGTTATGTCAAAGAATTATTAACTTCTCTTTGATACCCTAAGAATTTGTTATTAATTTCATTAATGGTTATTATATATGCTATCTAGTATGATTCACAGTAAGCCTTGTTTACTCATAGCTATCCAAAACCCCATCACTGAAACCTTTCTCTGAATGTTTGATTGTCCTAGTTGAACCAAAAAGGTCTTGTGTTGATTTTGCCCTTTGCCTATGCTCTGCAATCTTAGTTCAAAGTTCCCGATAGCTCAAAATATGATATCTAGGAGTTCCCTCTTTGTAGATTGAGTTATTTGTTTGTCTTGTTTGTTTTCCCCAAAGTCTGAAGGCGATTTTCTCAAAGTTAGAGGGTCTTATACTTCTATGCATCGCCTGAATGTTTATTTTATGCATCTATCAGTTTGAAGTTTCATTTATCGTGATTAATGGTTAGCCCTACCACATGGACGTTTGTTGTTTAAACCTCTTTGTCCTTTCACAAATTTAGTGTCCATCCCATTTCATTCCACCTAAAAGAATCTGTTTTTACCTCGACCAAATCGGCCCTGCAATATACCTTGTCCACCCCTTTGAGGCAGTCTCAACCTTATCGACCCCATAGCCTAGTTGATCTCACAATATTTTTATCTATCTATCCTTGATCAGTTCTTCCCTCAAAAAACCTAAAACAAACTAAAAACACACTTAACAACTAGCCTAAAATCAAAAACATAAGAAGCAAACAAATCTATATCCCTTGCACAAATAGAGAGAGCCCTCTCTCAGTCCAGGAAGGTTAGGTCCTTGGGCTCCAAATTTGGTTTGATGTTACCCTATCATTTGGCTTGCCAATCTGCCAAATCACGGGACCCTAACAGAGAGAGCCCTCTCAAACTGAAGAGGCTAATCTTCAGACAAAAGTGGTTTGAAAGAGTTACATTAAGTTGATTGATGAGCAGCCTATCAAAAACAATTTGGTGATAAAATTTTGGTGCATGTCTCGGGAGCCTGAAGACACATTTCTCGAAGATTGTGTGCAAACAGTGAAGTTGAACTCTTGGAGGTAGCAGGAGCTCAGAACTTTTCGAGGCTGCAAAAACTACCTTGGTGACTCCACTACAAATTTTCATGCTTAAAGGTGGCTTCGAGAAAAAGATAAGAAGGAGTCAGACATTGGCCAAAAAAAATTTGGAAGATATCCTACTGAAATAGACATTGAGGATTCCCCAATAGTACAAGTAGAAGACATTGAAGGTGATGGAAGAAAACTGAAGAAAGGTAATTCTGTCAAGAAATTGGATTTTGCAGGAGAGGATTATGGCTTCATATTTAAAACAAGGAAGCTAATGAACAGGTTTGCAAAGAAGGCCATGGAGAGAAAGGGTAGATAAATTCAGTGAAGGTATGCAACCAGAAAACATCATAGATTTATCCCCAACAGCAAAAGAAGAAGTTGTCACCAGGAAAAGAAAGGAAAAGGAGAAGATGATTGAAAGTCGGAAACAAAACTCCTCAAGGAACAGCTGAGGGAAGCAAGAGAAGAAATACTTGAATTGAAGTTGGAAGAAGAGAAGCACAAGTCTGAAAAGGTTGAGTTTGAGTAGATGATGAAAAAATGGGACAGTCAACTCTCAAATGTTTCAGGACCTATGAGTAATTCCAAAAGACTGCTGAAAAGGACCCAACCTCTAAGATTTATATCCAAACATACCAGGAGGATGAACCTGCACCTACAAGCTGAAAACAAATCATTGAAAAATTAAGTGGAAAACCTTCAGGAACAAATGGACATGATTCAAGATGAGCTAGAGAAGAGAGGATTGAAAATTAAAGTGATTGAAGAACCTGAAGGTCAACCTATAGTCAATGAAGATGAAACTCCCAAAGACTGAAGAGCTGAGCTGAGACATTTTTGTTGAGGTTTATAGCTTGCAAGGAACATAAATTTTGGCTCAGAACATAAAATTTTGAAGAAAATTACAAAATCTACAATTTTTTCCTTGTTAGGTAGTTTTGTAGCGAGCTCCAGGCTTAAAGGCCTAAAAACACTACAAAATTTCTGAAGATGCTTTTTTCCTGTAAAAATAGTTTTTTGAAGGTCCAAGGAGGGAGTTTGATGGTATTTACCCATTTTGACCTGATAAACATTATTTGGCTAGAAGAAGTGGCAGAAGGAAAGGATAAAGGACAAAAACAACCTCGCTACTAAACTACACTATGAAACTGCCTAGGATGCTCTGTTTTGTAGCGAGGTGTTTTTAAAAGGTTTTTTGAAGGTTTGAAGGAGTTTTTAAGCTCAGCCAACCACATGGAGGGATTAAAGGATATCATGGAAACATTCTAATAGAGATTTTTCCTTCGACAAAGTTTTATTTTTCACCAACTCAGCAAAGAACAGTCAACAAATGTCATGTCATCATTTCCTTAAAAATAGGATGATTATTTTGTAGTTCAGTGAGGGCATTTATTCTTTGACAATGGATAGTGTCGTTCGAGCACCTAACTACTTTTGATGTAATGATGAACTCCTTTAGTTAGAAGTTTTAATAAATATAACTAGAGTCCTATTAGGATAATAACTCTTAAATGGATAGGTGTCTTTTTATATTCCAGAAATAGATGTGTCAATTATGATTAGCTGTCAGTTTGAATGTTCAATGATCCAGAATCCTATGTAATGTAAAAGAAGTCTATTTATAGATACAAGATCGAATATCAAAGGGTTGGAGAATATTTTACTAAACTACTACTCTATAATAGTTTTTTGTTTCAGTAATATACAATGATATTTGCTTCTTTACCTAAGATTCGAAGGAGGTGTTTAATTTTTTTTATGTTCTAAATCTTTCATGTTTAATATATGCAGTTAGTTTGATGTCTAATTACTCAGAAATCATGGTAACATGCTCTGACTTCCTTTATAGGTTAAACTAGTGTTTTCTTCCTGTGTTGTATGTGTGTACTACCTTTTCATTGAAACCTCCATTTGCCACAGTTTCCATAAGAAGAAATATTCTCATTGAGTTTACTGATGTTGACCCCATAGCCCAATGGTAGTAACTTCTTAAATTTTCAACTTGCAATCAATTGCAATCAAGTTACAGTTATAGAGTTAGCCATCTACTAGAATTTCCATTGAAAATCATAAATTACCTTGAGAGAGCCCTCTCAAACTGAAGAGGCTAATCTTCAACCAAAAGTGGTTTGAGAGAGTTGCATTAAGTTTATTGATGAGCAGCCTATCAAAATCAATTTGGTGATAACAAGCTACATGGATACTTAAATGTCGAGCCAATAAGTCTAACCGGTTTAATTAATTCCCCTTGTTCACAACTTGGTTCAATAATATTGACTACCCTTCAGGAAAGGTGTCAGTGCTCTACTGACCATAAATTATACAAGCTAGGATAATCATAATCTAATAGGCCCTCCTAAGAAACTTTATCTTATAAGTTTTGGTGTGTTTCTGACGAAACTTTGATGGATATTTCACCCAACCTTTAACAATGTCCTTCCTGCTTACATAGTTGTTGGTGGCATAGAAGTATGAATCATGAGTGCTTCTAGCTCAGGAAAATGGTACATAAGATGGTAATATGCTACTATAAAATTAGCAAGCTTATTTCTACTGGCATTTCTCAACATCATAGTCTTCACATCAATATGTGAAACAATCTAGCCGATAACATCTACACATGGGAAGGTTGGATATATGCATGCAATCCTGTGTAGCACCAACCACTGAACATTCACATATACCTGTCGATACTCTAGATCTGCCTTGAATCTCTTTGTTAAAAAAGCTTCGTTCACTTTTTCCTATGTAAGATCTTATTCCTTTTCCACAAAAAATTGAGTGTCTAAATACACTAGAAAGTTTATTGGCATACTCTCAATTGCTTCCTCGATACTTCTCTTTGTTGTATCCTTTGAAGAAACTCTCTTGGGTTCCATGGTAACAATGACTGCAGGAGAGAAGTGCTCAACAACTGCAATACTTGTAGGAGGAAAAGGCACTCAAAGCAAGAATAAATTAGCTTTTACAAATAAACTTTCAAAGCAATATCAAGCAACAAGCACATATACTGGTGAGATATATTGTGTAATTTTTTGATAAAAGGGAGGGAGACTGGCTCGAGGGACTATGTGTTGTGTAGTCTTAGCAGTCAATGATGCATCCTGAGGCTTGAGACTGCGCAATGCGCAATTCAGCCTAGGCAGTGTCAAGGAGAGACTGCACATTGTGTAATATAAGTGGCCAAGGTGGAAGGATTGAGCCCTGGAACTATGCAATAGGCAGTTGTTCCATCTGGTACTGCGCATTGCACAATCTCATAGGCAAAGCTTTCAGCTTGAGCATTGGACTTGAGCAATGCCTAGTTGGGCAAAGCAGTACATGGTCAAGTGATGTGCAAATATGCCCAGTGAGAGTGTGGGAAACAAGCAGATCTAAGTGATGATACAATTTAAATTGCATATATGGCTAAGTATGGGTAGATTAGTGTGAATCAAGTGCAAACAATCAACAAATGGAAGGGAAAACAAATATGTGAGAGTCTCTGAAACGATGATCACCGGTAAACTAATGCGACACTTATAAAAGGTAAACGAAAAATTGAACCAACACTTCTACAAACTAATAACATCAACAACCATGAAGAGAAAAAAGAAAAACAACACCCACATAAGCAAAACAACAAAAAGTGACCTAAAAAGTGACAAAAGATGGAAAAAGAAAAACTCACTTGGAAAAGCGACGTAAACTCCACCGAAGGCTCCTTGGTCTCCTTGGGAATCCTAGAGATCCAAGATTGAATGCAGAAATGAGGTCTAGAGGCATCTATTAAATAGATTTGGTTATATTAGGTTTTATGATGCACATGCCTAAAATCAAGGAAAAAGAGACACTTGGAAAAAATTCCCAAAAATAGTAATTGTGCCACCTTCAGGAAACTAATAATGACTCACTATTTTCTAGGGATGATTTTTCACTTTTTTCTTTTTTTCTTATTTTTATTTTTCAGAAAAATTTCCATGCACACTACCAAGAAGGATTGCGCAATTCTGGAGAACTGGGAAACTTCCCAGCTCAGTGCATTATGTAGTTTCTGATCTCAAGGAATGGTTTGCGTAGTTTCTGAGCTTAGTGTTGGGCTACCATCCAATATTGTGCAATTCTCAAGCTCAAGGTTGAGTTTCCATTTTGGATTGCACAGTTTCCATCATCAAGGTTGGCTTGCCTTCCAATATTGTGCAATTTTTGGAGGCAAACTCAGAATTGTTACAAGGTTAAGTCAAGAGTTTAGCTTGTGATGAAAAATATGAGATCAGTGTCAAAATAAGTAAACATAAGCACATCATGAAAAGAATAAGTCTTGATCAAATAATGAATACTTGATGATAGTAAAAGATAAGATCCTGTGGGTAGAAGGGAAGGCTCCAAAATCAAAGCGTATGAAAAATTTTGGAGGGTGTTATAGCAACTACAACATGCTCTAAAATCAAAATTAGAGAGGTTGTGGAAATGTAGAAGCACCATGTTAACAAATAAAGATGATGGTTTGCGATTAGGCACAAGTTTCTTCCCTATCATAGACTGAATTAAAATAAAAGTAAACCCTAATATAAATAGTACTCAAAACCAAATGAATCAAGTTGAGCAATGATGATTAAACTCCAAGCATCCATTTTTCACTATTTATAATTATTTTCTACCTCATTTAACCTTCATAACTTGTCTCTTAAACATGGTTTGAGTTACCAATCCCAAAAAATTGAGAAAAAACATTATAACACATGGTCACCATCACTTAAAGTTAAAATGTTCTTATTAAATATACTTGGACTTTTTATGAATAATGAAATATGATACTATGAAGGTATAAAACAAAAACAAAAAATCATATAAAATCATTAACTTGCATCCAAACTAGCTCGTATGCTTAGAGTTTAGTCCCTACAAAAGTGGTATTGCTAAGAATGCAACATCCGTTCTCTTAATATTGTTTGAGTCAACATTCAATGGAATGCATATATTTCCCTCTCATCTATATTATCATGTGAGTGATACCACCTCTTGTGCATGATTTCCCTTATTGATGTTGTAGAAGAAAGTAAGGGTTATTGTGACATATTACAAGACATAGACTTAATTTTATGCATATTCTAGTTATTATGTTAGATGGGACTAATCAAACCCTATCACTATATCAATTAGTTAGTTTTAAGGACTTATATACAAATCCAAAATCCTTTACAACTAAATTTGGTCAAAGTGATGGACATGACATCAGGCTAACATTTGAACCTATTAAAAATATACTTTGTTTCATTTTTCCTCTTCTTGTTAATGCCAATCTTAGTCATATTGTATCTTCATTATTATATTTCCCAACTACATCTAGATAAATACTAGTTATAAGGATATTCTTTTTGGTAGCATGCTTCACCATTAATTTATTTGCATCTTATAAACTATTTTAAATTTTCCATGTTTCACATAGAAGTAATATATATCATATAAAGTTAAAATACCATTTCTTATATGTTGGATTTTAGCTCTAAGTCCCTTGGCTAATGTGATAACAGCCTCCATTTGTTTAATACTATCACAAAATATTGCATCCTTCATTTTTTGGAAGTATTTTGAAGAATATGATTGAAACGTAGTTATGGAGAAGAAATGGCTAGACTTTATGGAAGCGACCACCGGAAATTAGGAAGCGAGAGAGAATTGAAAAGTTTGTTATGTTGGGATTTGTGAAGCCACGAAAGAAGGAAGGGCATGCCATATTTTGAAAATATCAAAGCTAATAAGGACAAGAGCACCAGAACCCATCAAAGGGTACCCAATCGGTATTGTGATCAAGGAAGTTGCATGTTAAACCAGATCAAGCGAGTGTGATCTATAAAAAGGGCCAAATATGAAAATTTTAGGTTGTTGTTAGTGTTTCACAGCAATTTGTCACTGTCCTTATACTCCCCGTTCCTTGATCCTGGAGGACCCATATAATGACCCTTGTGCACTTTCCAAGTGTGGAATACATACCCCTGAACCACACTTTGTCTACCAATTCATATCCCTTTACAACTTGTCTAGAAGATCCTTGTAAAAACCTAGTTTTCAAGGTCGACGCTTTGTCTTAGTGTCTGACCCATGCCAATAACATAGATTTGCATTGAGACCCACGTCGATCGGTGCTCTATCTTAATGTCGGGCCTACACCGATCCTCTTTTGGAAATTTTTTAAAATAGAAACGAATTTTCCACGACTAGAAGCTTTGCGAGGCAACAAGCTGGAAGTTTGTTTTGAAGATATAGTTGAGGAATTCCCCTTTGGGCTTCTTTTTCCCAAGAAATAGGAACTACTCCAAAGCATAAGCTCTTTTCCCATTATTTGAGGGCCCATAACCTCCTCCTCAATTGTTATATAAGGAGACATCCTTCACCTCTACTGCCTTAGTTAGCTAGAGAGGAGAAGCAATTATAGCTTCAGGATAATAGTGCATAGTGTGATTGTTTTTGTGTGTTAAGAACATAATGAGATCTTAGAACTTTGTGTATGAGGGTGTTGCAAACATGCTTGGATACGGATCTGCCGAAGGAGAACCTCAACATCAAGGCTTGGTTGTAAACTCCCCTTGTCTTTATCATAATAAAATGCAACTGATGTTTATCTTCCACTCTTGTATGAGATTTCTAGCATTCCTTGATCAGTTAGATAGGTTGTAATTGTTTTATGTTTGTCGTGCTTTTATGCTTGTCATGGTGTCTTGACTATCTGTACAGGTAATTGAACGTTGGCAGCAACGTGTATCGAGCTTGAGAAGAGTGATGCATCAAGAAGCTTCGATGGAAGATGAAAACATAGCATCAGAACAAGGTATGTCATATTCCTTGCTTTGAATTTCATTTACAATCTAGGAAGGTAGATGTTAGTATGTTCCTGTAATTGCTAGACCCACCCTAGGGCTAGAGGGATCGCCTCTGTCCGCAGAGGGGACTTACATGCACAATAGTTAGTTTTTAATTCTTAGTTGTAAATTGAGTTGTAGTTAGCATAAGAGTTGAAGTTCTATTAGTTCTATTAGTTCTATGTTGTGTAACAACTTGTTAGAGTTTGATTATTCTCTCTCTCTGAAGTTTCGTTATGTTCTTGTAATGCAATGCAGTCCATAGTATTAATATCTTACAGTATGCGCGAGTTTTTGGTGTAATTCTTTGGCCAATGAATAAAGGAGTTGTTGCAGGAATGAACTATGAATTGATGGTTGATGATGTGTGCCCCTTTTAAAAATTTAATTGTATTTGCATGGTTATTCTATTTTTTTTAGCTATGAATTTTTAAATTTCATGCCAGTTATGTTGCATGGTTAATGGAGTGTTCATAACGCATGTATAATATAATTAATAATACTTTTTCACCACCATTCTAGATCCCTTATCTCTTGTTGTTTAGGCGCACATTGGGTGCGACGCTCCTTTTTCAACAAAGAGGAGTGAAAATGTCGACGATAAGGTAGACTAAGATAAATATTTTTTTTGTAAACCTAAGGTTGAACCCTAGGTCTTTGATAATTAAATTTTATGCTAACAAATGGTTCCATTGTCGGGACCATGTGAAATTTTCAAAATGGATCTAGATCATGGTGTCGAGGATTCTTACTGGAGGCATTCAATATTGGTGGAAGGAGAATATTAATCACTTTATTATGCATTAATCTCGGCTATGGAAGAATAATTTAGATTTGGTTAAGGAATATATTTTGTATGCAGAACCTGCTTGCGATCAATATGAAATATTTTGGTGCAAGTTCCCTGAAGAAATGAAGAATTGTTTGAGGAGGCTACAAGTTAGATCCAGAGAAATGAATTACCATAGGCTTCATAGAGATTGAACCACATCCAATTTGGTTGAGCTGCACTAGTTAGATATTAAACTAACAAGAGTTGTTGATTTTTGGGTTCTTGCAACCCTATAAGGGTACAATATTGAGTTTGTGGTTGAGAAGCATTAATATTTTTCTAAGGCTGAAGTAGTATTTAAATATGATTTTTAGGGAAGACTGTTGAAGGAAATTCCACTATGAATATATAAAAAAATTGGTCAAATAAAACATGTTTTCGTTCCGAGAAAATAGAATGGTCGCTTAAAACCCTCGGTGTTGAGCCGTTGGATCTAGGTAGAGGAATGTTGCCAAGTTGTGAAAGATGAGAGGTTGTTGAAATGGATCAAGAGGAGTTGCGGAAATCTTGAGACTTTATAGTGATACAAAGGGCACATATAGCTCATGAGTGGAACGAGAAAAAGTTGTGGGAAATTAGGGTTAGAATAAGAGAATTTCAAAGTATAGGAGAATTGGTGACGAGTCCAATGTTATGGAAAGAAGGAATGGATGGTTGATGGTTGTAAAGGAAAGGAGAAAGTGAAGGATCTCCTTGTTCCAGAGTAGGAGGCACCAACGGAATTTTTATGGTAATTTCAAATGGAAGAGATGGAAACCACTCCGAGTCAAGATGATTTCATATGCTCGAACCAGTCAAACAGATGATTGCAATGAGTGATGAGCATACTCTAGTGGACGATGAAATGCATTTTTTGATGAGGAGATTATTACTTTAGGATGATGCAGTCCTTGTAAGTAATATTCTACAAGTTGGTGGTGCAACTAATCCTCTCCCTAACCTTCCCCTAGTATTGTATCAAGATCTTGATAATTTCTTTTCTAAATTGTGTAGAACTTTAAAATTTCAGCAAGTGCACTTTAGGTATGCAACAAGTGTTTCTAGTGGAGAAAATAATTCTGGTAGTATTTTTCAACCAAGTTCAAGTGGTTATTCTCATCCATGTTCCCAAGGATTTGTATTAGTTCAGTCAAGGCAAACAACTATGGCCAGAAATAACAGAGGATCAGTTACTCGTAATCCATAGTTTTCATGATGGCATGGTGAAGATGTTGAGCAGCATTGGTACTTATGTGAAGTATTTTGGAGGGAAATACATACTGCTAACGCCACTAATATTATTGAGTTTCAAACGACTTTGCAATATCACGCTCTAAGATGGTTCATTAAATGGTATTATTTGAATCCAAACCCCAACATGGATCAAGTTAAACAAGGTTTTCTTCAATAATTTAAACTCCCTCAAACAAATCAACAAGGTTTAGTAGAGTTGTTGTATATTAGGAAATGAGAAGGAGAATCTACTTGGAAATTCATGCAACAAATTAAAGATCCCATCAGTAAATTTTCTTATCTAATTAACCCTCATCATCAAAGAGATTGATTTATTAAATCTTTGTTACCAATGACCAATATTATGTTGTCGCAACATAATATTGACACTTTGTAGGATTCTTTAGAGGAACAAATGCAGATTGAGGCAAAGGCAGGATATCTGAATGACTATTGACCAGATAGTACTTCTATTGGTCATGTTCTTATCGGACTCCAAAATCAAATTATTAATTTTATAGAGAGATTGAAGGATCTTACCCCTACGCGACCGATGAGGCCTCATGTTTGGTGTACCAATTGTCAATTTGAGGGACATCATGCCATAGAATGTCCAAATTTGAGGGGTATGGGACCAACTATTATGCCTATGGGATCCCCTATGCTTTCGCACAGTGTTGGGGTTGTGTAGATAATTAAACCATACCATTATAAGGGCACACTTAGTACCATGTATTTCCTAATCACCAAGCTATGTCTATGACTAAGTATTGTGAAATTTACAGATCTTATGGTCATTCACCACGTTTGTGCCCTATTTTGCTGAAGTATTTGAATGTGCCAAAAAATCTGTTTTGTGAATTTTTTGGACCTCCTACACACCATATGAATCAATGCATATCTTTAGATGCTCTGAACAATTGTCTTAAGCGTACAACATTTAGAGTTAATGAAAAAACTCGTGGTTGAGGAGAAGGTGCTCCAAGGGGAGGGTGGACAGGAGGAAGATGTATGATCATATGTTATAACTATGATCAATAGGGTCATGTTGCGAGATATTGTATGATGCCGAGGAGGCCTTGGTGTTCACATTATCGTGTAAATACACATGCCATTGAGGATTTTCCAGAACTCGTTACTCAGTGGGAGGAGTGAAATCAAGTAAAAGGGGCATATTTGATCAATATGGAACCACGAGAATCAGATCCATCTATGCAATCTAACATAAATATTTTTACCCAAGGAGGAAATAGGAATCGAGCTGATATTGTAACTTTTGAGCAACCTATTGTTATAAGTCCAATGTCACCAAAAATTCCTTATGATCCTAGTTAACAAAAGGAATATTATAAATATGCAGTTGAACTCTTCAAACACTTGGTCTCCTCTCACAGCCCTCATGTAGAGTAGCAAGAACATGTGTAGGCTAAGAGTCCCATATTTTTGCATGAAACATCTCAAACTATTCTAGAGTGGATCCAGTTATTATTGCAAAGTATGAATGATGAGCAGTTGACTGGCCAGTTCTGTAACAAATTGGAGATATTTGTCCAAGATGACCCACTCTCTAAAATAACCATTTCTACCAATTTACCTCATAGAAATTCTTGAAGAGTTCAGAGGAATAAGAAAATAATAGGAATGGAATTCTAATTGGATGCACAAATTGTGGGTTTTCAAATTAAATATTCTATGCTAGAACTGGGGTTGATGTGAATATTTTTCCAAGGAAAACTTGGGAGGCATTGGGAATACCAAAGCTATTTTTTCTCCAATCCAGCTAAGAATGGAAAACAAATATGGCATCTTTCCTATTGGTAGATTAGAGGATGTTGAAGTTGATATTGTAGGTGTCAAAACATATGTAGACTTCGAGATGATAGACATTATGGGAAATAAATATTTGTATCTAACCTTGTTAGGAATTGATTGGCCATTTGAGAACTATGCAATTATTAACTTGAAGATGGAAACTATGACTTTTGAAGTAGACGAAGTTTGGGTTATACATACTTTACACCTTTACCAAGGCCTAATTTTTACGTATCCTGTGGGCGACGTGGACTATTCTAACTTATTGGACCATTTGTATCAGCTTAATCCTCGAAAGAGGAATAATACATCAATCTAATAGTTGTTGGGTCTATTAGCTTGAGAAGAATTCAAAGTGCTGAGGTCGGTTCAAATGTTGTGATGGACAACTGGCATCCAGGAGATCATGAGCTTCATTCTCAGCATTGTGAAATTGTTCTATGTGTTCAATGGATTAGTACAGAGGTACGAGAATATCATGTTTTTAATGGTGCTGGATTTGCTATAAATTTTCTTAAATAAGTTCATTTTAAAATTGAAGAAGGTCAAAATATCCCTTTCATTAATGGTTCTTTGCAAGTGACCCCTGCAAGATGGTGGGGATCCCATCATGACCACTTCTATGATTGGGAAACTTTTAAGTTTTCCATGATGTGTACATTTTCTACTCCACATAGTCCATTTAGTTGAATTCCTATATATGATGGGTATATTAGTCTACAAAATCATATACAAACATGCAATTATGTGTGTTCATAAATTGGCTTACCAATCAAAATGTGGACACACCAATTCATCCATAAATTGGGAAATTTCCCAAGAGACTAGTATTTGATGGAGGAAATGAAGAGGTAGACGATGGATTGGAATATGTTGACAACATAGTTTTGTAAATATTTATCATTTTCATATATGGATTTGAGGCTTGTTGAAGCCTTAAAATCTATTAAAAAGGTGTTGTTACATTTTGAGAAAGAGGTTGAGGAATTTAGCAAGTATGCATATTTTACACATCAATATGAGTCCAGCTTTCATGAGATTGTAGCTTGTGGAAAATTTGATAAAGAACTTGACTCCAGTTTTCATGATATTGTAGCTTGTGGAAAAATTGATAAAGAACTTGATGATGACTTAGAATATTTAAGGCATATATCTTTTGAAGAATATGAGAAGGAGAGAGATACAAAGGAGGATCCTATAAATGATTCCCCTCATTTAAAACCACTTGAGCTACAAAAATTGAACATCGAGACCGATGAGAACTCCAAAATTTCCTATATTTGTGATTACTAGGATGAACACACCACTAACAAGATATTTGACTTGTTAAAGGAGTATGAATATTTGTTCCCTCCATCAGTATCAAAGTCGAAGGGGATTAAAGGATACTTGGGCGAGATGAAGATAGTCTTGAGACCTTATGCAAAGTCGATTAAGCATCCACCATATCGATTAAATCCTCACATCAAATAAAAAGTGAAGAAAGAGATTGATAAGATGTTGGCTATAGGACTCATATTTTCGATTGATGAAGCACAGTGGATTATTCCCATTATGACCTAGGATAAGAAAGATTCACAAGAGATCTGAGTATGTGTGGACTATAGGAGCCTTAACAATGCTTTTTTCCATGATCCATTTCCTACTCCTTTTGGTGATGAGGTAGTGGATAATGTTGTGAGTAATGAATCTTATTCCTTCATTGGGATTCTCTGCCTATTACCAAGTTTCGTATTGTTGAAGAAGATAAGAAGAAAACCACCTTCACGATGAATGGGGTTCCTATTCTTATAAAGTTATGCCCTTTGGCCTGAAGAATGCTCCTATTGGGTTTTGCGGATTGTGATTGTTGCATTTTTTAATTTTATTCATAAGTTTATTGAAGTATGTATGGATAATCAAATGGTTTATAGTTTGTTGAAGAATCATTCTAGTTTTCTCAAATTCATATTTGATCATTGTAGGCAGTTATAAATTTCTGTAAATTTAAAGAAGTGCATTTATGTTTTCCCTTTTGAAACATTTCTCAAAACAAAAATTTCATTAAATTTGAAATTAATTAGTGGATCTAGAATTTCAAAATAACCAAAAAACTCAATTCTTGTGATGTCCTTGTAATATAAATTTCCAAATTTATTGAAATATGTGTTTTAGGCATATTGTTTGCAAGGAGGAAGTATGTGTAGATCTTGCCAAGGTTGCAATAATATTTAATATGTCACCACCAACTAGTGTTAAACAATTAAGATCCACTCTAGGTCATACAGGATATTATCGCAGATTAATTCAAAATTATGCTCTCATTACTGCTCCCTTGGAGAAATTTGAGAAATTTGTTTGGAGTGATGAATGTGACTATGCATTTGATAGCCTGAAGGAGAAGCTTGCAAGTGCACCAATATTGGTTTATCCATATTGGAATAAATAATTTCATGTCCATATATATGCATCATGGATTTTTATGGGAGCTATCTTGACTCATCCTGGCGAAGGTAATTTAGACAATCCAATTTATTTCTCTAGTATAAAACTTTCTATTGCGGAGAAGAACTGTACCACGACTGAACAGGAGGCCCTTGCCATGGTGTATTCGTTACAGAAGTTCAGACATTATATATTGGGTGGTCTCTTTAAATTATTTATAGACCATTCCTCTTTGAATTATTTGGTTAATAAGTTTGTCCTTTTAGCTCTTTTAAACCAAAAAAAATGTCCACATCAGCAAAGAGAGCTAACAGGTGGCAGAGGTTGGTGAAATGAAATATGCTACTAAACTACGCTATGAAAATTCCTGTAGGTGATTTTTTGCATTTAAACTTAGTTTTTGCATGTTTTAAGGAGGGATATTGATGGTTTGCAAAGTGTCATGGCACATTGAAGATGTTGGAACAACAGAGAAGTGAACAAAATTGATAGAAAGGCCTTTTTTCTGATGCTACCAAAACTTGCTACGAAACTGCCTTGTTTTCGTAGCACGCAATTGTTGAAGGATTTTGAGCATATTAAAAGAATTTTTTTGTCGTTGAAGACTTCCAGCATGTCAGAGGAACTTATTAGAAGATATTTATGACTCAAAGGGAGTGCCAAGAAGACAGGTCATTAGTTAAAACAACATTGAAGATGAAGGTCATCTATTCCTAAAAAGCAGGATTATGTTCCACAAATCTAGGAGTGCTTTAAAGATGTCAAGTGATGTTGAACTACGGTCACTTGTCATTCGAGCATTCGACATTCATGATGTAACTGTTATGTAATTGTTTCACTAATAGGATAAAGGAATGTAATAAATAGGAGATAGAGCCCTATTAGGATTTTGTTTTCTTTAAAGATAGCTGTCATTTTTATGTTTCAGGTTAGTGGTTTCAGTTATGATAGGTGTCAAGAGTAGGATTCGAAGGCCCAGCTTGAAGGCAGATCCAATGTGAAGGTGTTGAAGCCTATTAATAGGCATAAGGTCAAATAACAAAAGGTTGGAAGGTGTTATGAAGGCACTACTATTGTAATCTTTCATTATCAGTAATATACTTTTGCAGTAGCTTATTTCAGATCCAAGACTCATTGTATGTTCTTATATATGCTTGTTTATCTTAGTCCTTTGATATTTATGCAGTGGCTCATGTGTAATCACTTGGAATTCAATACACATGTAGTTTATTGTTTTTCCTTTGTTTGTGATTTGATAAGAATATAAGTGCCTTGGCTTCCATGACTTTGTTGTTCTGTAATTTACATTTTCCTTCTAGACTTGAGATTCGAATGAGGTGTTCACTGTTTTGTTCAATTTATATCTTTCCTCTTTAATTATCGGCAGTGAATTTTATCTCTAATTACTCAGAATTCATAGTAATAATCTTTGACTTCCTTTAGAAGTTGAGTTGTTGTGCTTTTCCTATGTTGTGTGTATGAATCATATTTTTGAAGGCTCTGTTTGCCTCAAGTCACATAAGAAGAATTATTGTCATCGAATTTATTGATGATTGACCCCATGCCCAATGGTAGTAAACCCTCTACATCTTTCACCTACACAACAACACATTCAATCCAATTCATAGTTAGCCATCTCCCTTAAACTTCATTGAAAATAATTTATTTTTCTTTTGAGAGAGCCCTCTCAAATTGGAAAGGCTAATTTCCAGTTGCAAGTTGTTTGAAGTATTTAATCCAAGTTGACCATTGAAGCAGCCCAACAAGACTCAATTTGGTGATAACAGATGGCAAGAAGTGTGACATGTTCAGAGTGAAGTGTTTTCATTGTCACAATCATGTACATTATGCCACTAATTGTCCAAAAAAGAAGAAGAACAAGAAGGCTTCAGGATCTGCAACTGGTGAGGCTTTGGCCTCGCAATTTGAGCTTGAATTCTCGCTCATTGCATGCATGGTCTCAAGTGCAATGGGATCAGTGTGGTACTTAGATAGCGGTGCTTCCTATCATATGATGGGAGACAAAGAAATTTTCAGTAGCTTAGAGGATAAGGAACTCCAAATGCATATAGAAATGGGTGATGATGGGCGGTACAGTGCTACCGGGATTGGTACCATTACCTTCCAGAGACAGTCAGGTAAACCCTTTCAATTAAAAGATGTAATGCATGTACCAATCTTGAAGAAAAATTTACTCTCATTTGAAATGTTGGAGGATAGAGGCTATGATGTTGTTTTCAATGAAGGAAAAGCCTTCCTGTGACACAAAACAACAGGACAAGCCAAGAAGATTTGGATTCGAGTTAAGAATCTCTATAAACTTGATGTAGATGGCTGCGCAACATTGATGGGTAAGGCAGACAAAGTGGTGAGCCAGGATGAGGGTGAGTTATGACATAGGATATTGGGAAATCTTCACCAAGGAGCCATGAAGGTCATGAAACATATTTCTATGGGTCTTCCCAAGGGTACACTTGTGTATTCATACACATGCAAGGGATGTACTATGGGGAAGTATGAAAAAGACACTTTTCGTGAGAAGGAGAACCGAGCATCGAAGATCCTTGGGAGAGTTCACTCAGACGTGTGTGGACCATTCTCTACTGCTTCAACAACAAAGCATAAGTACTATGTGATATTTTTTGATGAATTTTCTCGAAAGTGATGGATCTACTTCATGCAGAAGAAAGATCAGACGTTCTCAAAATTTCTCAAGTTCAAAGCACTGGTGGAGAAAGACACGGGGAAGCATGTGAAGGCTCTTAGGAGTGACAATGGTGGTGTGTACATCTCCAATGAATTCAAGAACTTCTACAGCAAATAAGGAATTCAGAGAGAACTGATTATGCCTCATAAACCACAACAAAATAGGGTCGCAGAAATAAAGAACAGAAAAATTGTGGGTGCAAAAAGAGTGATTTTGCATGATCAGGGCGTACCGTTGCATCTATGGGCGAAGGCATGCAACACAACAATATTTGTGCAGAATCGTTGTCCTCATCGGATACTTGGCATGAGTACACCAGAAGAGGATTTTACTGATAAGAAACCTGATGTTTCATATTTTAAGATTTTTGGCTCATTTGTTTATGTGCATGTGACCAAAGACGCCAGGAAGAAGCTGGAACCAACAACTGAGATTAGGATATTTTTTGGGTACACTAAAACTCCCTACAACTATCGGGTGTATTTTCCAAATAACATAATGACTATTGTGCGACTAGATATAAAATTTGATGAGGAGAAAGCCATGCGATTGTCCCTTGAGAGGGAGTTAGATTTGCATGCAGAGGAGGAACTCTTGGTTCCAAAGAATGAACCTCAATATATGGAGTAGCCACATGCGGAGGATCATGCAGTGGCAGAAAACACTCATGAAGAGCCATCCACCAGAAATGGTAGAAGACACACCATGGAAGATGATAGATTGAGACTTGATGAAGCAGAGAATGTAGGAGCCCCTACTTCACTACACAGACAAAGACAGTCTCCAGACAAGTTTAATGGATACATGGCTCTTATGAGAAAGTGTATTGTGACATAACCATCTTATTTTTAGGAAGCAGTGCAACAACCAATTTGGGTTGATGCTATGGTAGAGGACTATGACTCCATCGTCAAGAACAGTGCATGGGAGATTGTCCCAACACTGGTCGGCAAATTAGTGGTTGGATCTAGATGGATTTATAAGGTGAAGCAAGCTATTGATGGGAGTGTGGAGAAGTACAAGGCCATATTTGTGGCCTGGGGATTCTCACAAGTTGAGGGGATCGACTATGATGAGACTTTTGCACCAGTCGTGAGGTACTCTTCATTAGATCTATCCTTGCACTCTCAATGCAGATGGGGTAGTGCATTCATCAGATGGATGTGAAAACTGTGTTTCTCAATCGATTTATTGAAGAGGAAGTTTACATAGAGTATCCAGAAGGTTTCAAGATCTTTGACAGTGATTCGCATGTGTGTTGACTCAAGAGAGCATTGTATGGGCTGAAGCAAGCACCTCGTGCTTTGCATGCTCGGATTGACAATTATTTCACTAGGTTGGGACTCACCAAAAGTGAATCAGATGCAAACTTTTACCATATTTTGGTTGATGGTAAGTGCTTGATTATCGTACTTTATGTTGATGATCTAATTTTGACAGTTGATGAGCAGTTAATAAACTCACGCAAGGAGGATCGTGCAAGGGAGTTCGCAATGAAGGACATGGGACTCCTTCACTATTTCCTTGGTTTGGAAATATGGCAGCGGGTGTTGGGCCTCTAATTTGTATTATTACTATCACTTATGAACATCCATTTCATCAATTTATAATGTTATTTTATCACATTATTTAACATAATTTATTATATAATTCCATTTCATAGTTATTTATGCCCTTTTGGATAAATAATATTTGTTCTCCTTTATTTTAATAAATTAATGATTATTATGCATGATTTTTCCAATGATGGTTTATCAATGAATTCTTTATAACATAACTCACTATTTTAGCCTCCAAGATCTCTTCCAGATTGCAAATTTGATCTTTAGCTGATAATTAAATATTCCAACTCAGAAATTCGTTGGAATAACAAGAGACAGTTTTGCGTTGAACGTTTCCAGCAAATGGAGAATAATCCTGAAAATCCAAAACATGGGTTTTGTGCAGAATGGATGAAATTAGTTAGTTAATGGCCATTTTTCCAAATTCGGTCTTGATTGAGAGAAACGCAGGGTTCTTCAAAGGACAGATTTGCAGATTTTCTGTTGTGGCTGTTTTCCAAAATTTCCCCAATTGTAATTGCCAGATTCGACTTGTGCCAGCTGAATCATGATGGAAATATCTTTCAGATCTCATCTTTCTTATTGAGGTTTTGTAATCAGCCTATTTCCCTTTTTTGTTTATATATTTAAAGGGACACAAATCAGAGAGAAGGGGGGAATGGAACGCGGAGGAGAGAATGCATAGGAGAAGGCATAGAGGGTTAAGCAAGAAGAGAAAGATTTGTAATAGAAGTATGTTCGATTAATTGAATGCACAACATCTTGCTGTTTCTTCTGTAATTTGTGAGTTTACCGCAGCCCTGATCAGAGAGCTGGGCCCACTCTTCTGATCAGGTGCCGCGTTTTCCCCTTTTCTTGTAGTGTTGTGTTTTACTGTGATTTATTTATTGTTGTTACAGTTTATTCTTAATTGTTGTGAATCCCCTTTAATTTCTCCAGTTTATTTAATTGTTGTTATAGTGGTCTGTGCGTTGTGGAATTAAACCTGTGATCTACAATAGGTCATGTACTTGTATATGCATATACTTTTCCATTAGTCTTGAAATAACTAATGCCCTCAGGTTGATAATTTATGTGGAGAAAGGTTTGAATTCTATTCATATTCGGACACCAACATTTTGGTGTCGTTGCCGGGGAAGGCTAACAGGTGCAACAACAGGATCTGCAACAGATCTAAGGGTCAATCTCTCACCTCGGGGAGGGGATTTATTGCCCTGCTTCAAGTCCTGAGCATAAGTGCTTTGTTTTTTTCTTTTCTTCCTTTAATTGTTTTTTTCTGTAGAATTTATCTCTCGTCTTGGGGAAGGCATTTATTACCCTGCTCCAAGTCCTGAGCATAGCATGATGTTTTTATTTCTGCATTGTTCTATTTTTTTATTAAAATTAATCCCTCGTCTTGGGGAGGGTATCTTGTAACCCTACACTAAGTCCTGGGCATATTTTCCATTTTTTTGCTCTTATTTATATTTCTTTGGGCCAAATTCTCATCCTGAGGAGGGTATGTGGTTACTCTGCTTCACGTCCTGAATTTCAATTTTTATTTATCTTTTTATTGTCTGTTTGAATCTATTCTCTCCTCTCGAGGAGGAAGTTATCTGTCTTGCTCCAAGTCCTGAGCGATTGTTGTTACTTTGATGAACCCTCTTCACAATTTCTATGAATGGAGATCTAACAAAAAGGCAGAGGATGAGGTCAAGAAAGAAAGCATCAACATAATATGGATCTCAGTTAAGGAACTTCACGATGTTACAAATATGAGAAATGAAGACTATATTGAAGGTTGGTTTCACTCTGTTGTTTGCTTATAACATCACTCCACACTTCAGCAACTCTTGGCACCATCCTTAACAGGGAAGTTGGTCTCTCATACCCCATGTATTTATTAACATACATCTCTCAATTATGGGTATGTGCATACTTGAAGCCTTATTTCTAAAATGGCTTCATTGGAGGTACTCTTATACATAATTATATTTTATTTTTCAAAGTAGCATAATGTAGTGTAGAATATAGAATGAATAAAGGCATAAATAAATAAATTTCTTTATATGTAAAATTAGTTGTTTTTGTTGCAATATATTGTGAAAATTAACATTGGTGATCAATATTCAAATTAATTTATGTATGTAGATGAATTATATTGAAAATAAAATTTCTACAAACACTCATATTCATTTTTATCACCTTCTTGGAAAATTTTATTAATTATCATATCTTATGGCTTGCGGGCTTGATGAAAATTCTGGAAAAACAGTCAGGACGGTCATGTTTTGAGGGACCAAATGGGCATATTTTCAAGAATTTTTTCTATCCTACATATCCCTTCATGTCTACTTTATAACCCAATTTGAATCACTTTATTTCGAGTTCAAACGAAAAATTTATGACCAAAACAATGACAGGATGTCTAGTAGGCAGCTAAGGAACAGAGTTGGGACAGTCCGTTTTTGGAGGCTTAAATGACTAGATTTTGGAAACTTGTTTCCATGGTATATTCCCCTATGAATCTAGTTTACAACACAATTTGAATCACTTTATTTGGACATCGTATGAGGAAGTTATGACCAAAATAATGACTGCTTATCGTAAATCAGTACTCTTGAAACTATGTTTTCTCGGTCGTTCACTAGCATATTTGACCCATCAATTAGCCTTGATTTTAAAACTTGTTTCTATTGGAGATACATAAATGAATATTATTTAATCTACAATTTGAATCGGTTCAATCCGTCATAAAATGAAAAAATTATGCTTGAAATATCAACTGTTGGTCTGAGCTAGAAAATCGAAAATGACTCTATTATGCAAGTTATTCTAAGCAAATTTAACATACCATTACATGGAATTTTTAAAACCTATTTCAATTGGAGGCATCTCTTTTAATTCAATTTCATTTGGCTTTGGAATCACTCAAATCGGATGAAAAACAAAGAAGTTATCATTGAAACATTGTTGGTTAGTATGGTTGGCCACCACTCTCCCACAGGTAATAAATTAATTTTACTTTGTTATTTTTTTTCATGGATTTGTTTTATAGAGTAAATACTTGTTTTTTTTCATATTTCTTGGATTGGAAGAGCCCGATCACCTCTCTTCTTCCATGATTTCATGTTTTATTGCAGGTAGACACTCTTTTTTGCAGGTCCGAGGAGAATAAATGAGGTCAATTTATGAGCAAGTAATTCTTGAAGGAAATGATAATGAAATAAAAATATTTTCAAAGACATTTCCTCACACAAAGAAAAAAACAGGAATAATTTTCATCATTCAATGGATTTATAACATGAGTAATGAGAATTGATTTCTATTTGAATATCCAAGTTATTTCCGATATTAAAAAAAAAAAAAAAAAAAAAAATCATTTATTCACCATTCACAAACAACATTCTTGTAACAAAAATCATAACCATTGTAACTTAAAGATTTTTTTTTATTTATTGGTTTTCAATAAAGATTCATTTATTTTCTGATTTTTCTTATGTTTTTATTCTTCAGGTATTGTTTACTTCAAAGTCATATTTTCTTTGTTTTGTTCTCAAAATAAAAGGAGCAAGTTCTTAAGTTTCGTGATGTTGTTACTCCGAATGCTGCTACTCGTGATGTTTTTACTCCTTGGATACTGCTACTCGTGATTCTGTTACTCCTTGGATGCTACTACTCCGTAATGTTGTTACTCCTTGGTTATTGTTACTCTAGATGTTGTTACTCAGGATGTTGTTACTCCTTGATGTTGTTACTCCTTGGTTAATGTTACTACTTCGGATGCCACTACTCAGGATGTTGTTACTCCTTGGATGCTACTACTCTGCGATGTTGTTACTTAGAATGCTATTTCTTGTACTGCTATTACTCCGGATGTTGTTACTCGCATTGTTGTTACTCCGGATGCTGCTACTCACACTGTTGTTACTCCGGATGTTGTTACTTGTACTGCTGTTACTCGTACTGTTGTTACTCCGGATGTTGTTACTCGCACTATTGTTACTCACACTGATGTTACTATGGATGATGTTACTCGCACTGCTGTTACTCTGGATGTTGTTACTCCGGATGTTGTTACTCGTACTGTTGTTACTCTGGATGTTGTTACTCGCACTAATGTTACTCCGGATGTTGTTACTCACACTGTTGTTACTCGCACTATTGTTACTCGTACTACTGTTACTCGTACTATTGTTACTCCAGATGATGTTACTCGCACAACTGTTACTCCGGATGTTGTTACTCGCACTGTTGTTACTCCATATTTTGTTACTCGTAATGTTGTTACTCTAGATTTTGTTACTCACATTGTTGTTACCTCCGGATGTTGTTACTCGTACTGTTGTTACTCCGGATGCTATTACTCGCACTATTGTTACTCCGGATGTTGTTACTCGCACTGTTGTTACTCCAGATGTTGTTATTCACACTCTTGTTACTCACACTATTGTTACTCCGAATGTTGTTGCTCACGCTGCTATTACTCTAGATGTTGTTACTCCGGATGATGTTACTTGCACTGTTGTTACTCATACCACTATTACTCCAGATGTTGTTACTCACACTGTTGTTACTCCGGATGTTGTTACTCGCACTACTGTTACTCGCACTGTTGTTACTCCAGATGTTGTTACTCTGTCAGTGCTGTGAATCTGTCACTGTTGCTACTCCGTCATTGCTGTGAATCCGTCACTGCTGTTACTCCGAAAAAAATTTCTAAGTGTTGGATGTTGTTACTCCTTCTAAAATTTTCTAAGTGTCTGGTATTTTTTCTCCTATGATGTTATTACTCCTCCAGTGATGTTACTCCATGGTGATATTTTTCTAAGTACTTGGTGTTGTTACTCCTCCATCATTTTTACTCTACCAAGGTAAGTCGCTAGGTACGTCCTCGACCGACTCCGTGGATTTATTTGGTATTTTACTTATGACATGATCAACTATGACTGATGGCAGACATACTTTACTTGGGGGGAGGTCTCGTTTTTATTAATAAGGATGATTATTATGGTAAGTATTTTTAGGAATGATTTACTCTTAACCCCTCATTATTTTGTAAAGTGACTAATCCTCCTTCATGTCACCTTCCTAACATCGTTATTTTTCCCCTTTCCCTGTTATTACCTAAGTCATGGTTGTTACCGCAGTCACAACTATTGTTGTTGGCCAATTTTCACATTGAATTCAAGATATGTAGGTCTTTCTGATTTTTTTTTCTTCGGTGAATGGGAAATACTTTTAATGGTCTAGGCCCTCTTTGACATAATGATTGGGTAGTCAATTTATCTTTGTTTATCTATAAACATAATCTTATTTTCAAGGAATAATTATGCAAAGATGATTTCATCATGTCAACTTTCAAATTTCCTAATTGGTCAAATCCATTATTTTTTAAAATTTATGGTGATGACCACAAAATTGTATTTAAATCTTTCCGCCATTATCTACTAAACTGTTCCTCAACCCCAATATTAGCAATGAAAAATATATTTATCAGCATTCATTTTAAGGTTATTAGTTTTTGAGAAGTAAAACTATCAAAGTTGAAAATAGTTACTACGCAACTTTTTACGCCATCCCTAGCTCTTAAGGAGCTGACCTGCCACCCCATCTATTAAGTAATATGTTATTTATTAACAAAAACTATAGTTGAATTTTAAAACATAAATGGTCAACTGGAGGATAGGAGGTCTCATCACGAGCTAACCTACCATGATCATAGGTCCTAATAAAGTGACACTACCACTGTTGGTCACTAAGCCAAGGTAATGGCATTTGATCATAAAACTGAAGGACAAGAGGTCTCATCACGAGCTAAATTTTTCACTTTTGTTAGCTCCCGTGAATGGCATTGTTATTAACTAGTTACCACGCTAGAACAATGATATTCAGTTGGCATATAAGTAAATTGAAAGGCTTTTTGCAACTATGTACTTATTTCTAATAGATGGGACATTGGCATCTCAATGGGTTAAAAAGGTATCCCTGTCGAGGCTATGGACACCTGTTGGCAGCAGTGGCTATGCCTATGGTATAGAAGTTAATTTAATACTATAATATACTTGGTTACCTTATTTTCTCAAAGCTAATTTCCGATAAAACTTATTGTTGCATATACAAAGTTTTCCAGAACTCATGGTCCATGGGGTAATATTTAATCAGTTCTTAGATGATGGTGGTTATGGTTTATATCTATTATTGAGTTATAAATATTTACTTTACATTTTAGGGATGAAACTTTTAGGATATTTGATATTTGACATTTTGTATCATCTAATCTATAATTCCTTTATTCTATAAGTATCATACATTTAACCAAAGATAGTTGCTTTCCCAATGAATCATCGTTTATTCATATCTTAAAAACACCACTAAGAGGCCTGATTCTGATTTTAAATCTCATGTAATTGGACAAACCGTGAGAAGCAAAGACTAAGATAACTAATTCTCATAATTTCTATGCTCATGACAACCAAAGCTTATGGGTATAGGGAATGCATCTTTTCCCTTCTTATCCATTATTATCCCATGTCATTCATAATATGATTATGTCACTTTTATATGTAATGAGGTAATTGAGGTGATGAATTACTGATTAAGGATACTCATGAGATATTTTTTTATAGATGACAGGGAAACTAATCAGTTTGGTGGAAGGAAACCCTGCTACACTTTCTGATTACTTTTTCAGCTTGCATGGCTTCCTCCTTCTGCATCACTTTCAGCATCAGCTCAACCTACATCAGCTTCAAGAAATAAGAATCCATACATGTCATTCCACATTTTTTTTATGGAGGTAAAACTTGAGGTAAAATAGCATAAGGTTTTGATTTATTAAATGTTTAGGAGAATGTCATGAAAAACCGTTGAGCATAATTCACTCATATTTTTCAACCTTTATTTCCCCTTCTTTACTACTTCCCATTTTTCAGAGACAAAATATTTCAGTTTGGGGGAGTGTTACTTTCATTATCATGAACATGCCATTAATATTCTTTATCATCCATCGATCTCATTATTCATTCTCAAAATCTCCCTTATTCCATGTTGTTATAACCAAACAAAGATTTAAGGCATGATTGTAGCAACCACCTCAATTTGTTTTCTAGCATAGCATGAGGGCATGATAATTCTCTAGTTTGGGGGAAGGGTTTCTATGCATGATGAATGATTTCTCATTTCTTCTTCATTTAAGGTATACAATCCTAAAATTTATTTGTGTATATCCTTAAAACAATCAACTGGATTCTTCTGATTTGTGGACAACAAAGATGTATCATTAAACCCAGAAATTTTCAAGATAAACCAATTTGTTAATTCCAAAAAAATCATGCATTATTACCTAAAACCATTTTGCTGATATATTGAAATATTTTCATTACATTGATTTTATTTTTGGATTGGAGAAGCATTAATATAGTATAAATTTGCTTACAAAATTTCAGGAAAATTTGGTTTTTAATGAAGTTTGTATTTACTTGTATCATACTTTGTTGCAACTTCATATACATACAGTTGAAAGTATACATGAAAATTATTTTAAGGAAGCATATGAGGAAGAAGCCTTCTCTTCCATCAATATCATGCGCTGGGGTGAGCATTTTGATTATTGTATTACACCTTGGTTAATACTGAGGCATTGGGTTGCATGAGCACATGCAACATGTTCAGTTTGGGGGAGATGTTGGGCTTCTAATTTGTATTATTATTATCACTTCTTAACATCCATTTCATCCATTTCTAATGTTCTTTTATCACATTATTTAACATAATTTATTATATAATTCAATTTCATAATTATTTATGCTCTTTTGGATAAATAATATTTGTTCTCCTTTATTTTAATAAATTAATGATTAGTATGCATGATTTTTCCAATGATGGTTTATTAATGAATTTGCTATAACATAACTCACTATTTTAGCCTCCAAGATCTCTTCCAGATTGCAGATTTGATCTTCAGCTGATAATTAAATATTCCAACTCATAAATTCGCTGGAATAACAAGAGACAGTTTTGCGTTGAACGTTTCCGGCAAATGGAGAAGAATCCTGAAAATTCGAAACATGGGTTTTTTGAAGAACAGACCAAGTTAGTATTACAATGAGAATTTTTCCAAAATTTGGTCTTGATTTAGAGAAACACAGGGTTATTCGAACGAAAGATTTGCATATTTTCTGTTGTGGCCGTTTTCCAAAATTGCCCCAATTTTAATTGCCAAAATTCGACTTGTGCCAGCTGAATCATGATGGAAAGATATTTCATATCTCATCTTTCTTATTGAGGTTTTTTAATTAGCCTATTTCCCTTTGTTATTTGTATATTTAAAGGGACACAAATCAGAGAGAAGGGGGGAATGGAGCGGAGGAGAGAATGCATAGGAGAAGGCATAGAGGGTTATGCAAGAAGAGACAGATTTTTAATAGAAGTATGTTCGATTAATTGAATGCACAACATCTTGTTGTTTCTTCTGTAATTTGTGAGTTTACTGCAGCCCTGATCAGAGAGTTGGGCCCACTCTTCTAATCAAGTGTTGTGTTTTCCCTTTTTCTTGTAGTGTTGCGTTTTACTGTGATTTCTTTATTGTTGTTACAGTTTATTCTTAATTGTTGTGAATGCCCTTTAATTTATGAAGTTTATTTAATTTATGTTACAGTGGTCTGTGTGTTGTGGAATTAAACTTGTGATCTACAGCAAGTCATGTACTTTTATCTGCATATACTTTTCTGTTAGTCTTGAAATAACTAACGCCCTTAGGTTGATAATCTATGTGCAGAAAGGTTTGAATTCTATTCATATCTGGACACCAAAAACAGGATGGTGAAATTTTTGTTTATCAAGGCAAGTATGCCAAAGCGATACTGAGTAAGTTTCACATGGAGAGCTATAAACCCATGGACACTCCTCTTCTAGGAAATTGGAGGAAAGAGGATGCTACTTCTGGATAAGTATTGGATGCTATTGTTTACAGGTAGCTAGTAGGTTCACTGATGTACTTGGTGAATACCAGACCAGACATTTGCTACGTATTTAACCAATTGAGTCAAGCTATGGTTAAGCCGACCAAGCTATTTTGGAAGTTGGGGAAGCATGTCTTGAGATATCTCTGGGGAATTATAGAGTATGGATTATGGTATAGACGGATAGAGGGAGTGAAGCTTCAAGTCTTGATGGATGAAGATTGGGTAGGCAGTCCATCAGACAGAAATAACACATTAGGAGGGATCTTCAACATAGGATCGACAACAATTTCTTGGTACATCAAGAAGCAGCGATCTGTGGCACTTAGTTCAACGGAGGAAAAATACATCAACAAGTCAAACTACTTGTGAGGCCATCTGGATGAGAAATATCTTGGTTGGTTTTTTTGGTTCTCAAATGGATCCGACAATGATACATTGTGATAACCAGAGTTGCATTAAACTCTCGGTTAATCCGGTATTTCATGATAGGTCCAAGAACATAGACATCTGGTACCACCATCTCAAAGATTGTGTTTAGAGGCGCATAATGTTACTTCGGTACATTCCCACGAAAGATCAAAATGCATATATTCTGGTGAAGGCGCTCACTAGGAGTGAATTCGAATACGATAAAGACAGGATTGGGGTGGAAGATAATCCCTTTCTTGTTTAGAGGGAGTGTTGAAGTCCAACAATAAATTGCATCACCTACACTTATGTGGGACCAATAGGTCCTAGAAGCACCTACACTAGTGTGGGCTAAATTTGGTGCAGTGTCTATTTTAATTTTCCCGTAAATAAATTGGGCAGTAAAATGTAATATTATCTCATGATCAATTGTAATAGTTAACTGAGTGTGATAAAATCAGTTAGCTCGTGTATTTTGAGTTGAGGGTGGTTGGTGAGGCATGCAGAGTAATTCTATTAGTAATGGAGTTCGAATTTCAGTTGGTGCATTAGTTTAATGCATGTGTAATCAATTAACTTAGTTAGGTGAGTTAGAGTCAATTGAACTAGTTGTAATCGTTTGTTGCACTAGTGAGAGATCAAGTGAATTAAATATTATTTAATTCACAATCAATGATCTACCATGCAACTGATGATTTACTATTATTAGCTACATGCATGTCAGTTTCAGTGGAGACCCAGTTGAGTAAAGGGTGAAAGGGAGGTTTACTATCAATTGTGTGATTAGTAGGTTGCTTTCATGGAACCAGATATCCATTGAAGTGCCCATGATCCTTGCGCAGTTTAGAAAGGCCAAAGTTCCTAAACAATAGGGATTGCATTCATCAGGAATTGTGCAAGCAAGGCAGGTTATTTAGAGGTTGAGAATTGGCTAAGTGTTGGCCAATTTGTCTAGGACAGTGTGAGACAGTTAGTAGAGTACATGAAACTCTTGTGAGAAGAGTGCATTGTGATTGTTTCATGATTCACTGATTAATATACAATAGAATATAGAGGGGATTTCAGTAGCAAGCTTTCCCCAAGAAATTATCTTTGTTGTGGTTTGATTTGATTCTTTCTTTGCTTCATGTGATTAGCGATTGTGTTTAATTTCCACAATTTATTTGTAGAAGTGATTGAGTAAAGGTGCAATAAAAAGGGCTATGGATGAGTATACCGATCATGGCTCTATCGGTGAAAGATTGCGCAAATTCATAAAAGACCATGGTTTTCCAAAACCTTCTTACCCCAGCTTCCTGAGAGAGAAATTGATAGCTCTTGATTGGGTCACGTGGAACTTCGTGATGCCCGAGAGGCCTTTAAGATCGGAGCAACTCGGTATTCTGGGGCTACCTGATACAATGAAGTCTCTAATCGTGATGTTCCTTGGGAAATGCTCTAGAACCTGGTATGCCCAGGGGAGGCGAAGGAAAACTACTTATCGAGAGCAAAAAACTCATATGAATTTTGGGTTGGGTCTTTGACGAATTCGCAAATATTTCACAGCCCTCTCCTAAATGAAAGAACGATTCTACGTTTCTTGGATGGGAAGGAGACGCCTTTTACCAGAAGTGCGATAAACTCTTTGCTTTGTGAAAACAAAGAATGTCCCCGTCATTCTAATATCCAATGAATTACCCACTTTCATGCAGGATGATAGATTCCTTAGTCGACTGCACCTGGTTTATTGGAAAGAATGCATAAGCAAAGTTAGTTCTAGACGTTGGACGAATTGATGCCACTATACTACATTCATTGGAGATATACAATAATTTCTTCCAGGAGCATGATCCACTAAAAGTGAAAATTGCTTCACGCAAAAAGCCTTGAGCATATATAAACCCCCTCAAGGGAAATCGCCAATAAAATCAAGAACTTAGACTCTCATTCCTATGGGAACAACCCTTTCTTCTATATAGGACCCACCGTTCTATCCTACTTACGCATGGAGCTTTCTCCCAATCCACTAACCTACCGCAAGGCTGAATGGGGTAATAAGAAAACACCCACTTATAATGACGAAGGAAACCAGGCAAGAAGAAACCCCAAGGGATATATACCGCAGGTTACTTTCAATCGCCCCTAGGATATTAGTTCGGAGAAATCCAAGAATCCCTTTTATACTTCTACCCACAAACACTTGGTCTACGATACGAAGAACCCATCTACCTGCGAGGAGAATAATGAATGCCCCTTGACCTTCTGTGTGAGTGAACCAGGCCCCTTCTATATAGTCATTCTCCATAGAGATAGTGGATATCGTTATCTGTGTGGGGGTTGACCACACCGAAATGGCTAAATATCATCCCATTAAAGGAGAATCTTATCACTGTGAAACTTCAAAGAGACCAGACCCCAATAGCCCTTGGACGCTTGCAATTTACCTTCGGGATTCATCCCATTTCATTGAATTTGAATATTTCCTTAATCTTAATCATTTTCCTAAAGAATTTGTTGAGGTGTATGATGCTCTCGAAACACTTCTAGGACCCTCTCCTCTTTATATAAGATCCATAACTTATACAAAAGTACATATCAGAAATTGATTTGGAGGAAACGATCATTTGGCAGGCCCCCTAAGCCATATAGAAACCCCTCTTATCCCTAAAGGGAAAGGAGGGGGATAACTTATACATTAATTAGGTGGTGATCTGATATTTATGTTTATTTGACTACATTAATTAGGGGCATTGTTTTGTATTTCTTTCTTTTGCTCGAGTACCCAAGCGCACGGACGAAAGGGCTAGATCTACTCTACGTAATAGCAGTGAACTTATGCATTTTTGCATATAGTATACTCCTCTGGAGAGGAAGAACTTGGATATACACCTATATGGGAGCCCACCATTGTCAACCCATAGTAAAGCTCGGTAATTGCAGCTCTCTATAGAGTGCGGAGGGCCCTTGGAATTTGTTTCAATTGGCTTTTTCCTTCCGCTTACTTTCAATCGAGGGGTGTGATGTATCCATCCTAAGGCCAACTAAGGCCCCAACCCCAGCAGGGAGAATCATTAAGTACTCTTGCCCTGTCTGTGGGCCTCCAAATAAGGAATTTCATGCCCCCAGAATAATGACTCTTGCCTACCTATCCTGTCGGGAAACACATTCTCTCAATACCTTGTTGTATGTCTAATACACTATTATATACTCCTTAAGATCTAATAAATAAGATACATGATTCATTCTCACTCTTTCCATGCATGTATATTCTAATCTGCCAAAAGCTTCTTTCATCCTCTTTCCTCTCTCTAGATCTATCTCTTTGAGAACGTTCAGCCAGCCATGCCCAAGATCCTGGTTCTTAAGAATCAGGTCTTGTAGAGGCAGGGGTAGCGTTCAGTCTCTATCTTCTTTATCAGGCAAGGCAAAGGGAGGGTTTTCTGAATTTCTTTGTGGTGGTACTTGGCCTTTTTGGATGGAGATACGAACCTTTATTTCCTGCTTGGGTTATTGAAAGTGATTTGTCAACTCCTTTACACTTACTTATTACTTCCCTGGCCTGTTGGCTTTGAACTTACTTACCAGGCCTGGCATAATAATAGGATTTGTAAAGCTAGACTTTATGGACCTACCTACCTCCCAACTCCCTCCTTATCCGCTTAAATGTGATAGATTAAGTAATATATCTCTCTCTGCTTGCTTCGTTTCGCACCAAATCTTCAATTATAAATCCAATTCCTTAAATACCTTAGTTCACGAAGTCTTATCTATCCCAGATTATGGAACTATACATCCCAACGGTCAGGATCTTGCTTGGGCTTTCCTTTCCCAGGGCCTTTAGCTCAGTCAAGACCTTCAGGACCTCGGGCTTTGGAAGTCCTCTATCGGCGGGAAATTAACTTCTAATTGACACGTAAGGCAAGACATAACTCTCTTCTTTGACTTCAAGGTGTCGTACCAGAGTTTGTTTGATCCTCTCTTACTTACGCGAAAAGATAGAGTCCCGTAATACTTTTGGTCCCGAGAGCTAGCTCTATTATCCTACTGCCATAATTGCGTTAAGACCACCTTTCCATATGGGTTGTGACGATTCAGAGAGTATGTGAGCTACTTCCTCCTTCCTTCCACTTACTTATGCATGGGCCTGCACGCACGTCTTTGTACATGAGGCTCTGGATAGCAGAGCAGGAGAACGGCAGGATCAGAGTATTGCCTTGGCTTTCAAATATGTGCCCCTTGCCTTGCACTATATAACTATATTTTTCCTTGGCTTGGGCTTGCTTGCTTGATTTGATTGCGGGTTGGCTGTGGAAAGGTAAGGTTCGTGTTGTGACTCGCCCGAGGTAGGAAGGAAAGTGCCCATGCAGAATGATCGGAGCTATAGAGGGAAAGTACTCTATGGAGATGTGTCCATGGATAAGTCTCGAAGCTAGAGATCAATCTTGTTAAACCACTCGATCATATATAATGTGAATGGCATCTATTTCTAGGAAACTAGCTACTTTCACATGGCTTCCTTTTTTCTATTTCATAAACTAAGTCAAAGGCATGAAAAATAAGGCAGGCAATTCGTTCGCTACCAGCAGGCAGTCACAATAAGGCAAGTGTCGAAAGGCATTCGCGATAAGGCAAGTCAGTGTCTATAGGAAGTAACAATAAGGCAATTTGTTCGCTACCTACATCAGGCAGGCACGATAAGGCAAGTCCTTCCTGAGCTCCTTACATATAGCAAGGCGGGTAGGAATGGTTCTCTCATAGGTCCGTCCTAGGGTTTCATGTTAAGGTAGATTCGATAGCAACGAGGTGTTTCGGCAAAGTCTCTAACATCTGATCGTTCTCGCAATGAAGAATTCCAAGCCAACGGTCCATCCGATCCGATCCACCAGGGCTCATGGTACCGATCCATCCGTCCGATCCGATCCAACGATCCCGGCCATCCATCTGATCCATCCCCAATTATTTCTTGGTCTATCCTGGCTCATCCATAGGAGTGAGTGTTTCTAAAAGCAATTCAAAATTAAGTAGCGGTGTAAGGCTTCCTGGAAGACTGTGAAACTAGGGATCGATCCCTCCCTCCGCGTAAAATAATTCATCCATCTGTATATTGGTTAATGCACGTAAATGGTATTTTTGGAGGGCAGTCAACTTCTTTCTTCCATACCTTGAATAGACTAAGCTTCTGTTTCAGATCTTCAACCTTCCGATGCTCATAGCTTCCTTCCTCTGTTATGAGCTATCGGAGTTCTAGTCGTACACACCTTGTATGTGATCCTTCTCTTTTCCTAGCGGTAAGAGCAATACGAGCTATTTATAGGTAGGCTCTTCCTCAGAGGAGGATGGGTTCTAAGCTCTCTCAAGGAAGACCACTAGAGGAACGAATAGGGCACCTTCTTGAATGATGTGGCCTATGTAGCTTACATAACTGGATCGTATAGGAGGAGCTATTATGAAACTAGCGGGCAGATCAGCTAGCAAGCCATCAAGCCAACCTGTGAGTAGGCCTGCAAAGAGGAATCTTCCTCCTCCTTCTTAGAGACTAAGATAGTAAGACCTCAGATAGCTGCTTCCTCAGAGAGTCCTACCTCGGATAGACAGACTCATACCTCAGATAGAGTGTTCCTTCCTCCTCCTTCCTCAGACCTAAGACCTAAGATAACCCTTCCTCAGATAGATAGCTGACTGGGATAATCTAACCTTGATGGCTATCTGTCTAGCAGTGTGAGTGTTTCAAATTTGTGTTGCTTGCTCAATGGGTTGGCTCTCCTTCATTCCGCAAAACCACCGCAACAGATATAACGTCAGGGAACCATAATGCATAATTACATATATAATATTAGCATTGTCGAAGATCAAGTTATCACTTACTTACCTTCTAAGAGGGGAATCAGAAGGCTTACCAAATGAAGTTAAGAGTATATTTCAAGCCAAGGGCCCTTATATCTAGGGCAAGAATGATAACCAGAGAAAATACCTTTACGCCTTGAATGATAGCCTCGGGTTAGCGTAGAAGCCAGGTCGGTTTCCCATGATTCATAGCCCCTTCCCATAGGATCTCCAGCCCAATCCATATCGCCAGCAGGATATAAGCACCCTAGGTTTTCCGGGGAGGGGAATAGAACTAGAACTATGGGGAACTAGGCCAGCCACTTTATTTCACACTCCGGTCTGGTAGGAGGCCCGCCGGATTCAGAAGTCTAACAATCAATTTCTAGCGCCTATGACCAACCAGCTTATGCACGGGACTTGTGGGGGCAGATACATGGAGGAAAAGGAGTGAGTGGTTGGTAAGACTCGAAAACCTAAGACTACTCTCTGCACTCACCCACCTATCTATTATCTATATAGATAGGGGTAAATATTCAATCCGTAGCATAATCAAAGTGTTGATGCTAGGGTGAGCTTTCCAAACTCTCGACTAAAGGAGAGGGCTCTGATCGGTAAAACCCTCGACTCCTAAGGATTCAGTAGGGGGTCGACTTCTATATGCCGCTCAGCCAACCAACCCAACACCACTAGGCAGTAAGTGAAGGCGAGGCTAGCTATCAAGAGAGGGAGTCAAGTGTACCAGTCTCCAAGCAAGTGGTCCCAGTCCAAGTAAGGGGGATTCATGCCTGCCTAGAGGGAGGGGAGCAGAGATGTGAATTTTGTGGAAGATGGATGGTCATCCAAGTCCTAGGAACCTTCTACAGAGAGTGAATAAGGAGAGAATGTCCACTTGCTGATCCAAAAGAACAGAGTAAATCAGATTCAGATCAGCCTAGTTCCAGTGAAGGAACCAAGACTAGTAGGTATTGATTCAGGCTAATTGGTACTGGGGTCTGGGGTGAAGGTCTAAAGGTAAGGGTAAGTTAGATTTCGTCTTGCTTATGCTTCTAAGAGGTCAAATAGTGGTACCTACTAAGCGCTAAATTGATCCAAGGTAGGGTAATAGGTCGGACAGGTAGGCAGGTAGTAAGTAAAAACCAACTGAAGTAAGGTCTAAGGGTAAGAACGTTGTATCATGCATATGATGCCAGCCATTCAATCAATCAATCAATCTACTAAGGTCTATAGCTTAGCTATCCCGTACTTGCCTAAGCACTCGAATCATCTGATTGGTATAGGGTAATTAGGAAACACTTAAGTGAAGAAAGAGGTAAGGTAAAGAAAGGTTTGATGTCTGCTATCAATGCTGCTATGCCATGCCCATGCTATTCTTCCCGGAGACTATAAGAGAGCAATACTTCCTAAGCGCTTCATTAACTCGATGGGTATAGGTAGTTAGTAAACATAGAGGTAAGGGGTAAGGGTTCGATAGTTGTCTGATCTGGTCCTGATACCAGCAACATCTAATCGAAGGGTTGATAGCGATACCTACCTCTTAAGCGCTTCATTCAGTTCGTGGTGAGACCAAAAGTCTAGTTCTAGCAGGTGGGTTGGTAAATCCAGGTAAGGATAGGTGGTTTTTCATAGTGCCTCCCGTACAAAGGTCTTCCTGGCTTCATAAGAGGTTGGGCATCATCACTCCATCCCATGTCCTAGGGTGGGCAATAATAGAATGGGTATAGAATGGGTAAGGTGGGTCGGTCTAATCCTGACCCGCTAAAGGTCTAGTGCATTAGCCCTGAAGCTACTCTATAAAGTGTGACTAGGTGTAACAGGTTTAGTGACTCAGGTGGGTAAATAGTAAAAGTGCGAAACCAATTAGTGAATAGTGCCTCTCGTACGAGAAGGTGTTCGTGGCTTAAGCATATGACTCTATGTTCCTACCTAGGTTTAAGGGATTAATAAAGGTAAGGTAAGTATGAGGTTCCCAAGGATGGAGGTTAAGGATGAAGGTATCAAGGGCAGAGGGCAGAGGGTCCCAAGGATGAGTTGAAGTCTAAGGTTAGGTATCGAGGGCAATGTCTAAGTGCAGGTCCGATCATTGGAAAGTGATTCCCAACTGGTAAGTGGCAAGCCTTTCTTATTCCATTAATTGGTAACACGTAAGCGTGTCTTGATGGTTCAGTTAATAACCTAACGCTCAAACAAATTCTTGATTGCATTATATACGTGCATATGCACACACAATAATCTAAGCACCCCCCCCCCCCACCTCACACTAGTTTCAGTACCGTCTCCCCTGTATTTATTCTGGCGGAGTATCAAACTCTCTTTTTGATTAAGCAAAATTGCTGATTGAATGTATGTCAGGTGATCCCTTTAAGGCAAGGGGAAGGGTAGGAAGGATCAGTCATAAGGGAAGGGGTTACTCAGGCAAGGTTATTCCTTTAGAGGGTGAAGGCAAGGAATGGTCCCACCCAAGGAGGAGGTATGAGGCAGAGGGTCCCAAGGAAGGCTTATAAGTATGTTTGAAAGGCAAAGGTATGAATCTGAGGTTCCAAAGTCTATTCTGGCAGTAATGGATGAGGTTACCCCAAGGAAGATTGTCAGGATGGTTCCAAGGCAGATGGCTTAGGCTGAGTTTAAGGTCCCAAGGAGGGGATAGTTATGATGGTTCCAAGGATAGTCCCAAGGATGGAGGTCTAAAGGGCATAGGCTTTTAATAGTACTAAAGGGCATTGGAGCCAAGAAGGATTTGTTGACATGATCGGTCTGCTACTTGAAGGCATAATAAGCATGCACTCTATCCATGTAGATAGAATTCTTCCTACATTCAAAAAGTGGTGGGTTAGTTGGGCTCATTGGCTTGATCTATAAAGCATTCGTTTCGTTCCACTCCTAAATGAACTAACCAATTCAATAGGTAGGGAGTCGCCAACCACTACTACTTGGATTTAAGAATAAGCCGATACAATACGATTAAGTATTACCTACTGCTTCAGACGAAGGAGGAGCCTTTAGACCTGCTACCCACCCACCTAGAGAAACCCAACCTTATCACCTATTGCTTCAAGCAAGAATGCTTTGTGGGGTAAGCACTATCTTTCTTTTTGGACCGGGCTTCCCACACTTTTATGGATTCAAACAGCATTATAGGACCTTTAGATGCTGGAAGGATTCATGTTAGTGCTATGTGCTACCAGCCACCCGGCATCTTTACAATTTTAAATACCGGTCGGCTATACCTGAACTTAGAGCATTCACGGGCTTGCTTTGGTGCTGGCATCCAAGGCGAATTTAAGTTCTCGCTAGCCTTAAGCCCCAGAGCTCATCCCAGGAGCTTTGGAATAATAGCCTGAAGCCTCCCTTAACTTAAGCCACAAGGGAATACCTTAACTTAAGCCCTGGAGCATTTTAAGATTAGGTAATCCTTGAAGCCCTCCCTGGAGTCGGGAAAAGAGGAGGGTGAGCTAGCCAAACTCTCGGCCAACGGGAGAGGTCCTCACCTTGAAAATTTGATTTGATAGACCTTAAAATTTAGGATCATATTGGAAAGAGATATTTCTTATTTCTTTATACTTTGAGCTTTATATATATGTCATTTCGGACGGGCTTTTATTCCCAAAAGTAAAGTCCTGGATACAAAACCCTTTGATTTAACAAACCCGATGTTGCCAATTTGGTTTTGATTCCCTATATCTCTTTCATACCTCCTGCCAGCCTTGAGTTTGGGTGGGGTGGATCAAACCTGAGCCCCGAACTATCCATTCTTAAGGAAGGAGTGCTGGATGGCACGGCTGATCGTCTCTTTCTTGCTTTAGGGCATGGCTTGCCAAAGATTCATTTCAGATCTTCGTGTCAGCTAATGATTTTGGCTGACCTCCGTAAAGAAAAGCATAATTACATATCTAAATAATGACGACTATCAATGTTGACCGAACCACTTACTCGATTTACTCTATTTCTCGATGCGTAATTACGTATATCTAATTGATGGCGGCCTTATGGTCGAGCCTGCTTGTGCATCATGACCAGCAGTCGCTTACTTATTTACTTCGTCGGTGAGGGCAGAAAAGCGCATAATTACTGACTGTTATAATAGCGGCATTGTCTGCTATCTATCCACATGTGTCATTTAGGAAGAGCCAAAAGCCCCGACACGAATATATTCAATGTCATCCCGGGCAGACACCATTGGGCTTTCTTTATATAGTTGGGGGTGGGGCATGAATTTGACGTATAGAATCTAATCCCTAGAACCAACTAACTGACTACAATGGGGTGGGGGAAGAGACTCTTTATTTCATGAGATTTCTCTTCTTCTCAATTACTTATGAAGTTGAAGTCAGATATACCCGTACTAAGATCCGGTCCGACCGAGCCTTTCCAGAATACGATTCAGTCTTACCAACTGCTTGAGAGGAAGATTCATAGAAGGAATCAATTTCTTATTGGGTGGGAACTTTGAAGCATTGCTAGCGCACCTACTATTTCTTAGTAGGTTTACCATCTTTTGTATTAGCATAAGTAAGTATACTTCCTTATGTAAGCATGTATAGGAGCTGAAGGTGAAAGAAACTAATTTCATTATGTGGTACAGGTGGATTTGGAGGTAGCCACAAAGATGTACAATAGCTATTGTGGCCACCACACCAATACTATTAAGAGCCAGCCTAATGGTCTGGTCAAGGAAGCAGCCAACGAACTAGCTCTGGATGATTACCAGCCTGCAGACTAGCTATCGAGGTGGATCTCACTTCGTTCGGCACCAAGCTCATTCCCTCACTTCGTGGGCATCAGTAAGGGCTCTTAAGCATGTCTCCTCAAAGTCGGTTGACGGGCCAAATCTATATGGAAAGCCGGCCGAGCACCAAAAAGAGGAGAAGTGTCGCGTAGGTAGAAAAGGTCATTTAATTCAAGGCAGACGTATAGAAAGCGTCTGAGAGGCCTTTATAAAATCAAATGCCCTATTAGTGTTCGGTCAGTTCTTGGAGCAATAACAATCAATAGTACCACAGTGTGATCTGAACGATGATATGGACTCCAAGCTGTTATGGCAGGAGCACAAACATAAAAAACTTCAATATTTAGATTACAATTAAGAGCCTAGATGCTGGGAGCACAACTGGGGTCTTCGCCCTTCAGCACTATAAAACAAGGTCGATTCTCTGAGATTTGTACGGGGGACGAACCTAAGAAGCAGACGATCTCTAACAAGGCCAGTGGAGATCAAATTGACACTTAGACCTGACAAAAAAAAGTAAACTAACTTGCACATGACCAATAAGCGCCTCTAAACAGCAAGGTACAAGCTATGGGATACACAAACTAGAGCGGTAAATAGTATGAAGCAGCATAGACCTAACCTATTCATGCACAACCAAGTAGTAGCAGGCCATCATAACGAATCCACCTATCGATCAATCACATACTTATCACATGCATCGTATCTAATAGCAAATGCACATCTCCACCTTGAATTGAGTGAAATTCTGAGTCGTATCGGTGCGCTATGGGCCTTTACTTGAGGGTAGTTCAAATTACATAGCTTGGAGAGACAGGATGGACATAGTGATGGAAGATAATGAGATGAAGGAATTCGTAGAGAATGATATTCCTAAGCCTCCAGCAACAGATGCTCAAGATCTGTCGACATGGAAGAAGAATGTAGGAAAGGAAAGAAGGATTATGTTGGAAGGTGTTTGCAATCATATTGTCTCGAACCTCCATGGAAAGGAAACTCCATATGCTATGTAGAAGGCCTTCACATATTTGTTTTAGAAAATCAGTGACCATAGGAAGCTGGCGCTGAAAGAAAAGCTCAAAAAAATCAAGATGGAGAAGGGTGAAACAATACCAAAATACTTGACCAAGTTCACTCAATGTTGGGACAATCTTGGAAGTGTTGGTGTTACAGTTTCCGAGGATGATCTGGTGATGCTCGCACTTCTATTCCTTCCCAAGGGCTGGCACAACTACCAGGATTTGGTGAATGGGAGGGAGAAGCTACTAGAGTGGAAGAGATTTTTTTCTAACTTGGTACAATTAGAGATTCAGCGTAACACCAAAGATGTATCCTCATCAAAGAATGATGATGAGGAGAACTATGCCCTAGTTAGAAAGGAAAATAAAGGGAACTTGAATTCATACCATTCCAAATCAGATTCTAGTCAGGCAAGAAAGAATAAATACTTGTCTAATATTAAATTTTTTTCACTGTCATGAGCTGGGACACTATGCCACAAAGTGTCTGCACAAGAAGGCTGTCAAGAATCCCTCAAGAGGAGTGACATGTGAAGCAATTGCTTCATAATTCGAGTTGGATTTCACTCTCGTCACATGCATGATGTCACTGATGATGGGTTCTATGTGGTACCTGGATAGTGGAGCCTCATTCCATATGACCGACAATAAAGAGTTCTTCATCAACTTGGAGGATAAGGATCTCCATATGCACATTCAGATGGGAGATGATGGGAGGTATAACACAAATGACATTGTTATTGTTACCTTTCAGAGGGATTCTAGTTCTCGTCTCACATTGAAAGATGTCATGTATGTTCCTGGTTTGAAGAAGAAATTAGTTTTAGTTGCTATGTTGGAAGACCGTGGCTACGATGTGATATTTAGCAAAGGAAATGCATTCCTTCATCACATAGCCACGAGAAAAGTGAAGAATATCGGGGTTCATGAAAAGAACCTCTACAATAGATGTAGAAGATTATGTTTCCTTGAGCACGAAAGAATACAAGGTGGAGAACTAAGACATCGATGAGTTATGACATATAAGATTGGGCCACCTACACCATGGAGCCTTGAAGATCATGCCTAAAATTTCTTTAGGACTTCCCAAGGGTACACTTGGACAGTATGATACATGCAAAGGGTGTACATTGGGGAAGGACACCAAATCCACCTTTCATGATAATTAAAGTTGAGTGAAAGAGATTTTTGAAAGAGTTCACTCAAATGTATGTGTACCCTTTGTTGAGTCCCGAATTTGTCTCTTTTCCATACACTTTTCCATATCTCTTTCACTCACCTAAACCTCCAAAATTGTCAATATCATGTGCAAAAGGGTATCTAACATGGTTTTTAATTATGTTTGTGTGTTTTCTATTTGATTTAGATTTTGTTCATACAACTGCGGAAACTTGTCACTTTCCGCAGCCGCTGCAACTTTCCGCAGCTATTTTGTGGAAATCAATGTTACAGGTGTCAACGAAGGAAACAAGCCACATGGGCAGGCTAGGAATGACAAGGACATGGTTCGTGTCCTATTGGTTCAATGAAATTCGTCAAGGAAAGCCGCGGTCAAAGCCATCCACGTGCAAGTCAACTGTGGAGTTCTATGTCGGCTGGACTCTGTTTCGTGGCATAGAAACATCCATACGGCCGTTTCCCAAGCTTGTGGAAGTTAATTGACATCTGCGCAAAGTTCTGGAGTTGAATTTAAGCGCCCACCTTCCATAGATCCGTTTCCCAAACATGGCCATACTCCTAAATCCGTGGCCTTCGTGGTCTACGTGTTGGCTGCTATCATAAACTTCAGGAAACAGTTACATTTTATTGCTTTATAAAGAGCGTTTGCATACGCACGTAGAGTTAGTGAATGTGAGTCGATAGTTGTTAGTTGTTAAGTTGATGTGCGTACTCTGTTATGTGGTGATTACGCTGCCTTGAGCCGTAATACCACCAGCCTGTAATGACTTTCTTTTTAATGTGAAAAACTCTGTTTCAAAACTTAATTCGTGTTTGAAGATCATACCAGAGCTGCGTAGAGGGCCCCTGCTCAGCCGAGGTTCTGTGTATTAATGTATATATTTTTCATTTCATTTCTTTAAGTAATCATTGTATCATAACCCATTACATGTTCATATTTCATAGTTGTTTTATTTCTGTTCATACATTTCTGTAATTTCCATTGCATTCCTGTCTTTTATGTTTTTATGATTGTTAAAATACTGATCAGTTTTCTTGTGCAGGGTTTAGGTAGACACCCCGGGGCATTTTCATAGTATTTTCGCTAATGATATGAAACTGATATTATTCTGCTGCTAGTTTTCTTTCACAGTCTTTGTTTAACTTCAGTTTTGTTTTGTGCATTTCAGTTTTGTTTATCTGATTCAGTAGTTAAAATTAGACATATTAAGCTACTCATAGTGTCTTCAGCTACCTCCGAAAGCCACAGCTGGACTGATGGTGAGGGGCTGTATGATGAAATGTGTAGTTTAGTATTAGTTTCCTTTCTGCAAAATTAGATATATTAAGCTGCTCATAGCGTCTTCAGTTTCCTCCGAAAGCCACAGCTGGACTGATGGTGAGGGGCCGCATGATGAAGTGTGTAGTTTAGTATTAGTTTCTTTTCCGCAAACTTAAATATATTGAATCATGTATGACATCTTCAATTGCCTCCGAAAGCCACAGCTGGACTGATGGCGAGGGATTGAATCATGTGTGTATGGTTTAGTATTAGTTTACTTTCTACAAATTAAATATCAGTTACACAAGTTGTTTATGATTACTTCCGCAAGTCATAGCTGGTCTAATGATGAAGGGTCAGAAAATGAATTGATGTAACCTGATTTAGATTTATTTCATTGCAATTTTGAATTTCCATAAGCGTAGTTTCTTTTGTGTTCAGTTGGCAGCAAGAATAGTTTAGTTTTCATATTCACTTGTTTCTTGTTTTGATTCATTAGATTAACAGCACTTTCCATTTCAGCAGTTTACTTTCTTTTGTCATTGTAATTCCAATTTGCTTTTGAAGTTTCGAGATTGGAAAATAATTATAGGGGAATATCATTTCCTTGAACAATTATAACCAAGCTTGTTTCTCACTTTAGAATTTCCATTTCACCTTAGAAAGACCATAAACGACAAAAAGATAAGAAAGAGGTTATCTTGCACATATAGTGCGCCGCACTTCATCAGCTTACGATTCCCCGATTGACAATTAAATGCAGCAATTTAGGACACACTAAATTGACCAAACATTTTGGCGCCGTTGCCGGGGAAGTGTAACTAGGTAGCCAATTTCTTAAAAAAAACACATAAAATCATAAAAGAAGGGAAAACTTGATAACTTCTTGAAGTATGCTCTCCTCTTGCACCTAGTGTGATCTGGAGGATCATAAAAGAGAGTTATTGGTTTAGTAATTTCTTAAGTATGCTCTCTTCTTGCACCTAGTGTGATCTGGAAGATCAGAAAGAGAATTATTAGCCCAACTTTTGCTAAAAAAAAAAAAATGACATGCATAGAGCAAGAGATTCTAGGAGAAGGTTTATAGCTAAAGCCAAGAGTTCGATTTTCACAACTCCATCTTCTTCAAGGCATAGACCAGATTCACCATCATCTACCCCTAGCCTTAAGATTTTTGGAAGCCAAAGAACAGCTGAATTAGAGGATTCTCCTACACCACCTATTGAAGCCTACTTTGAAAACAAAGAAACTTTCTCTCATCCTTCCTTGATAGAAGAAATAGAGGACTATAAGGACTCTAAAGAAGCTATCATGGCAGAGGAAGTAATAAATAGAGGTGGAGATAGAGGAGGAGGAGATAATGAAGATAACAATGGTGAAGGAAATAATGGTAGAAATAGGGACGATTTTCTTGGATTCCCTATAGTTGATGAGGAAACTCATGCAACAATGAAAAATATTTCACCATCTGTTCTCCCTAACTTTTATGGATTACGAAGTGAAGATCTCGAAACATTTCTGTTTGAGTTTGAAGTAGTGTGCCGAACTTATGACTATATGGAAGATTCTCAAAAACTCAAACTATTTCCTTCAACCTTGAAGGGATCTGCTTTGAAATGGTTCATTGGATTAGCCACTCAATCTATCAGGACTTGGAATGATATGAAACAAACATTTTTGGATAGATACTTGGATTATTGTATGCCCACCAATCACAAGGATGAGGTATTCAAAATGATGCAAAAAGAAGATGAAAATTTGGAAGACTTAATTGAAAGATTTCAATACAACTTGGAAAGAGCAAAGATGAGCAACTTAGATAATGAAACCTTGAAAGCCCTCCTATTAAAAGCCATTAGAGATGAATGGATAGACATTTTAAACATGATGGGTAATGGAGACATTTCTCAACTCCCATTTCATGATATAACAGAACTATGTATCCAATTCTCAAGGGGAAGATCTAAAACTGGAAAAGGGCCTAGGGATTCTTCTCTTATTAGGGCTAACAAATCTGCAACTGGATCAGTAAGTAGGGCAGAGATTGGTAATATGCTTGATGAGTTTAAACCTGATATCTTAGGGGGTCTTAGTGAACAACTAGACACCCTTAAAATCCAAAACAAGCAGAAAGCAGAAACAGATGCTTTAGCCATCTTTTGTCCGAAATGGAGAAAGAAACATGCTTTAAGGGAATGTCCCTTGGATGCAAAAGTTGTAGAAACATGTATGATTTGCTCAGAAAATCATGAAATCAAGGATTGTCCTTCAATCCCTGGACTCAAAGTTGTTTTTCAAGAAGATCCAAATTCAATAGAATCTCTTTGTTTTGTCGCAAGGAGACCTTGGCAGGGACAACAATCTCAAGGGTTTAATAACCCTATGAATCTTCAAACCCCACCAAATTGGACTCCTTGGCAACAACCTTGGCCCCAACATCAAAACTCATATCAGCCATGGGTACAAGGAATGAAAAATCCTTATGGGAGATTTGCTCAATTTTATCAATATCCTCCATCTTTTCAAAACCAACAAGCTCCACAATTTCCAAGCCAAAATCCACAACAACTTTCATTGCCATTTCCACAACATCAACCTTCTCAACAAAATACAAATCCTCAACTCATGCTCCCATACCAACAAAAGAAAAATCAACTTCCAGCTCAGCCACTGCCAAATCCTAACAATAAGAATCCTCAAACTACTTATATGGTAGAAGGACAACAATTTCCTACCTATATGATTGTTCCTCTCAACGATGTACAACTCAGATCTGGTAGAGTTTTAGAAAAACCTTCTATAGACATTCAAGAGCAAGATACCTCTGAGGAGGACTCTCTTCAAGTCGATAAGGGTTCCGAGGAAGAATCTCTTCAAAATTCAAAAATTCAAAAAGAAAAAGAAAAGCTAGCATCCACAACTCCTATAGTTGAGCAACATGTATCTTCATCTACACCTCCTTTTCCGGAAAGACTACAAATTGATAAGGGGGTGGGAAAACAAATCTTGTTGCCTAACTATGACTTTCTAGATGAATTGAAGAATGTTTGTATCAAGATTCCATTGCTACAAGCCATTCGAGAAATTCCTATTTTAGCAAAAACCATAAAGGAGTTGAGTTTCAAAAGACCAGGAAGGAAGCTAAAGGACACAAGAAGAATCCACCTGGTAGGAAAGATTGCAGACATTATGATGGGAAAAATTGCCATGCAGAAGTATGTAGATCCTGGAAGTCCAATTGTCAAGACACATATAAATGGAATAGAAATTCCAAACACATTGATTGACTTAGGGGCTGCTATCAACATTATGAGTAGACAGACTATGGAACAGTTAAAACTTCCTAACCTTCTTTTACACCTACTTTATTGCAACTTGCAGATCGATCGGTTATTAAACCAGATGGTGTATTAGAAGATATTTCAGTCTCCTTAGATTCTTGGGAATATCCAATAGACTTTATGATTTTGACTCCCAAAAGTAATCTAGGAGGACATCCAATTATTTTAGGAAGACCTTGGCTGGCCACAGCTGATGCTTTTATTAGTTGTAGATCTGGAGACATGTACATTTCTAATGGTAATTTGACAAAGAAATTCAATTTGTATCCTCCCGCAAGAGCAATTACAGAAATAGGAGACAATGAATGGGTCGATGATGAGAACACTATACAACCTGTCTTTACCATTTCCGAGATTAGTGAGGATAGTCAAATTCTGAACACATTAGAAAATTTTGAAGTAACTTCAGAATATGACCCCACACAATTTCAGTTGGAATCTGACATAGAATATTTATCATCAAGACAAATGTCTCTTTACTCTATGGAAGAATTTGGTAATTCTGCTATTGAGATTTTTCCAGAAAAGACATTGAATATCAATAAACATCCGGAGAAGTCACAACAAGAAGAACTAACTAGAATCTTGCAAAAACATTCTACTGCATTTTCATGGGAGTATACTGACATGAAGGGTATTGATCCTAAGACTTGCATCCATCATATCTATATTGAGGAAAACAATAGACCAATCAGACAACCTCAAAGAAGGATGAATCCAAATCTTAGGGAGATAGTGAAAGAAGAGCTCTAAAAACTTCTCAATGTAAACTTCATTTATCCAATTTCAGATAGCCGATGGGTTTCTCCTTTGGTTATAGTACCTAAAAAGAATGGTAAATGGAGAGTATGCATTGATTACATGGAGTTGAACAAAGCAACTTTGAAGGATCACTTTCCTTTGCCTTTTATTGATCAGGTATTAGATACATTAGCAGGTAAAAAGTACTTTTCATTCTTGGATGGTTTTAGTGGCTATAATCAAATTCAGGTAGCACCTGAAGATCAAGATAAGACCACATTTACTCGTCCTTGGGGAACTTTTGCCTACCGAGTGCTTCCTTTTGGGTTATGTAATGCACCAGCAACATTCCAAAGAGCAGTACTAGGAATTTTTTCTGATCTAATCCATGATCGTGTAGAGGTTTATATGGATGATTTTACAGTTTATGGTAATTCATTTGAAGAGGCATTAGAAAATTTGGAAAAAGTTCTCATAAGATGTAAAGAAACAAACCTTTCATTAAGCCATGAAAAATGCTTTATGATGTTTACCGAAGGGATTGTTTTAGGACATCATATTTCAGGAGATGGAATTAAAGTTGATAGATCAAAAGTTGAAGTCATCTCCAAGTTGCCTATTCCAAATTGTCAAAGAGATGTTAGAAGTTTTCTAGGTTTTACTGGTTACTATAGAATATTTATAGAGAACTTCACTAAAATAGCATCTCCACTCTTCAAGTTGCTTACAAAAGACTGTGAATTTAAATGGGATCCTGATTGTCAATCCGCTTTTGAAACTTTGAAAACAAGAATATCCGAAGCACCTATCTTGAGAGGACCAAATTGGAAACTTCCTTTCCATATTTCTACAGATGCTTCAGATACAGCTCTTGGAGCTGTGTTGGGTCAAAAAGATTTAATTCCTTATGCCATTTATTACACCAGTAAAAATTTGACTCCCACAGAGTTAAATTATACTGTGACTGAAAAAGAATTCTTAGCTGTTGTTCATGCAATTAATAAGTTTAGACATTACATAACAGGCTATGAAACTTTTATTCATACTGACCATTCTGCAATTAGATATTTAATGAACAAACCTGTTACTAATGGCAGAGTGACAAGATGGCTTTTACTTTTGCAAGAATTCAATATTACTGTGTTGGATAGACTAGGAAAACAGAATACAGTAGCTGATTTCTTGTCTAGGATTCAGAATACTAAAGAAGATTCTCCTGTAGAAGATAAGTTTCCTGATGAATACTTGTTTGCAGTAACTATTAAGACCCCTCGGTATGCAGATATTGCTAACTATTTGGTTACAGGGAAACTACCTTCACATTTATTTCCAAGTGAAAAACGAAAAATTATTCAGGAGAGTTCAAAATATTCATGGATTTCTAACGAATTGTTTAAAACAGGGCCAGATCTTGTGATCAGAAGATGTGTCAGGGAAGATGAAATGCCTGATATTCTTAAGGCATGTCATGATGAACTATGCGGCGGACACTTTGCAGACAAAAGGACGGCCTATAAAATCCTTTCTTTGGGATATTATTGGCATTCCCTCTTCAAAGATGCAAAAAAATATGTCAAAAGGTGTGATAGTTGCCAAAGAGTAGGGAAACCTACCCTTTCAAATGAAATGCCATTGCAAACACAGGTACTCATTGAACCCTTTGAAAAATGGGCTTTAGATTTCATTGCACCAATTAATCCACCATCGAAGCAAAAGAAGTATATATTGGTTTGCACTGATTATGTTACTAAATGGGTAGAAGCTAAAGCATTAGTATCTGCTACTGAAAATTCACTTGTTCATTTTCTTTATGAGGATATTTTTACTCGCTTTGGTGTTCCAAGAGAAATTGTGACAGATCAGGGGAGCCAATTCACATCCAATTTGGTGGAGAAGTTGATGGAAGAATACAAAATCAAGCACAGAAGATCTACTCCTTACCATCCACAAGCAAATGGTCAAGTGGAGTCCATAAACAAAGTTCTTGAAAGTATCATCACCAAAACTGTTCATCTACATAGAAGAGATTGGGCAGATAGGCTTCCAGAAGCCTTGTGGGCCTACAGAACTACATGGAGGAATACAACAGGACATTCTCCCTATGAACTTGTTTATGGGAAAGAAGTCGTGTTCCCCATTGAGTTCCAAGTCAAGACCTTCAAGATAGCAGTTCAGTTGGGAATGGACTTATCAGAAGCCCAAAAGCATAGAATGGAGCAATTGAATGAGCTAGATGAGATCAGACAAGAAGCAATTCTAAAAACTGATCTAGTTCAATATCAAAGAACTAAGTGGCATGCCAAATATATCAAAGAGAAGAAGTTTCAAGAAGGAGATTGGGCATTGTTGTTTGACTCCAAGTTTAAAGACTTTCAAGGGAAATTTCAGACTCATTGGCTTGGGCCATATGAGATTGACAAGGTCTTTAACAATGGAGCTGTAAGAATCAAGACCATCGATGAGTTTCAAACTCCTCTTTTAGTGAATGGCCATAGATTGAAAGTTTATCATAAGCCACTCTCTAAAGAGGATTTTGTCAAGTTGTTTCAAGAAAGTTCTGCAATCAAGCTGGTACAGAAGAATCCTTCTTCTCTACCAAGCTAGTTTTTGTTTTTCAAGTTAAAAAAAAAAAAAAAAAAAAAATAAGAGAAAAAAAAATAATAATAAAAAAAAAAAGAGAAGAAAAAAAAAAATGGTATAAGCCTGAAAACCAATCATTGATTGGCAGTCTTATACAGAAAATATGGGGTGAAAATCAGGGACACCTGACACTCTATATTTTCCAAAAAAATTCTGTCTTTTATTTTATCTCACCACCCACTCCATTTCACTTCACTTCACTTCACTTCATTTCATTTCATTTCATTTCACTTCATTCCACTTCATCTCATCCATTCCATCAATAAAAATATTTTTATGACCATTTCCATCTGGTCATTTGTCATTTGTTCATTTCTATTTCAGCCAAGTAATAGCTGTGTCAGTTTCCGCAGCTGACAGCTGTTTCCGCAGCTGACTCCAGTTTCCGCAGCCAGAAGCAGATTCCGCAGCTGCTACTACTCCGTTTTCAAAAAGAATGTACAGTTAGTTGTTGTTTTCATAAAATCATGAAATAAAATGCAGGAGAGGATCAATGGGACATTCAAGACACTAATGAAGATCAATCAGTTGAAGACCAAGGGCAAGAGCAAGGATTCCAAAGGTATGAATAAAGTTTATTTCAAATAGTATAAAAGACACATTTTTTTTATGTAATTTTTAACTATGAGCTCTACCCATAACGCACAATGATTATATTGACAGTCCGTAACCCTCCACGATCTCTATGTTATCCTCTTGCATTTATTCACAAACGGCTTCATTATTGAAATTCCGATTCTTACTCATGTTCAAATAGCCCACCGAAGATAATGATACGTATTTGAGTTGACAAAGGACTCTTACAAGCCGCATAACTCCATAATCATTGATTGAAACGTGTTCATATTTATGACACAACCACCAAAAATTCAAAATGCGGCCGAATGCATTACACTTTGTTAACTTCTTTGTCGTTTCTCCGTCGTGTTACAAAACCTCACTCTACTCATTCTCATTCCCTGTTTCACTCCATTCCGTTCCTTTTACTCACTCTCATTCCCGTATATTCACCCACAGTCTTATTCCATTTTGTGTATGGTGCTCATTTCCGTTTTGTGATAACATCCCCACAACATTGTGCTCGACTCCGTGTATTCCATCGTTCCACTTCCGCTTAAAACCCTCACAGAGGCAAGCTGTGAAGCACAGAGAAGTAAAATGGGAAAATTATTAAGGGCAGAGCCAGAAGGACCGAAGTTCATAGAGGGATTTCCACAAGCAAAAGAGATGTTGAGAAAAGCTAAATGGCTACGTTTTATTCAGAAATTCCTGGGTTACCACAGAGAAATTACCAAAGCGTTTGCAAGATCATTTGATGGCTCTGAAGCAGAAGTGGGAGACCTCAAATTTTTGGTTAATGAAGCATCAATAGCAGCAGCAACAGAGCTTCTTCAGGAAGGAGATCGGTGGTTCAAAAACAAAAGTATCAGTGATGAGGCATGGAGAACAATCCTCCGAAATCAAGGTATGGATATCACTGTTTTCAAAAGAGGAATTCCAGTGCATGCAATAAAAGATGAATGGGCCACTTTATTACTCATTGTTCAGAAATTTATCACATGTGAAGGCCGCTTTGGCTCTATGTACATGTATCATACTAGGATATTGATGAATTCCCTTGAAAACCAAACTCTCAATCTTCCTTATTTCCTATTCAATAGCTTGAAGAAAATGGCTGTGACTGTGCAAAAACACCTAGGAGATGTAGAGCCTCATTTATATCATCATGGGCTTATAAAAATTTTGATTGAAAAGGAACTGAAAGAAAGAGAAGATACTTGGGAACAATTCTTAGTTAGAAACTTCTTTGAAGAACCTCAGGAAATTCTTGAAGGTAAATCAATTAGAAGGAGTAGAAGAAATAAAATGGATGTTGAAACCCAAGTTGCTCCTACACAGGAAGTTCCCGCAGCTAGCACAGCAAAAAGAAGTAGAAGGAAAAGAACAATAGATGAAATCCAAGATACTTCTACTATTACTATGAAGAAAAATGATAAGGAAGAGAGATTGATAAAAAGGAAGAAGAAGGAAATCAAAATTAAGAAGCCAAAAATATCAAAAGGGAAAGAAATTGTTGAGGCTGTCCATAAAACCTCTTCTTCTGAAAAAGAAGATCACCAAATTCTGTCTGAGAGATTAATTTTTCTTCAAAAACAGTCATCTCTATCTAAGAAGGCGAAAACAGGAAAACAAGAACAAAAGGGTAGTGTAACACAGCATGTGAGGAGAAGTAGCAGGCTTAAGGGAAAACTGAGAAAAACACAAATTAAAGGTCCTCATTTCATTGATTTGGGTGAAGAGACATCTGATCAGTCTCCAACCGACCATAGTCCATTTCAGTCAGTTAGTGAACCTGACTCCTTTCACTCCCAATCAGACAATGAGTGTACTCCATCTTATTCTCAGCAAAATATTGATGAAAGTTCTCCTCAGCCAAATTTTGAACATAATTCTCCCTTGCAGCATTTTAAGGACAGTCCAATGAAGAAGACACCGGAAGTAGACCCCAAACAACAGGAGGTCTATGATTATATAGAATCCTTGGAGAAGGCAGCCACAGGTCCAAGCACCTCTTCTACTCAGCCTCATACATTGCAGGATGACTTGGTTCAGTCATTAAAACAGGAGATTTTTGAGCTTGAGCTTTTGAATCGGCATATCAAAAATGAAAATGAAACACTCAAAGAGCAAGGCAAACCGGACAAGATTATCCATGACAATACTATGTTACATTTGGGTATTTGGCAAAAGAAAAATAAGAAGCTAAAAAGGAAATGCCAAAAATTGAGCAGAGCACTTGTGAATATCAAATTCAGGTGCCTCATGAAGAAACCCAGAATGATGGCAGTACCAAAGAAGAAGAGAAGGGGTTTAGATGTGTTGGCTGAAGTATCAAGGCACATGAATTGAACAGAGAGTGTCAAAATTTTGGTTGCATGAGGACATGCAACACCTTCACAGTGGGGGTATGTTGAGTCCCGAATTTGTCTCTTTTCCATATACTTTTCCATATCTCTTTCACTCACCTAAACCTCCAAAATTGTCAATATCATGTGCAAAAGGGTATCTAACATGGTTTTTAATTATGTTTGTGTGTTTTCTATTTGATTTAGATTTTGTTGATACAGCTGCGGAAACTTGTCACTTTCCGCAGCCGCTGCAACTTTCCGCAGCTATTTTGTGGAAATCAATGTTACAGGTGTCAACGAAGGAAACGAGCCACATGGGCAGGCTAGGAATGACAAGGACATGGTTCGTGTCCTATTGGTTCAATGAAATTCGTCGAGGAAAGCCGCGGTCAAAGCCATCCACGTGGAAGTCAACTGTGGAGTTCTATGTCGGCTGGACTCTGTTTCGTGGCATAGAAACATCCATACGGCCGTTTCCCAAGCTTGTGGAAGTTAATTGACATCTGTGCAAAGTTCTGGAGTTGAATTTAAGCGCCCACCTTCCATAGATCCGTTTCCCAAACATGGCCATACTCCTAAATCCGTGGCCTTCGTGGTCTACGTGTTGGCCGCTATCATAAACTTCAGGAAACAGTTACATTTTATTGCTTTATAAAGAGCGTTTGCATACGCACGTAGAGTTAGTGAATGGGAGTTGATAGTTGTTAGTTGTTAAGTTGATGTGCGTACTCTGTTATGTGGTGATTACGCTGCCTTGAGCCGTAATACCACCAGCCTGTAATGACTTTCTTTTTAATGTGAAAAACTCTGTTTCATAACTTAATTTGTGTTTGAAGATCATACCAGAGCTGCGTAGAGGGCCCCTGCTCAGCCGAGGTTCTGTGTATTAATGTATATATTTTTCATTTCATTTCTTTAAGTAATCATTGTATCATAACCCATTACATGTTCATATTTCATAGTTGTTTTATTTCTGCTCATACATTTCTGTAATTTCCATTGCATTCCTGTCTTTTATGTTTTTATGATTGTTAAAATACTGATCAGTTTTCTTGTGCAGGTTTTAGGTAGACACCCCGGGGCATTTTCATAGTATTTTCGCTAATGATATGAAACTGATATGATTCTGCTGCTAGTTTTCTTTCACAGTCTTTGTTTAACTTCAGTTTTGTTTTGTGCATTTCAGTTTTGTTTATCTGATTCAATAGTTAAAATTAGACATATTAAGCTACTCATAGTGTCCTCAGCTACCTCCGAAAGCCACAGCTGGACTGATGGTGAGGGGCCGCATGATGAGATGTGTAGTTTAGTATTAGTTTCCTTTCTGCAAAATTAGATATATTAAGCTGCTCATAGCGTCTTCAGTTTCCTCCGAAAGCCACAGCTGGACTGATGGTGAGGGGCTGCATGATGAAGTGTGTAGTTTAGTATTAGTTTCTTTTTCGCAAACTTAAATATATTGAATCATGTATGACATCTTCAATTGCCTCCGAAAGCCACAGATGGACTGATGGCGAGGGATTGAATCATGTGTGTATGGTTTAGTATTAGTTTACTTTCTGCAAATTAAATATCAGTTACACAAGTTGTTTATGATTACTTCCACAAGTCATAGTTGGTCTAATGATGAAGGGTCAGAAAATGAATTGATGTAATCTGGTTTAGATTTCTTTCATTGCAACTTTGAATTTCCATAAGCGTAGTTTCTTTTGTGTTCAGTTGGCAGCAAGAATAGTTTAGTTTTCATATTCACTAGTTTCTTGTTTTGATTCATTAGATTAACAACACTTTCCATTTCAGTAGTTTACTTTCTTTTGTCATTATAATTCCAATTTGCTTTTGAAGTTTCGAGATTGGAAAATCATTATAGGGGAATATCATTTCCTTGAACAATTATAACCAAGCTTGTTTCTCACTTTAGAATTTCCATTTCACCTTAGAAAGACCATAAACGACAAAAAGATAAGAAAGAGGTTATCTTGCACATATAGTGCGCCGCACTTCATCAGCTTACGATTCCCGGATTGACAATTAAATGCAGCAATTTAGGACACACTAAATTGACCAAACACCCTTATTGATAGCCTCCATGGCCAAGCACATATATTATGTGATTTTTGTAGATAATTTTTCACACATGTGTTGGATTTTATTCATGTAGAAGAAATATGTTCTCAAAATTTTGTGAGTTCAAAGCACTTGTCAAGAAAGACACATGAAAGAAGGTGAAGGCTCTCAAGAGAGACATTGGTGGATAATATGTGTCAAATGAATTCAATAACTTATGTGCATCAGAAGGCATTCAACGAGATTTTATAGCACCTCATAACCCACAATAGAATGGGGTTGTAGAAAGGAAGAACAAAAGCATTGTGGCAGATGCACGAACAATGTTACATGATCAGGGCCTACTGTTTCATTTGTGGGAAGAAGCACACAACACAACTGTGCATGTGCAAAGCATATGTTCTCATAGAGTACTTGGAATGAGTACACCAAAAGAAGCCTTTTCTAGTAAGAAGCCAGATGTGACACACTTTATAATTTTTGGTTCATTAGTTTACTATCATGCCACCAAAGAAGCACAGAAAAATCTAGAACCAACAACTTAGTGGGGTGTATTTGTGGGGTAAATTGATACACCTCAAAACTATCAGGTGTACCTACCATCTCAAAGGATGATAATGGTTCGTAGAGATGTGAAATTCGATGAAGGAAAGGCCATGTAAATTTCCTTTGAGAGGGAGCTTCAAATGCATGTAGTTGAGGAGCTCTTAGCTCTAAAAGAAGAACCTAAAGATGTGGAGCAACCACAAGCAGAGGAATAATGAATGGAAGCACCCAATCAAGCAGATACATCTAGAGACCGAAGGAAGTGCAACAAAGGTTGATAGGTTGGTGCATGATTCTAAAGAGAATGTGGGAGCACCCCCATTACAACACATGCATAGAAAGTACCCAGATAGATACACTGGCTACATGGCTCTTATGAGCGAGAGTGTAGAGACTGAACCATCCTTATTTGATGAAGCAATGAAACAACCAACATGGGTTGATGCCCTGGTTTAGCAGTATGAATCCATTATCAGAAACAATGAATGGGAATTTTTCCCAAGACCGAAGGACAAGTCAGTTGTAGGATCCATGTGGATCTACAAGTTGAAGCAAGGAGAAGATGGGAGTGTGGAGAAACACAAGGCCATATTTGTGGCCAAGGTATTCTCTCAGGTAGAGGGATTAGATTAGGAGGAGACCTTTGCTCCAGTAGCAAAGTACTCTTTAATCAGATCTATTCTTGCACTTTCAACACAGATGGGATGGAAGATACATCAAATGGATGTAAAGACAACTTTCCTCAATGAAGTGATTGAGGAACAGGTGTAAATAAAGCATCCGGAAGGGTTTTAGACCTTCGACAGAGTCACATGTGTGCAAAATCAAACAAGCATTATATGGACTGAAACAAGAACCCCGTGTTTCGTACACCAGGATCAAAAACTATTTCATCGGGTTGGGCTTCACCAAAAGTGAAGCAGATGCAAAATTTTACCATATTGTGGTAGAAGGTAAATTATTGATTATAATATTATATGTCGATGACTTGATTTTGACAGGTGTTGAGATGCTGATGAATTCTTGTAAAGAGAATCTTGAAAGATAATTTGAGATGAAGGACATGGGGATCTTGCATTATTTCCTTGGTTTGGAAATTTGGCAAAGAGAAGGGGAAATGTTTGGCTCTCAGGGCAAGTATGCCAACAAGATACTGAATAAGTTTCACATGGATAGAAACAAACCCATGGAGACTCCTCTAGTAGGGAATTGGAGGAAGGAAGATGCTAATTCAAGTGAAGTGGTTGAAGCTACCATTTACAGGAAGCTTATGGTTTCCCTCATTTACTTGGTGAACACATGACCAAACATATGTTATGCGGTTAACCAACTTAGTCAAGCTATGGTTAAGCCAACCAAGATTTATTGGAAGGCAACCAAACATGTGTTGAGATGCCTCAGAGGCACTGCTCAGTTTGGTATTTGGTAGAAACAAACAAAAGCAATGAAGTTGCAAGGCTCATAGACGCAAATTGGGCAGGAAGTCCATCCGACAAGAAGAGTACATTAAGGGGCATCTTTAGTATTGGGTCAACAACAATTTCTTGGTACAACAGGAAGTAGAGATCAGTTGCACTCAATTCAACAAAAGCAGAGTACATGACTGCTAGTCCAACAATTTGTAAGGTTATCTAGATGAGGAAGATCCTTGATGGGTATTTTGGTCAATAGATGGATCTGACAAAGATTTATTGTGATAACCAGAGTTTCATCAAACTCTTAGTTAATCTAGTTTTTCATGACAGGTCTAAGCATATCGACATCCGGTATCACCATCTCAGATATTGTGTGCAAAGGTAGATTATGATATTAGAGTACATTCCTATAGAGGAGCAGGATGCAGAAATACTTACGAATGCACTATCAAGAGCCAAATTCGAGTTTCATAGCAGCAGAATCAGGGTATCAGAAAATCCCTTTCTTGTTGAGAGGGAGTGTTGAAAATGGCACCAAGAAATGCTTCTAATTTAATTTTCTCTTGAATTAAATTAGAAGAAAATTGTAATTCCACATCACATGACAACTTGTACGAGTTAACTAAATTAGGATGACTTAGTTGGTTCAGTTAATACGAGTTGACGCTCAAACTAGAGGCATGTAGAGTGTCTCCTACTTTTTAGGAGCCCTGGTTGAGTTTATTTTAAGTTGTAATTAATTAACTCAGTTTATCTGAGTTAAAGTCAGTTTAAGTAGTTCTAACTGATGGAGGAACTGGAGAGAGATCAAAGTGTGGAAATTAGATTTAATTCACATATAATGATCAATCAGATAACTAGTAATTCACTGATAAATAACTCATGCATGTCAGTTTTGACAAAGACCTAGTTGATATTGGAGTTCAAGGTAAGTGTACTATTAGCTGTATAATTATCTGAATTGTACAGGTGGTGGACGTATAAGCCAGAGGAAGGCCCCTAATATATTGTGTAGTATGGATTGGGAATTTCCCTAATTAATAGGGATAATATCCCAAGGAAACTGTGCAAGGAAATAGGGACTTGGGAAAGCCATAAATTGGTTAAGTATTCAACTAGGCTTGTCTAGGAATCATTGAGAGAGATATAGATAGTGCAAAGGTTTCTCAACCTGGAGAAAAGCATTGTAATCTTCTCATATTCTTTGGCTTGTGCAATATACAAATAATGGGGTTTTTAGTTGAGGCTTTCCCCAGATAAATCGTTGTGTTGTGCGATTGAAATTCTTTCTCTTTCATGTTTTGAAATTTCAAGATCTAAATTGGTTTCCACAATTGGTAGATTAAATTCAAGTATAAAGTTTTAGCATATTACAATTATCAGTTGAATCTACGTGGATTTTCTACAATAGCTAATATCCTTGGTTCATGCGAAGACAAAGGTATATATTCTTATTGGGTTTTACGGTACAACAACAGAGCCTAAAATAACCTATATCAAACCGGCCTAGATCCATCTTAACTCTGGATCTATTAAGCACTATGAGGGATCAAACCTCTCGAGATGCAAACCTTTCCTCAAGTTTTACACACACAAAAAAATATTTGCACCCCAAGAGATTTGATCTCTCTTGATGCTTACGGGATCCAGAGTTAAGATGGATATAGATTGGTTCCATAAAATTTATGTTTCAAGCAAAAAATAAATTATTATTAATATCATAAAAAAAATGCCGTACTTATTTAAATATTAAAAAAGTCGAAAAAAAATAATAAAAAATACACTCAACTATAATAAATAATTAAAATATAAAATATTATGTAAAATAAATTAAAAACAACTTATAAAATAATTAAAATAATTCATTTATTACAACAATACATCAAAACCTAAAACCATTTAAAACATCAAAACCTAAAACCATTTAAAACATTGCAAACCTGAAGCCATACTATGAAGAAATATTATCTCAAATATAATCACCAACCCAAATGGAGCAACATCACACATATCATTTAAAAATGGCTATGAAAATTCAAACTTTTTACATTTATATCTATATTCGAAATTATATTTTTCATGATAGAAATTTTTAAAAACTTGAGTTTAAGTTCTTTAATCTATAGAATTTAAGTGCTTCGGGGTTTTTTTAGGGTGCTGAATCGATTTATGCATTCAAAATTTTATTTTAAACGACAAAAAATCACATTCTTGCTTGAAATTGTATCACTAGATTCTGATGAAAAAGACTATTTCGTCTATAAATTAGACTATGACTATATTTAAATATCATTACTTATAAGGTTTAAATCAATTGGTTTTTGTGGGGTTTAGTCCTTACTAAGTTACTGATTTAAATTTCATGGAGAGTGATTGAGGATAAGATCTACCTTTGAGGAAATTAAATTATCTCAATGAGTGTCCAAGTTAGATCGAACTTTGCACAAACTTGGTGATAACATCATGCTTAATCACTATTAAGCATATCATTTTTCCATCCAATATTAAACCTAGACTCGATCTAGATTCAACCTAATTTGAAAATAATAATTAAAAAAAAAAAAAAAAACTTTAAAAATAACCATCAATAATAGATAAGAGAAAATAAATTTTTAATATAAATATATTAATAAAATATAATAAATAAATGTTATAATATAGTCTATTATGAATAATAACATATTTATAAAATTTTCTTATTGTACCTGCCGCTGCAGGTCACTACGCATCAGGTTTTTCCTGATTGTGACATTAATTCACCTTGATTAGACATATGTTTTCAAAAAAAAATTATTTTTGCCATGGTTCAACTATAAGATTTATTATTGTTTATTTATTTTAATTATTTTAATTTGTTTTTTTGGGATTCTATTGGTTGCAAAATTCAACATGTTATTGCAAATTTCATAGATATTTGTGCAGACTACTCCATATTCACGCTTTTTATTTATTGAATAGTCCATTGTTCTCATAATAATATCCGTTGTTTGGTAAGAATACCTTACCGAGAAAAGGAGACACGAACACAGGACCCAAACCACTATGCAATCACACGATGAACGATGTGAATCACATGGACAAGGCTTAGTTGGACACAACTGATTGGACAGGGTCTTGAGTGGAATTACAATTGTAAAATATGCAGTACACCCTCGAGATTAGCACCATGTATAGCATTGGAGGGGCGGATTGTACTCCGCCAGTGGCTATCATGTGGAGTCGTTGCGTTGTCACTAGCACATTTGTCCAAATAGCGGTAGTCACATGGCTTTTCAAATATAGAAAATGAGTTCAGGATTTGTTGAATTCACACCTTTAATGAACTTAACCATAATGAATAGCAGGTATATAATCCATCACTTTGGAGAAACGAATATTTACAAATAAACATCATTATATCCTTACTTCAATAAAAGCTCGTTGCTCGATAATACATGTAAAAACATTGGAGAATAGACGAGGCCAAGTGGAAACACATAACATATTTAGTTAAGGTTGGAATGCCATCGGGAGTAGCTTCCTTAGATATCAGAACGCATAGTTAGAGGAGCTCGCCATGAGGAAAGGTTAATGAATGGTTACATTATAAGAATTGGTTGCAATATGTGTATAAGATAAGTTCACACATGTTCATTAAATAATAGTTGAAAAGTTTGGTAACCTTTATAATCGCATGGAAGTAAGAAGATGAGTAGTATATATATATTTATATTCGAAGGCTATAAGTTAGGAAAATTCCAAAGAAACAAATACCATTCTTTTTTCCAATCCCGAAGAAATTGACGTGTTTTATTAAAAGACCAGTCGCCCACATACAACCGTGTTGGGGCCCAGCCCTAACACACTTCCACATCCAATGGTTGGGTCACTCTCGCGCTATCATTCAATAATCCAACGATGGTCGCACAGATAACCTCGTTCGCCCTTTAACTCCTCAACATCACGCGATGATATGGGTCCCAGCTTTTAACTCTCCCTCAACATCCAACAGCAGACGCATCGTCACTTCAACTCCGGTGATCCAACGAACCCGAACGCATATCGCATGATTTAAATGAACGAGTGTTAATTAACAAAAGTTGCGCGATATAAATGGTTTTCCAAAACCATTTGTGGCCACGCGTCAACCCATGACATACATCGCGTTTTTTTTCCAAAAACTCCTTATCACTTCTCAATCGCACGAAAGCCACCTTTCACCTCCAAAACAGCTTACACTGTTCACGCTCTCCTCATGGTTCCGCTTCCCCCTGCACTCAAGGTTCCGTCTCTTTATTAACGCTCGATTATAACCAAACTTTGCTTTCGCCTTCTATATTCTGCCTTGAAATGTCCATGACATGGTTCTGTTCAGTATGCGTTTATGCACTTAAAAGAACTCCGCTCCCATCAATGTTAAACATACCACAGGGGTTAACACAAGCCCTCCATCGCTCCATCAACACGTTATACAGACACTATTGAATCAAACCCTTTACAATCTTGTTTTATAATGACTATATGTTTACAAAATAGTTGTACCATCAAAAATTTTGTTGTGCATTTGTCATTAATTCACTATTTCAATTCCATTAACACCCTCATCTTGAGATAGATGTCTTTTTAATCTTTTTTTTAATATACAAAGAATATATTCTTTTTCTCAAACCTCACTCATTCATATAAATATTTTTTTAATTTAAAATATAAAAACTATAGAAGTCTTATTCCAAAATAAATATACTTATTAAAACCAAAAATCTTAAAAAAAAACATTTACTCTATAATAAATATTCAGAAAAAATTTAATACTTTTAAATTCATATTTAATATGAAAAATATTTTTTTAATTAATTTAAATATCCACTAAACCTACTATGTTTCATGAATAAAGAAAACAAATTTATTAATTATACTGTGTAATATATCCCTTTCATTCTTTAATAAAAACCTTATAAAAAAACACATATATTAATATAATAACAAGTACTCATAAAAATTTTAACACTTTGAAATTCACATATTAGAAAAAAAATATTTTAATTAATTTAAAAATATTATAATATGAAAAATATTTATTTTAATTAATTTTAAAATTTTCAACCAACTGTATTTTATGGACAAGAAAACAAATGGTTCTTCATTATTTAATAGGACATATTTGTTTTATGGACAAGAAAACAAACAATTGAGTTTCCCCAATTCTTGTTGTATAAGAGAAAATTAAAGATGGTTTGAACAATAATTTTATGCCTTCCAAACAAGAAGATTATTTGTCAATTAAATGCCATAGATCCCAGTCACCAAAAAATTACTAAAAGCAAACCATCAACTTACTATGTACGTCTTAGGTGTAAAACTTTGGCTCAGCCCTTAAAACACTAACCCTAATTCAGTATTCGCATGATATAAACCCTAACCCCTAAAAAAACGGCTTTGGGAGATAACATACACTAGCATTCAAAGGATTAAAAAGTACCATTCGTGGGAGAGCTAATCTGGCGCTCACATAATTCCTAAAAGCTACAGTCCTAGTCAAATGGCCAAAGGGATGTAACACCAGCTTCCTTCTTGTTGAACCATTTCTACCCCAAGCCAATTTCCTCCCAAATGAACCATTTTTGTTGCCAATTTGCAGGTCTTCCCATCTCACAATTTATATTAGTGAAAAGATTCGTTTGTTTCTTAATTTTTATATTACCCCTCGCTAAATTGTGGAGACTTTTACTTCCTATCCAGGGATCAAGTCCAAGCTGGATTTTATCTTCTCTACCCACCTTCCAGATTAGCTAGTAACCAACCAGCTAGAAAGCAGAGTTCACAACTTTCCAAATAATTGATGCATTATGCACCACAACTTTCCAAATAATTGATGAATTATGCACTTGTTTGATGAGGTTACTAACCCATTCCTCCACGATGCCAACAATTTTCCAGATAATTGATACATTATAAACTTCTTTGACGAGGTTCCTAACTCATTGTTCAACTGTGTCAACCAGTTTTTCCATATAATTGCTACATTACGCACTTGTTTCCAATTCCTCAATTGTGCCTAAGTATGTATCTGATTACTTAGACTCACAAGCCTTTTCCTTGTATTAGGTGGAATTGGATCAACAAAATACCTCAATTTACCATTTACTAAAAAACCTAAATTGATTAGATTGTAAACCTTAACACTAACATAAATTCTTAATTTTTACTTTAATTTAATTATATTTAAACTAAACTAAGCAGCAACTTTATTAGAAGGCAAATCCTCATAAACATGTTGAAACTCAAATTGCAACATTTCTATATTTACATTAAGCAGCAGGTAGTAGCTACTCTGTCATACTCATATTGATGCCAAAAATAGGCTAAGCATATGTGGCAGATCTAATCTACACATCAAATGCATATGCTCATGGGTCGTCCTAGTAATTATCAATTGGTTACCATCATCAACACAAAAGTTGTTTTACTATGATTTAGATAGATTTAAACAACTACTATATAGCGCATAAATTTTAAATTTTTACTTTTATTTAATTATATTTAAGCTAAATTAAACAGCAACTTTATTACAAAGAAAATTCTCATAGACATGCTCAAACTCAAATTGCAACAATTATTTCTAATTTAATTTAACTATACTTTATTACAAAGAAAATCTTCATAAACATGCTCAAACTCAAATTGCAACATTTATATAATTACATTAAGCGGCATGTAACAACTACCCATAGAGATTTTCAAGATCACATTGCAACATTACTATATTTAAATTAAGCTATAGGTAGTAGCTACCTTGTAGCCTTGTTTTGCTTTATCTCATTTAAATACATTATTGATATCCCATTGAATTTATTTAGCCTTTTGCATTAAAGCATCCGTCGATGTTTGTTAAAAGTGGTATTAAACGCTCTTCCCACTTATGAGAAAAACAGAGGAAAATCCTATTCTCTCCCAATGCCATTCGGAGTTGAATGTTACCACATTTAACAAAACCTATTTCATTAAAATAATTTCTATATCCCAATGACTTTGCTAATTTGGCCTTTTTCATTAAAGCATCCGTTGAGCTTTGTTAAAAGTGGTATTAAACGCTCTTCCCACTTACGAGAAAAACCAAAGAAAAATCCCCTTTTCTCCTCATGCCATTAGGAATTGAATCTTAGCATATTTAACAAAACCTTTTATGATCCCGTGGATGGGGATTCTATTCTTAATTTAATGTGTTATAAGGTAAACCTACAAACATATATCTATATGAGTTTAAAATATGAAATAATACTAAATATTATAAAAGGTTTAATTTTCTTATATTTTAAGTATTTTGTGAATTTAATTAAATTATTTATTGATTTTAATGAAAAATATTAATATATTTCTTAATTTAAAATTGAAAATAATAAATTTATATTTTGTAATTGTAAATATTAGTTTGTCTATTGGGTTCATGTTGGGTGGTTTTGTGGAATCACTGTTATATTTCTCATCTAGATTCAAGTTTTTATTTGTGACATGATGATCTATAACCAGCATAGATCCATCTAAAACATGGATCTAATATGAGCCGAAAGGGATCAAATTCCTTTTGTTGCAAACTTATATTAGAATACAAAAATTTGTTATTGTTTAAATTTCACTTTTGATTGTTATAGAGATTACATGACATGTGTATTGAAACATTTTATAATGATTTAATGATTTAATGAATATTCTATAATGATTTAATGATTTAATGATTTTATTTGAAACATGTGTATTCTATAATGATTTAATGAATATTGTTGAATTGACTTTGAACCTTATGAATTCTTATGTGAGTATATTTGTAGGTTGGCTTGGTATCAACAACCTCACTCTAGCCCTCAGGCTAGAAGGAGGTTGATTTCTTTCCTCAATTATTATTATTATTTTTTTTAAATATCAATCTTTAATATTGTAAAATCATAATTATTAGGGATATTTAAAGATATCAAATATATTTTTTTATTAAAAATAACTTATTTCTAAATTATAAAAGAAAATTTATATTAATAGAAAATGCGCAGTTTGATTATGTATTAGGGGACTATTGAAGTCTAAGATGAACCTCATAAAGTTCTTTTTGTTTGCTTGTCAAGTTGTTTGTGAATCTCTAGGCTTGACTTGTGGCTTGAGGAGCTTCGACCCAGGCGCATCTAAGTCGTCAAAGTCACCTGGGGATCGCACTTGGCCTGGGCCACACCAACCCTTAGCTAAATGGATTTTTTAGCATGTTTCCTCCCCTAGCACAGGGCACAACCGCCCACCATGAGGTTTGATCATGAGTTGCCTTGCTGACGAGGCCCATCCTCAACCAATTGTGCTAGTGGAACTTGACCATAAAGAAAATTATTAAAATAACAAAATAGGAATGAATACTCTTGTATTAAATCCACACGTGGTCGTAGCAAATACCTAGTAAAGTTACATTGATAAGCTATTTCTTGACATCTGAGACACCTTACTATAATTATCTACCCATACCCAAATTACATCAAAAGCCTCATATGTGGTGAGTACCCTTATTATTGGAGTTGTCTTTAGTGCGACTTTTTGGAGTTTTCGGTGTCGAAATCTGGTGAAAAAATTTGACGTGAAATCTTGATTTTTGTTATTTAAATTGGCCCTTTGACTGTATATATGGATTCAACACCCTAAAAGACTCTTAAGGCACTTCGATTGTGCAAGGTTACCCATCAAACTTCTATTTTCAATAAATTCCTGCCAAATTTTAGAGAAATTAAACCAAAAAAAATTCACCAAAAAAACTTTCAAAAAATTGCACTAAAAACAACTCACTTATTACTCTAATGATGTATATGTGACAAAATTGTGACAATAACCCTAACCAGAAGCATTTGTAGCGAGTCATTACAAAACAAAGTTAACATAACTTTACTGATAAACATCTGCATAAGTTAACATAACTTTACTCATAAACATCTGCATATCTATTGAGGCCAACGTCCCGAACTAGGTCAAATTCCCGAACTAAATTCATTGTTGGGCTAGGTGGTTTCTCCTGCTGAAGCTTGAGATTCATTATTATGCTGCGAAGGGCGTCCACCTCGTCCTCCAATCATGAGATTCTCTGGCGTTGCGCTTCGATTTTGTCTAGGGAGTGACATTGAGAAGCTTTTTGCTAATAGATCATGACGTGAAGGTTGTTTCCCTGTCACTGTCAGAACTAAAAACTGCCGTAGAGCTGACTGAACTGTATCCAATTTTCATAGGACTGAAAGCAGAGCCAATTAAAACTTTTACCTCAGCATCAGAGAGGGAAAGAAGCCGTAATGCCCAACTTCAATGGTGTTTTAGCCATAATCCGAGCTCACCACAAGAGGAAGTCACTTGAAGCTCATTGTTGAGCTTCCGACTGCTCCAACGACGGGACACCACACTGATGATTAATTCTATCATCTGCCTATTTCTCAGCAGAAGTGTAAACCCTGAATTGCCTAGAATGCCAGAAGTGTTGATGAGAGTGCAATCGCTCTCCAATTTATGCTTGGTGAAGCTCTGCAACCAAATATGAACCTGCAATTTGCCATTATGGATTCCATCTCTCCAAGATATTGCAATCATTACAGAACTAACTGATATGAATCCTCCCTCACATTCTAAAATCAGAAACTTGCACACTACTCTAATTTGCATATGTACCCTTGAATGAGGCACGCTGATTGAGATATTTCCAAGGTGAAATATCTGATCGTATGAAGTGGAGTGTCTAATCTCCGTAGGATAATTTAATAGGGGCATGCAGCTTGCGCTCCCAAGCTAACACGAGGGGATGACGTAATATTCCCTAGTTAATCATGAGATGAAGAGTTAGTTCCACAACGTTCCTTATGATTTCAAGAGAAGCATCTTGATGTGAGAGGGTAAGCGAGGAAGGGAGGGGATAGGAGAGAAGCGAGGGGGATGACTAGGGGTTTGTTTAGGCACTAAAGGGGTAGAGGGATAGAAGGGGATAAGATTAGAGGGAGGGACAAGCATACTATTAAGGAATAAGAGAAATATCACCGATGTCATTAATTTTCGTATGATATTTTTGCATCAGACAACTTTATTGGTAAGGAAATATGCTTCATAGTTGAGAGATATTTAAATATGGAAGGAAGCAGAATGGGAGAAGGATTGGAGGGTGCTTTTGATGCTAAAGAAAAAAAAGTTAACCTAGGGACAAGCATAATATTAAGCATAATATTAAGGAATAAGAGAAATACCACTGATGCCATTAATTTTCGTATGATATTTTTGCATCAGACAACTTTATTGGTGAGGAGATATGCTTCATAGTTGAGAGATATTTAAATATGGAAGGAAGTAGAATGGGAAAAGGATTGAAGGGTGCTTTTGATTCTAAAGAAAAAAAATTAACAAGTTAACTTTAGGAAGAGAGATAGTTCTTAGATGATGAATAATGAGGAAAGAGTCTTCAAGGATAGTGATATCAGATATACCTCAATTGAGAGTTAATGTCAATCCCATATAAAAACCATACAACTCAGCTTGGTTATTAGATTTTCCACCAAGTCCACACGAAAAAATTTCCACTATTATTCCATCAGGATTCAAAAGAATCCTTCCCTCTCTTGCCACCCCATAAGAGATGATTTTTTTAAAGAAAAAGAAAAAGAAAATAAATTTTAAAATATGTTTTCGGGTTATCTCTTTATAGTTTTCCTCAAATGTCAAGTGAAGGCACTTGTTGGATATAAAGTGTAATTCCACATCCAATAAGTACCCACTCTAAAAACTTTTGAGTAGACCCACAAAGAAAAAATATTTAAAATACATGTTTCAGTGTGGGTCTAGTCAAAAGTATTTAGGGTGGGAATTCGTTAGATGCATAATTACACTCTAACATCCAATGGATGCCCACACTTGAAATTTGAGAAAACCTATAAGATGATAAGCCAAAACTACAATTAAAAAAAGTAATTTTCTTCTTTTCCCTCCAAAAATATTTATCCCTCGGGATGAAATAAGCATCTTCAATCTTATTAGTTCTTTTAAAGTTGACTTTGTTAATACATTTTTTATTTTGATAACTATTTTTGACATCAAAACCTCCCTAATGCAAATGAGGCACATAAAAAATAATGATAAAAGGAGTATCTACTTTAGATATTTTGAAAAGAAAGGACATCAAAATAAAATAAAATCCTCTTTCCCACAAAATGATAAAGGGGAGAGATCCAATAATAAACCTTCAATAACTTGATGTTACTGCTTCTTGAGTACAAGACTAATTTTTTACAAATTGCTTGCGCAAAATGATGCAAAAATAAAACATGTCTAATATTTGAGTGAGAGTGACCCCCACTAGATCCAAAGGAGTCAAGAGAATGCTAAGTACTAGATTTTGGAAATCTATTTCTACAATGTTCCTACCTCTTGTCAATGGAGGGAAGGAACCCATTTTTTTATTATCTCTTATTTTAACATCTAGAAAGGAAAGAGAAAAGGATGGAAGAATGAACTCCTCATCTTTCTTCTTTTTAGCTTTTGATTCCTCATTTTCTAAAACTAGGTCCTTATTTTGTGAAGATTCTAGATTTCATTAGACGTTATATCTTCCTCATTGTGAGGATTTTTCTCTGTTTTCACTTGATCTGATGTTGGTAGATTTTATTGTAGGGTTTAGATGAGATCTAGGATGAGGCTCTAAAATCCTCATCTTGTTTCTATGAGGTTTGCAATGCTCCAAATCTATTATTGGAGGGAGTTAGTGGGTGTGACTTAGGCTTGATTTTCAGTTGAGTCATCCTAATTATTTCTTTTACTTTCTTGAAACTTGTTTGAATGATCCTTACTCATCATATTTCAGAAATTAGAGTTGGCTTAGAAAACAATTGATTGTTAGGGCATTAAGACAAATTTAAATGTTCCCATACTCATGGAAAGAGTTTCATTTGAAGAAAACTTCTCATAATGTAGGGTTTCAAGATGACTCGAACCCTCTAAGTCAAGTTGAATCACCTTAGGAAGTCATTTTGCAAAATTTATTTCCACCCAAATCCTAAGGCATGTGAAAATATTACCCTTAGGCTTAGCATGAATAATATAATGACCTATCTTGTGTCCAATAACTTTAAAAATACCATCACCTTAGAAAATAAGGGGTAGATGCAACAATCTAATCCAAACAACGGTAGAAGAAATTATGTTGGGGTTCAAGTCTAGAGTCCAGTGGGTAAGAAACATTCCCTTGGAATCCATGAAGTAGGGGTTAGAATTGAAGATTAAATCCCTATCATCTTTGCTTTAAAAAATAAAACTATAAAATCATTTTCCACAGTATAAAGTAGCAAACAACTCATGATCTACCCAATTTCATAAATTCAATCCAAAACATAGTTAGGTTATGGCTTATAGAATGAGCCTCTTTTCTGAAGGATAATGGTGTTCTTTTTCCCCACAAAAGGACCAAAGTCAAGATTAGTGATTCCTTCAACCCTTTTTGCAAATCTACATTTCTTAGGACATTTTTGACCAATTCAAGAAGAGTCATTGGGCAGAGAAGTAGATAAGGCCATCACACTAACAAGACACCAATAATAATATTACCATCATTGATGCCCCTAATCTGCACACATGGCTTGATATATTCTTCTAAACTATTTCCACGAAGATCATAAAAGAATGATGATGGATGAAGGCAACTAAGGCAAAGATCCAGATTGTTTACATAATGTTGGACTTGACCTCATCCAATGGACAACCCCAATAATAATAAACACTTTTCAACAGTTGTGAATGTAGAGAGTAGCAATAGTAAATCCTAACCATGGAAAGATGAATATTGTAAAAAGTTGCAACGATCTAGGTTAGGTTGTGCAACTATTAAGCTAATCTCGTCGTGTAAATAAACCCCACAATAACTAAAAAATTACAATGAAAACAAATATAAACACACATAATTAAAATATTGATAGTTATAATATTTTCCCATTAAAATCACATTTATATCAAAAATAACCTTTATAACAATTTAAAATTACAATTTCAACTTTTATATTAAAAATAACCATTATAACATTTAAAATTACAATTTCAATATAAATTTGATGATTATATATATATATAATTTATTTTTATTGAAAAAATTACACAAGCATATAAAAACTATAAAATTATGAATTTGAAATGAAAACACATAAATTTGATATTATACCAAAATTTGGAATTAGTTTATTCTAGACTACCGGGAAAGGGCGACAACATGAAAGATATAAACATAATATGAAATGATAATTTTAAATTGGTTTATTGATCGCGTGAATCAATACTTTTTATCAAATATAAACAACTCTGAAATCAAATATAATAAATATAGGATGTATATTAACTATATGATATAAGAAAGAAAAGTATGTCGTATGTATTTACAAATTATGTAGTTGCAATTTATAGTGATTGTGAGATTTGTTTTTAAATTAAAATAATGATTTTATTACATTTAAAATATAAATTTTAATAAATTATAATAATGACCATTCGAAAAAATTTAAAATTATAAAAGGTTTAATCTATTTTATTTAAGTTTTTATAAATATTTTTGTTGAAGATATCCTTAATAAAATTTGTGTGGTTTTTGTGGTTTTAAAATTTTATATCTATAAATTTAAAATAAAAATATATAAACAAGAAATATTTTTATTTAATTTTTAATTTTAGTTGATAAAAAATTACACAAACATTTAAAATCCTAAATTTATAAATCTGAAATAAAAATATATAAATAAAAAATATACAAAATCTAATATTACATTAAAAAAAATTAGACGTTAATTTAATTGAATCACTATAAACTTTTTCAAAATTACAAATACATGATTTCATAAACGACCTCCAACGCAAATTGTGGGAGATGCACGAAAATATGGTTAGTATTTGGAGGGGACAATGACGCATCCAAGAGCAGCTGGACCGGCTAGAAACTATGCTGTCACACATGCAAGGTACGTCTATTGCGAATTCCATACATGTGAATGCAAACCCCTTTCATTCCGTGGATCAACTCCATATCATCTTATCTCGGTAAATTCTGATAATACCTAATGAGTATTGGTTGCTTTTATGTTTTGTTAGTATTTTGGAAATGGTTTCCGGTTAGTGTATTTAAATTGTTTTTTTTTTCAAATATACTATGTATTTGAGCATGTACCTGATGGCCAACAAATGGAGTAAGATTGAAGCCAACATGATTTTTAGACACAATCGGAAACAATGTAATATTTTGAAGTAATGGAAATTTTTTATTCATGAAAAAAATATAATATTAAACCAATTTGGATCCATCTTAAATTTGAATAAGTACTGAGAGGGATTATGTTCAGAGTTAAGATGGATCTAAGCTGGTACTCTATGGATCTAAGCTGGTACTCTGCATTCCATAATTGATTTCCTCAAGCCTTTGAATATGCTTCATAAAAAATACCATAGACACTATGGGAAATGCAATACCATGGAATTGTAAACCACACTAATTTTATAGTTTAATTTAACGTTACAATTTTATAGTTAACATTATAATTATAATTTATTTTTTTAATTATAATTATTAATTTATTTTTATTTTATTTTTTTTAATTGAGAGATTTGCACCTCTTATATTTTATCTTTATTTTATTTTGACCAAGTCATTACAACATGGTTGTCATACAGAGTTGTAGGCAAAATAATAATTATATTGATATATTTTGCAATATAAATTTTAGAAATTTTAATTTAATTATTGATAACTATTAGGTGGATGGTATGTATTTAACTTTTGCAAAATATTCATGAAATATTTTTAGTGATAATCAAGGACAAAGCATTGAGATTCATTTCTTTTTTTTTCAATTTAATTAAAAAAATTGTCATTTGCACACGTAAATTTCTATCATCTACTTGTTAATTATTGACAATTAAACCAACCTAGATCCATCTTAAGTTCTGATCTACCAAGCGCCTAGAGGGTTCAAATATCTTTTCACTCTAAAAGATGTTTGCATATCAAGAGATTTGAGATCCAGAGTTGAGATGGATCTAGGCTAGTTTAATTTCCCCTTTAAATGGGCTACATTCGACATGGATACCATGGATCAATGCCATGGGTTCTAAATACCATGAGCCATTTTCTTTTATTATTATTATTTTGATAGATCCAGAGTTGAGATGGATCTAGGCTAGTTTAATTTCCCCTTTAAATAGGCTACATTCCACATGGATACCATGGATCAATGCCATGAGATATGCCCATTAAACTTTTATTTCCGTTAGGTTGGAGAGCACCTCTCCATGCAATAAAATGTTTACATTACGTTGCATATTCTTTTTACTTAATTTTATTTTTAATTTTTTAATTTTTTTGGTCAAAATATTAAACATTCCATTACATCTCTATCATACTAGATTGGAAAATGTCTCTCAACATAATTAAAATTCTGAAAGTTCTAACATAAAATAAATACTTCTGTTAACATAATTATTTTAATAATTATATAAAGCAACGCTTTTCATCCCATAAAAATAAATTTTAATAATAAATATATGATGTATAATAAATATGTAATACAACCTAACAAATATATATCTATAAATTACAATTGCAATTCATAATAATTATATAAATAGATATGTGTTTTATTAAAAAATATTTCTTTGAATATTGAACTTACATTTTTGTGATCGAATTTGTTAAATTAGGTATTTAACTTTTGGTATAAAAACAGAAATTACAAATAAAAAATATATAAAATTATAGTATATGAAAGTTTGGAATTAATTTAATCGGATAACCTTAAAATCATAAAAACACAACGTAACATCAAAAGATAATTTTAAATTATCTGAATTGTTATGGGGATCAATACTTTTTCTCAAATAAAAGCAACTTTCAAAAATAAATATATTATTCTAATAATTTTAAAATCCTTGTTCTGCCCTCTGTAGAGTTAGGGATTCCTTGGGCTTCTTTGATAGTGCAATTTAGGTTTATCCACCTCACTCTTAGGTTTATTCACACATAAATTTTGGTTTAAAAAAAATACAAGTTGCGGATGACTTGAAACTCATCATTGATTGGGCTAGAAATAAGGTACAAGTTCAGAATATCGGGGATTACATTTCTTCTTTTTGAATGGATTTCTTTTCTCCACATCTGCAGGGAAAAAATTGCTGAAGTCGACAAACTTTCAGAAGAGGAATATCTTTCCTAGTAGAGTCTTTCCTTATCCCCAAATTCTTCGAAGATAAGCTGATATAAGAATATCATTTTCTCTCACACAAGTTGTACTTTAACAAAAGAAGAGATTTAGCAGGAAGTTGAAATTCTCAAAAAGTTTTATTTTTTCCCTCTTGTAGAAATTTTATGAAGGTCTTAAGATGATGACAAATGTAGTGTCTACTCAAGCTGTGATAAAAAGAACTAAAAAAATTAATGGATATAAATCTATAAAAAGATTCTAAAGAGTAAGATGGCTTTGTTGCATGTAAATAAAATTTTTAATTACAGGATCTGTAGCTATCCCTCAAATGGGAAGCTTTATATATATTTAAAGAAAATATAATGATTTTTGTTTTTTTTAAATAATAATAATAATATAAGAATGACATATAATAAATATACAATGAAATATATATTACAAATTATAAAGTTGTAATTTATAGTGACATGTTTTTATTGATAGAAATAATTTTTAATAATAAATATATGATGTAAGAAGAGAAGCATGCATTTACAAGTTGTGTAAATCACACTGATTGTGTGAATCAATGTTTTTATCAATGGAAATAACTCTTAATAATAAATATATGATGTAAGAGGAGAAACATGCATTTACAAGTTGTATTGCTGCAACTTTTATTGTCAATCATAATAACTCATGGTTATGCAAGTAATGTACAAAAAAAATCTAATTTTGATGAGTTAACATAGGAATGGAAAACAAAAATTCGCACAGATTTGCTTAAATTTAAGAGAATAACATATAATAAATATACAATATGAGAGAAGAAGTATATATTACAAATTATAAAGCTGCAACTCATAGTGATTGTGTGAATCGATGTTTTTATCAATCGAAATAACTTTTAATAATAAATATATTTGCTTAAATAAGATAAGAACAACATATATGATGATGATGATGGTTAACGTCCACTCAGACCAATCTTTGATCTATCGGACCTAAAGAAAAGAGTTATTTAGTTTGATTTAAGATTTTATTCCTATGCTCAAAAAGCTTGGAGAGAAGCCTCCCAAGCTCACTATAATTTTGACATCTTAAAAGGCTAGGAAGGTCAGTATTGTAACAAAGATTATGAAAGTGTGCTCTAATGTGGTTGTACTCAGGTCACTCTAAGAGGAAGTGATTTTCATCCTCAATGTTCATATTCTCACTGAGATGGCAGATCCTTTCCATCCATGGTGTTTTAGGAACTGTCCAACGACCTGTTTCACTATGGAGCTCATGAGAGTTCGTTCTAATCTTGGCTATTTTAATTTTCTTCTTTGATCTAGTTAAAACAGAGAGATACTTTTGATCTTCTAGGGTGGGGTTGATGACCTCCTTATAATATCTTAATTTTCTTTTAGCTGCTAGATCTTTCTCACACCACATTTTTTCTTTGAACTTAGAAGTAACAATTTTTTTAATGTTATTAATGTTTTGCAATGCAACATTCTCGTCAATCTCCCAATGGTTTAACCAGGCCCTAGTGTCTTTATACCAACCTCATTTAAGCCTTAGGTGGTTTTGGCTGGAATTTAAAGCTATATTAGGAAGTCTATGGTCTCCTATGCTATTGAGCTTGTGCTTGTACAACAGAAGCCTAGTCATAATAAATATACAATATGATAGAAGAAGTATATATTACAAATTATAAAGCTGCAACTCATAGTGATTGTGTGAATCAATGTTTTTATCAATGGAAATAGGTCTTAATAATAAATATATGATGGAAGAGGAGAAACACACATTTACAAGTTGTATTGTTGCAACTCTTATTGTCAATCATAATAACTCATGGTTATGCAAGTAATGTACACAAAACCTAATTTTGATGAGTCAACATAGGAATGGTAAACAAAACTTCACACAAATTTGCTTAAATTTAAGAGTTGATTATCATGTATTATATTTTGTCACACAAGGGAAAGCCATTTCTTAATAGATGGAAATCTATTTCCAATTATCTATAAACAACACATGATTAAAAAAAAGAGGCCGCATGAATGGTTCATTTTTTGAGGTTGAACTTTGATAGTAAAGGTGTGTTGTCAGGCTAAGAACTATATTTTTCCTTGAAAAACCCATCATGAATGAGTAAAAATGTAAAATAAATTTCTTACAAACAAAATAATAAGCAATGTCTCTAATATTCTTTTCATTAATTCAAATACAAGTTAATAGTTGTTAATATGAAACACCTTTAAGTGCATTTGGATAAACTAATGATAAAATAAATAACACTTGTGATAGAATAACATATATTACATACTAACTCTCTATATTAGTTGTCAATATGGATCACCTTGTGCCAATTTGTAAATTTTGTCCCAACACTCTTTTTGCTAGGGTTTAAAGTAAAAAGAACATTGTCAATATTACTTCAATCTAATTGATAAATATCTAGCTCTACAACTTTCAAAGGATCTACCTAAGGAGCTTGCTAGATGCTTGCACACCGTGAATATTATTATAGTAAAGGAATGGAATTGAGAAAATTAATGCCACTATTTGGATCCAAGACTATGTGAAACTATGGCAACAACATAAACACCAATATTCAATAAGAGGAATTACATCAACGAAGGCAAGAAAAATGGAATTAGAGAGAAAAAATTAAACATTAATATAACCTTCATCATATCTCTAGAGCACCACAAAAACACTAAACACTATGGCTTCTATTGTGATCAAATCCTTCGCATAGATACCTCTCCTTTCAATTCCACTATTTCTAAATAATACCAACTTAGAATCCATCATCACCTAGATAGGCACAACTTTTAGGGACCAAGGATTATTCCTGGTCATCAACCATGGTGTATCCCTCTACCCCCTCCGTACATCCTACCTAGAAGAAACATAATTCTTCTTCTTCCTCCCCATGTAAGGATAAATTAAATGAAATGTGGCTTTGATCCATTTGTCTACCTATATAAAAAGCTCACAAAAAATATCTGAGCCTAGAAATAGGTCTTTGATTTCAGATGAAGCCTTTAAAGTTTCATGAAATCTTGAACATATGAGATATATAAAGATAAGTCTCGATAGTTTCAATAAAGTCTCAACATTTAAGGGAATGCTCTAAATATCTCTACTCTATGGTACATATCCCACTAATATTCATTAATTCCTATATACACCCATAAACATATCCACTCACTCATTTGGACCCAGTGAATTGAACACAATTCAAACATGGTGGATTTTCAAATTTTAGTTTAATTGATTTTATTTGTTTGAAAATTCAAGCAAGAAACCCACCAAAAAAATGTTCCATTAATGCTAATTAACCAATCTAAAAATTGAATCAATATTTTTTTAAAACCATAAAAATATTTTAACTATTTAAAATATCTTATATAACATTGGACAACTTTACCCAAATTTTTAGTGACAAATGCAACCAATAAAAGTTAAATGACTTTGAATTTTCATTGAAACATATAAACCTACCTTGAGAAGGAATGATAAGTAATAGAAAACCTTACAAGAGAGTAACAAATATGAATGTGCAAGAGGTGGTGTATGGTCTTTCAAAAAAGAAAATGGTTACTTAAATGAATTTATAGAAAACAAGAAGATAAGGAATATTAATGTAAACTAAGATCTTAACTTAGGGATATTTCATTATATAAATCTATTTTTAAACTTCACTTAAATAATAATTATATGTCAATGATGACCCACTAGGTATGAAACCAAAAATATTGTCAACATTATTATTTGAGTGAGATAGGGTATTATCACATCATCATAGGTACATGAACCCCAAATTCATCTTCTAAACTAACATATATTTTGGTATGGATAATGCCTTATAAGCCATCTTTATCTCACTATTGTTATATATGTGAGATTATTCACAACACTCACCGAACGATGATGTTAGCACACCCAAAATTTAGAAGAAGATCAACATTCATGTGAAACAAAATCTCAACATAAGAACATGTGCTATACACATTTAGCTTTAGTACCACATGGATAATAATAAAAAACCAAAGGTGAGTTACAAGACATGAATCTGAAGCCATTAGTGGTGTTGGCGTAAAAATTAATTATTAGATACCCAGGGTTCAACCTTAGGTTTCCAACAAAATAACATCATTGTAGTCTAGCTTATCGCCGAAATTTTCACTCCTCTTTGGAGAAAAAGAAGTGCGTGCCAGAAAAACAATAGATAAGGGATCTAGAACGACGGTGAAGAAGTTTTATTCACTATATTATACATGCATTTAATGAACATTCCATTAAGCATCGCAATAGAGACAACATGCAATTTAAACATTCATAGCTAAACATAATAGAATAACCATGCAAAGACAATTAAAATTTTAGAAGGGGCACACAATCATCAACCATAAATTCACAATTCATTCCTGCAACAACTCCTTTATTCATTTTCCAAACCATTACATTACAAACTCGCACATACTACGAGATATTAATACTATGGACTGCATTTCATTACAATAACATAACAACATTTTAGATAGAGAGAAGACTCGAACTCTAATGAGATGTTACAAAACATAGAACTAATAAAACTTCGACTCTTCCTCTAACTAAAAATCAATCTACATCTAAAAACTAATGGTTAACAACAACTTGCATTTTTCATCTTTGGACCTTTTTATAGATAATTCTTGCTTGATCTGGTCTAACATGAAACCTCCTTAATCCCAATCTCAATCGGGTCCCCTTTGACGAGTTTTGGTGCTTTTTTCCTTATGAGCTTTGATATTATCAAATTCTGGTCTGTGCTTCCTTCTTTTGCAGCTTCAGAAAATCCCAACATAATTGAATTTTAAATTCTATTCCGCTTCCCAATTTCTGGTGGCCACTTTTGTTAATTCTAGCCATTTCTTATCCACAACTTATTTTCAATCACATTCTTCAAAATGCTTCCAAAAATAGAAGGAACCAACATGCCCCAACCACAAACTATTGAATTTCCCTCGAGTTAATTTTCTACTGGCGCATTTGATCCCATCTCTTTTTGAATTTCTTCGCTTGCTGCTTCATCTGTATACATTGTTGTCTCTCCTTCAAATGAAGGAATGAACTCTAACACATTGCGCAACACATTCTCCTTGAAACTAGTATATGCATGAACAACAACCTTCCAACTATCCAAAATAGTAGTGACCTTCTTGAAAAACTACTCAGTAGCCTTCGCAGTAGGCTCAATGGGTTGGGATTGAAGAATTTCCTGTAGTTGACCATTAGCTGAAGGATTTAAGGTCCGCAAAGTGACAAAGTGGTTTTGTGGGATACGTAGAAGGTACCTTAGGACACACTTATTAGCTTGTGATGCTTCCTCTATCTAGTTGATCTGGGCATCCAAAGTATCAACTTTATCAAGGAGACTTCTCTGTTGATCCAAGTTAGGAATTTGCATCAATTGATCAAATAAAATCTTCACGGTCTCGCGGAGCGGGTACAATGGATGATTCTTATTTGCAAGGAAACCACTCCAATCTAAAACTTGACTAGAAATTTCTTGGGCGTCATCCATGACTTGATTGATGGAATCTCTAACTAATGATGCTATGGAAATTTCTTGAGTAATTTGTTCCCAATATTGCATGGAGGGGTCTAGAAGTGCTTGGAGGAGTTCGAAAACAATACCCTACAATTTCTGATTCACTATAACAAGTCTGAGACAGGAAGAATCAACAAAGTTGTGAAATTCGTCCAAGGTACATACAGAGATGTCTTTAGGAAACATAGGAACAAATTCAACAATAGTGGGCCACATCTTCTGAAACCTAGAGCCCAAATCTAAAATCTGGTTTTCCAATTGCTCTTTCTCTCCATGCAACTAATCGTGCTTAGTTATAACCAAAGTGAGTTGTTGCCTCTACTGCTCACAAGTGGTTGAAATTTCATTACATCTAGAGTGTGCAAGAGTGAATAAGTATTCTATCTACATCGTTGAAGCTCTAATGAATTGAAACGAATGTTATGTTTACCATCTATGAAGATCATCAACGAAAAGAGTATCTAATGGTGGGAATCGAGCTTGTAGGGTTTTTCCATTGGAAACCGACTTTTCTGAAAGACCTTGGGGTGAGTATTCCCAGTCGTGACTGTGTTCCTTCTAAACTTCCATGCATAATTGAGAAATAACTATTCTAGGTAGTAGAGGGATGATATCCTCTCATTGGGCAACAAAGGAAAGAACTTCACGACAATTTTCAAGGTCACTAGCAAAGATAACGACTTGCTCAAAAAACAATATTGGAGTAGGCTCCGACAAAGGGAGAACGGGTGAAGATACTGACAATATTATGAATTCCTACGACTGATTTTACGTAGGGGTGACAATCTCGGGTACAATAATGGGGTTCACTAAGATACTGTAATGTTCCCAATTTTAGCCTCAAGCTAAAATGGAACATTATAGTTACACATTTTATTTTTATTTAATAAAATGGGGAAGGAGACACCTTAGCCCCTTTTGGATGAAGAAATAACACTCCTCATGTGAAAAGGAGGAGAATAAAGCGGTTGAAATAAACACCAAGGGTGTGAATGGAACCCAGCTCACTTGATTAGTCACCTTTGACTAAAGTCAACAGCGCTGCCCAAGGAGGAAGAGGCTTCCTAGAGAAGCTGCACAGTTTTGGAGGGAAGACACTCATGTGGGGGTGGATACCCTTATTGGTGGGACCATGGTGGAGAAGAGTTCCCTTTCTTTATATGGAGGATATGGCAGCCCATTTTCATTATGTTATGGTTTAGAGTTTCAGACTTGGGTCTGCAAAGCTTGCATCCCCGGGCTGTTTAGCAGGGTGATGGTGCCCTCGGGCACTAGGGTGTTCCCGGTCGGGAATCCCTACCTCTTCCTCAAGGAAGGATGAGGAATGAGCTGATTTTCCTCAATATGGCATTGGCCACATCTACATTCATCTTCTACAGCGTTATTTCTGCAGCAGAGAGGACGTTGTGTTGCTGGGTGCAACAAGAGAGGAACTCATGGAGTCTCTCTTGTCTTGTTTTCTTCAGTGGAGGAGTGATCCACTCATTGGAGGAGCTGCAAGGAGGATTCCCGGGCTTCATATCAGATCATTTGGCATGGGCCAACATTCCATCATCTCCCACTGCGTAGTCCATGGAGGAAACTACGTTATTTTGAAGGAGGCAGTGAGAGAGGGGTTCTTGAGCTCATCAGGAGGATGTTTCTGAGACAAAGGGATCAGCCCTTTGTATTGGAGATATCATCAGAGGAGGGAAATCATATATCAGATCAGCCACAGCCTCATTATCATTTTTTTCCAGTTGCAGTGACAAGTCTCTTGTCACATTTTGGTTTTCTTCGGCATTTCTAGCAATCTTCATAGATTGGCTAGAAATATTGTATTTCAGCCCATTCTTTGTTCTTGGGCTATTTTATTGTACCTTTCAGCCACATTTGTATTTCATACATGTTCAGCAGCTGCTTCACTCTTAGAGACTGCGCAGTCATGGTCTTCCGGCATTCTGTGTAGTTGCAGCAACTTCGACATTTCATTATATATTCATTGGAGCTTAGGTCTATTGTATGAGGGGCTCTTCCCTCTTCTATTCCTTGTATATTTTCTGAATAATATCATATTGTTGGCTGCATATCATTTCCCTCTCATGATGTATTCATATTTGCAGAGTTTCATGGTTATGTTCATATATTGCTGAAAGCTCTTTCATTGAGCATTGTTTTAGAGACCTAGATTGGGGAGATCTGAATAACCCATCTAGAATCATTTCTTTGAGCTCATATTTTGCCTAGGATTTGCATGATGTGTGTTCTAAGGCATCCCAGTAGTGGTTTGTCTTATTTTTGCAGCAACTTCCTTATACAGCGTCCTCAAGGACCCTGTAGCAGAAATTCCCGAAGTGGAAATATTGCATATCCATAGACAGAGTCTGTGAAGGGCCAGATAGCCTATGGATCTCACACTTCCTTGTGAAGGTGACATATCCGGTAAATTCCCCAGTAGTCAATCTCTGAAATGGACTTGCAGTGTCTCACTGAAGAAGGAAAATGGAATATCTTAAGATATTCTTGATGGAGCAGAAAATTCCAAATTTGGAACTTTACAGATACACTCAATTTCCATATCAATGATATCACCGAGGGTATTACCAGGATCAGGTTGGTCATAGATAGTTTCTTTTGAAGTGGTTTGAGGCTGAGAGTTATGAGAATGGGGTGTGCACGCGGTTTTATTTTATTCAGTGATAAGGAAAAATTCATGAGGCTTAGAAGCACCTTTGCTGGTAAGATAAATGACACTAGAAGTCATAGGTTTGGGGTTTTGAGGGCGCGATCTAGGGAAAATTGTGGTTGAATTTGTAGACATGGGAAGGTTATTCAGTGATGGTAGGTGAAGCAACATAAATGGGATTAATAACAAAGACGGGTGCATACGAGTATACCATAGAACCTACCTTAGAAATATTGTTATAAACTGATGGAAAACACTTTTGGGATTTATTTAGAAATGGTTGGAGTTCATGCTCAAAATTTGCTACACATTTCTTGGAGGATGACAGAGCATCATCCCCAATACCGTGCGACATCATTCCCCCGAGAGAGTAGATGAATTCACCCTCTATCACCATAGTTTTGACGCCATAACATGAAATTACTTCAGTGTGGAAGACCTCATCATTCATATAAATATAGGGTAATTTGTGCATATAGAAGGTCATCAGATTCCCAATATGAGGGAGAAAATAGTAGTTGTTGTGGTTGATACCAAACCATATTTGAAGAGCATATTTTTCAAGTAAATGAAGTAGTACCTTGGATATGTTGTGTGTGACCTCGACCATCTTATTGTACCACTTTGAAAAAGCTTGTTCATTATATTCCTTATTAGTGGAGTCAATGAAAATTCTTGAAGGGGCATATGCATAAGTGTATGGCTCTCCATCTGCGGCTTCAACAAGGTATTCACCTTATAGAGGACACCATTTCATCATATCCAAGGGAATAACTAAGTAGCCAAATATAAAATATGTGGCGTGGTTATGAACATATTTTCATGCCTCGAAGAGCTCATTTAAAAGGAAACTTGACCAATTGAGTTGTACACCATTATTTCATACTCCAAATACAGAGATAGCATACACATATCATTCCCCTTTCATTTAGTGTTGCATAATCTTACCAAAAATAAGATAACATGAAAAATTAGTCTGCTCTACACCCTTTGCACTGGGTGCCATATTTCGTATAAATATTTTTATCAGTTGTCTTCTTTCTGCGCTTTGCAATTCTCTGAAAAGTTATTGAAACATATTTACCATAGGGAAATAATCTTATGAGTTTGTATATATTCACAACATGAATCGGGTACTCCCTATCCAAGTATAAGGAACCCCCATGAAGTCTGTTGATCAATAATTTGGTGTAACACATAAATTCTCCTGTGATACCAAAGACAGGCAGGTCTCGAAGTATCATTAGGGTTGATAGATTTAGAGAGAATAATTCTCGTTTGATCTTATGAGAGGCTCGTGTACATGGTTTCATATTTGGCTGCATAAATACATCATAGCAGAGTATTGTAAAGATGACATGGCCATACAAATCATTGTCGACGAGGCTAGCCTTCTCATATTTCCCCAAAAGGTCATCTGTGTTGTGAATGCGAGAGTCAAAATGGAATAGAGGAATGATTAGTTGTATAGAATGACCCACTGAGGATGACTGACAAGTGTAGAAAAGATGAATGAGGTCTACATTGAGGTGGATACGCAGGCGCAGAAGAAACATGAGCCAGGATGAAAACTTAATGAAGACAAAAGTGCAACGATAAAGAAATGAAGAGCGATGAGTGCTATATAAAACACATGGTAGGACTTCGAAAAGACTAGAACATTACCTGATGGAAGAAATACATGAGAAAATTAGTGGGAATCCAAAAATCTACACAAAGACTAATAAAATTTCTCAACTTGCCCAAAGAATTTAAACTGCTGACTGACAAGATTGGGATGCTAACTAAATTATATCCGGAATTATTACTAAATATGAAGGAAAAATATTACAAGAAGGATGAGACTTAATGAAAAAAACAAACATATTTATGACTGAAAATTTGACAGAATGCACAGGATGACAGCTCCCCGAACACAATGAGTTGCAGTGGGGCACAACTATACGCAAATAATTATATTAATGAAACTAAACACAAGATCAAATCAAACATATATTTTGACTAATAATGACACAACTGAATAAACACTAAACCTAACTATTACTCCTTGTACAAAGAGCATTCAAAATAAAAATGAGTTTACGAGACATAGTAGGGATTCAAGCGTGCACCATTCACAGAACTAGGAAAAATGATACCATCCAAATGAGCAAGCTTAATAGCTCCAGAGTCTCAAATCTCTGCAACATAAAATGGTCTAAGAAAATGCATTTGTAATTTACCTAGATTCTTAAGATATTTTTTGTCATAAAGTAGTACTTGGTCGCCAACTGAGAATGATTTATTCTAATTTTCCTATCATGCCAATATCTTTTCCTTTTTTTTTTCAATAGTCTGATGAAAGTATGTAAGGAACCACTGCTTATATGGTTTCCATAACTCCTGTAATTGTTAATATATGAACTCATCATCGGACATTATGATGGCTTGAACAATGAAAATATTGGGGACTATGAATACGATCATCCCAGTCATCCCTATTCGTACAGAAAATTTGAGTGACACCCTTCTCTATAATTTAATTAAAGGCTTCAACATTTCCATTCGCTTGCGAGTGATAATGCATACTTTTGTGGTGTCGAATCATAAAGTTGTGAAGCAGTGAACTAACTGTCTCATTGATAAAATGCGAGCCTGGTCACTTGCAAGACTTCGGGGACAACCAAATATGGTAAATGGTATTTTCAAATATGAATCATGTATTAGTATCAATATTTTAATCTTTAACAGGAGAAACTTTTTCCCAACGCGTCAAATAATTCGTTGCGATGATGATGTACGTAGCATGTGAGTGTTATGCAGGTGGATTAATTAGCTTTACAAAATCAACCTCCCATTTTTCAAATGCTTCAAGTGCTCTAACTGGATGAAGAGGAATTTAATCCCGCTAATATGGTTCACCAACTCTTTGGAAAATATCACACTTCTTAGCATATTCTTTAGCATCTTTAAATGATGTTGGACACCATAGACCATCCTACAAAACTTTCAAAGCAGTGGCTTTATCTCCAACGTGACCTCCAACAACTCCCGCATGTTATTCCCATAAAATATTATCCCTTTCATGGTCCAAAAAAAAAATGACACAATATTTTATCAAGCTCCATTTTATACATCTAGCCTGCAATTAGTTGATAATCATCAGCTCAAACAACCATATGCCATTTTTTAGTTGTTGTATAATCATCTGGGAACTTACCAGTGGAGAAAAACGATGTAGTATCATCCAAATAATATGATACTGCTTCATATTTGAATAAATGTGAATCTAGTAATTCGTCATCAACTAAGCTACCAGATTCGCCTAATTCAAATCTGGATAAATGATCCAAATCCGCATTCGAGTGGTCTAGCTTGATAATGACTTTGAATGAAAATTCTTGAAACAAAAAGAGCCATATGCATATCCTTCCCTCCTTAACTCTTCATAAAACAAGATTCCAAAGCAAAAATGCACCTATAGGAATTTTCGTAGTGTTTTTCTTGCTTCAAGCCTGAAGCACGCTACGAAAATAGCCTAAAAAAGGCAGAATTTTTAGTTTAGAAATGAACTCATATTTCTGAATTCCTGATAGATTTTTCAAAAATGGAGGAGGTTTTTGTAGATCAGAATGTTTTGAAGAAAAAAATCTCTTGGGTTTTTAAATACCATCTCCAGATGTCCAGAATATTTATTTGAAAAACATGTATAAAACAGGAAAATTCTGTTTTCTGAAAATAGGTCCTAGAGACATCTTCAAATATCAAAAATGATAGCATCTGTGAGAAAAGTGAACGAGGTTATTTTTCCTTGATCTGTTCTTGACAATAACCTCTCTCAGTATTTCCAAATTCATCTCTGTTCATCCACAATCCTCTCTTTAAACTTACTGCTCAAACAGTCCAAAAACACAGCAATTTCCTTGTTAGCTCCAATAGAAATTCAAACAACTTGAACTGATGCATGATTCAGCAAAGACAGGGTCCTCCACGAATATCTTAAGTTCCATGGGCTTCTATATTATCCATAGAGCCTCCTTTGTATTCTTTCTCCTTCATGGCCATATCCTTTTATAACCAAGATGCCCTCTTAAAAAGGTGACACTTGTAAAGACAAATTGGACAGAAAGTTGCTTGATGTGGTGAGGCAGCGATCAAACAGTGACAGTGATATGATTCACATGCAATAATTAATGCTGAATGACAAATAGCAGCTTAGGGTAAAGTTTTCAAGGTGATTTTGACAACTCAGAGTTTGATGATGACACATGGCCATAAGATGCAATAGAATCATTCATAATGAATTCAAATGACCTCACCCTTCACCTATTTAATCAAGAAGTGACACTTCATATCGAATTTGACAAGACAAGTAAGAAAACAGGTTTTCGTAGCGTAGCTAGTTTATCCTCTAATATTTTTGCTACAAAACTATTATGTAGTTTCATAGCGAAAACTGTTGTTTTGTTGTATAAAACGCTACGAAAAGTTGTAAAACTGGCTTAAGTGTCATTTTTAAATTTAAATGCTTGGGAAATGAAAACTGACGCCTTATGATGACTGATGGGACATGACATGACCTAAATGGAGGTGGCATTAAACCTTAGGATAGGTTAAACACGTAAAAAAACGAAATTTTCCTATACCAACTTGAAAAGCCTTAAGGAGACCTTATCCTTTTGATGAGTGAACTGTATGACCATGTCAAGAAATGTTTCACAATTTTATGAGTGATAACACCATATTTACCGGACTCAGATTTGGAATGTCAGAATTTCTTTCCTTTCCACTTCTTCGCCTTGGCATCCAAAGCACAATATTCTTCATCTTCATTCTTAGATGAAGATCCATCTCTGGTATTCCGCCTAAATTCTTCTTGCACCAAATCCGACCAAAGTCGTTCCCAGTCTGGTATCTTTTCCCTTCCATTGACAGAGTCCTGATAACTATGCCAACTCTTGGGAAGTCCTAGAAGATCTAGGCTCACAAAATCATCATCAGTGACAATAATGCCGACGCTCCCAATCTCATCCCTACATTGGACAAACTTTGTTAAATATTTCGGCATGGTTTCGCCTTTCTCCATTTTGATCTTCCTAAGTTTATTCTTCAGTGCCAGTTTTTTATGATCATTGCTGCTCTAAAATAGATATGTCAAATATTTCCACATTTCATATAGTGTCGCTTTTCCATGGATACTTGAGACAATGTGGTCTCGCACTCCCTCCAATAAGATCCTCCTCGCCTTTGCAACTTTATTTTTCCAAGCATCAAGATTTGCAGCATCTGTTACAGCAAGTTTTGGAACATCATTGTCAATGAATTCTTTCAACCCATTGTCCTCCAGTACTGCCTCCATCCTGTCTTTCTAAGAAATATCGTTAGAGATTCCCTCGATTGCATACTCCAATCTCAAGCCATTGAAATCCATTTCGATCCTGAATCGCCTGTAGCACTAAGAATTTCTTCTACAAATTCGAATTCTATTTAGTCACAAACTCAGCTTCTCCTCCACTATAGTGATTTCTTGTGCTCTGATACCATGTAGAAATTATACAAACATGTGTATATCAATTGATTCAAACCGATCTAACAATGTACTAAAGCTAGATACTCAATCACTTCTACAAATAAATTGCAGAAATTAAACACAATCGCCAATCACATGAAGCAAAGAAAGAATCAAATCAAACCACAACACAGATAATTTCCCGAGGAAAGCTTGCTGCTCAAAACCCCTCTATCTTCTATTGTATATTAACCATGGAATCATGAAACAATTACAATACACTCTTCTCACAAGAGTCTCCTGCACTCTGCTAACTGTCTCACATTGTCTTGGACAAAACTGGCCAACACTTAGCCAATTCTCAGCCTCTAAACAACCTGCCTACCTTGCACAATTCCTGATTAATGAAATCCCTATTGTTTAGGAATTTTGGCCTTCCTAAAATACGCAAGGATCATGGGCACTCCAATGGATGTCAAGTTGCATGCAAGCAACCTACTAATCACACAAATGATAGTTAACCTCCCTTTCACCTTTGTCTCAACTGGGTCTCCACTGGAACTGACATGCATGCACCTAATAATAGTAAATCATCAATTGCATGGCAGATCATTGATTGTGAATTAAATAATATTTAATTCACTTGATCTCTCACTAGTGCAACAAATAGTTACAACTAGTTCAACTCACTCTAACTCACCTAGCTAAGTTAACTGATTACACATGCATTAAACTAATGCACCAACTGCAATTCAAACTTCATAAATAATAGAATTACTCTACATGCCTCACCAACCACCCTCAACTAAAAATACATGAGCTAACTGAGTTTATCACACTCATTTAACTATTACAAGTGATCATGAGATAAGATTACATTTTATTTTCCAATTTAATTAAGGGAAAATTAAAATAGATACTGCACCAAATTTAGCCCACACTAGTGCAGGTGTTGCTAGGACCTATTGGTCCCACACTAGTGTAGGTGCTGCAATTTCTTGTTGGAATTCAACAATTCTACCTTGGTGAAGGGTTATTGAACCAAGCCCTAAATCATTTTATTTCCAATTATGTGACATATGGAGTGTAGCATAAAACCTCAACGAATCCTCATAAGCACTCCTTTAGGATTCCGTAGGCACTGACCCTTTCCTTAAACTTGAGGGTTGTCTCTAGGAGGATTCTACATCTTTTGGAGCACCTTGCAAAGGGAGATAGGAAAAGCTACAACATCTTTTGGCACTATTTTCGGGGAAAAAATCAGAATATTTTTCCTTGGGTATGACAAATTTTTACATTCCCTCCTTTGGGTGAGCAAGGGAAGTGTGGGTTGAATATATCTCACCATGGCGTCTCCATTGTTTTAAATTTCATTCGGAGCATCCTGGCTTTCTGAAGACCTCATACTCGCTCTAATACAAGCCAAAATAAAACTCCTCTTATATTAAATCCTGATAGAATCATATCTAGGAGGATCTAGAAGGAAATATCTCTTGTTACTCCACTTCTAGTGACCTCTTTTCCAGAAATATCATCTACTAGCTCCCAAAAGGATGTGATAAAATGCTCAGAGTTACCATCTAAAGTCTTGGAATATCCTTAAGATCATTGTACATTATTTGGCTCATTTCCTTCAAGAATCAAAAGTGAATAAGCCTCTGTCATTTCACTGATCAGGTGATCATGTCCAAGTTTAAAAATTTCTCAAAAATAGAAGTGCTTAGAAATGGTTGCAATATGAACAACTGGAAAGGTCTCGTCGTTGTGATTCTGGCGCCGTGAACGATTCTCAAAACTGAGTTCGTATGAGAAAGTTACTGAGGTTTGAAATCGTCGAGTGACCTCCAAAACAAGACTTTTCGACTAATTGATTTTGTCAATTTTTACAAAAAAAATTACATTGGAAAAGTAATTTTATTTATGTTTTTTGGGCCTATCAGTGGGTGCCACGTGGCCTGCCTAGAGGCTTCCATGTGGCCGCAGGCCATTGGTTGAAATTTTTTATGAAAATTGTCGTGGTCATGAGGATCGAACCCTCGACCCGACTCCTCAGGCAGGGTCAACCTGACCGGCACGACAGAGGCAGTTCAGTTGAAGTGTCGGGCGAGTGTGAACGTATGTTCAAGTCGGTGTGTTGAACGGGCAGATTTGAAATGAACAGTCGGGAAGAGGTGAAACGAACAGGTGGGCAGAGTAAACGTGCAGTCGGGTCGTCGACTCGTGCAGTGGGTAAACGCATATTTTGGTCGACTCATTTGAATCGGGCGGAGATGTGGGTTAAGCCCTCAGGGCGAATCCCTGAAAGCTATGTGACCATTGCTATGAATCCAAGGCTTAGAGCCTTTGCACCGACAGAAAAAGGGTTAAGCCCCTAGTGGTTAGCTCCTCCCGCATAGGACCTCCGACCCGTGACCATGGGCGAGGGGTCAACCGTATCCGCCAGCGAGTTAACTATCGGGAAATTCTGCATGTGAACGCGCCCAAAACTAACAGTCAAATTAAATTCTACCGCCTAATTTGGAGTGTGGTTCCGCCAAGTTCGTCTGTCCGACAATTTTGAAGGAGTTAACTGGAGTTCCTCCAGTTTTGGAGGAGGTTTTTTAGTGCCACTGGGAAAAAATTTGTTTAGGTCATAACTTTCTCAATTTTCGACCAAAAAATATGAAATTTTAGTCAATTTTGGGTCTCTTCGACCTTCTGGAGAGTTTGTAATAGGTTTTAGAGCAAAAATAGGTGATCTATAGCATATTTTTCTTCAGGGAAGAGGAAGGATCCATCAGGGCCATCATGGAGGAGGCACTGTTTTGGGTTGTATTTCACTGTTCAAGGTGAAACAAAAGCCATTTCTAGCTATTTTCTATCCTCTGAAGTCGAATTTACAGTTATTTTTTACTGTTTAGGCATATTTTTCACTGTGTAACCATTTTGAGCAAATTAATAGAGCAAGGACATGCGATTAGGGAGCCTTGGACCAGCAAATGTAACCCAGGAGGGGTGAACTGCCTCAAAATTTTGTTGTGTTATGTTATGGTGAATTTTAATTGATGTGTATTTCTGCTGTGATATGTTAAAAAGTAAATTTAAATAACAAATCCTCGCACATAAAACTCAGAAACATTACCAAAAATACTTTGTTTAACCTGCAAGTCATGGAGAACACTTTGCACACTAAATTCTATGGAAATGGATACTTTGCATAGCATTAAAAATAGTTCCATTTTCAGATCAGTTGGTATTAGAGCTAGATTTTTACTCTGCATTTGTTCTTGTGCAAAGATATATTTGACTGTTTGCAAATTTTGATGTTTACTAGGCTTAAGCTCAAGAGGGGGGAAGGACAATTGGTTAGAGCACAAAGTAATCCTCAACCAAGGAGGGCCAGAGAGCCATTAACTCCACATTTTAATTCACCTCCAAGAGCCATAGAAGAAGCCTCAAGAATTTCTTCAAGAGAAGGAGAAGTTCCTGAAGACATTGATACCAAAGAAGAAGAACGGGTGTTCTGAAAGGCTTTCTTGGACATGACAGAGATGGTGAGGATACTCTACCAAGAAAGGAATGACAGGCTTGTAAGAGAAGGGTCTAGACATCAGAAAGAAGGAGAGGGTTCTTCAAAAGGAAAGAAAAGTGATGACAAGTCAAAGAAAGGACATGGAGGTAATGGTGATCCACCATCCCCATCTTTATCCTCTTCCTCTACATCGTCATCCTCTACTTCGGTGAATCAATCTCACAAGTCTAAAACCACTGGTAAAAGTCCATTTTTAAATCTTGATGTTAAATTTGAGTTGCCTATGTTTAATGGTGAGGTCAATGTAGAGAAACTTGACAATTGGAAGACAGTTGGAAGTTTACTTGAGGATACAAAACCTTCATGATGATGACACCAAGATTTAGTTAGTCTCTTTGAGAATGGAAGGAGCAGCATTGGTATGGTGGGAAGCCAAGACCAAGGATGAAATTTAAAAACATGGTAAGATCACTTTATCATCGGTTGAATCTATTTCTGCAATTAAACAACAATTTTATCCATTAGCTCATTTACAAAATGATATCATGAATTAGCAAAGTTTTAGACAACTTAAGGGAAATGTACAAGATTACATCCAAGAGTTTAGACAAAGGGCTCTTTTACTAGGAATCGATTTGCATATCCAAGAAAATTTGCTGAAATATATAGGTGGTTTACACAGCTACCTTAGACATACTATCCTTATGTTCAATCCTACTAGTCTAGACGAGGTTTGTGTCCAAGCCACGCATTTAGAGGCTAGAGGGAAACAATTTTTTGATGGGAATGAGGATAGTGAATTTAAAGGCAAAGGGATAAAAAAAAAAATCAAACTCTAGGAAAGAGAAGGGAAAATTCTTTTGTAAAAATTGTTCCAAAACAAGCCACGATGAAGACCATTACTAGAAACTTCATCCGGAGTTGAAGCCAGAAAAATTTGAAACCAAAGATAAGGCCAAAGAAAAGGGCAAGACAGTTGCAATATCTGAACAAGACTTAGGGTCTGAATCGTGAGATGAAACTAAAAGCATAGCTATGGCACTAAAGAACATAAAGGGGAAAGAGATTGTAAGAGAAACAAATCCCAGTTCTAGCACTTTAAACTGTCACATAGAAGCTCCAAATGAAGAGAGGAGGATTGAGATGTTTCATGTGAGGATAGTTTCCAAACACACAAAGATAGACACACTATTTGACAGTGGGTCTCAAGAAAACCTCATCTGAGAAGACTTAGTCAAGAAGCTGAAACTTGAGACCATTCCACATCAAAAGCCATATCCACTTGGTTGGATTTGCAAGGATGCTAATTTACAATTTTCAAGGAAGTGCATGTTGCGCTTCGCCATAACATCTCATTATGTTGACATGGTTGAATTAGATGTGGTACCGCTTGACATTACAGGTGTGGTGTTGGGTAGTTCGTACTTATATGACAAAAAATCAATCTTCCATCGCCATGAGAAAAAGTATCATATATTCAAGGATGGCAAGGAGTTTATTGTGAGAGAACATTGGAAGAAGCTAGAATCTTCTTTAGTGAATGCAGGGAAATTGAAAAGGCTTGTCAATGCAAGTAAAAATTTGAATTTGTTGATGATTAAGCAAAACGATTTTGTACATAATCCTTTTCATGTTATTGTTGATATAAAATATGAGATTTTTCAGTCTGAAAGTAGGTCGTCTTTGGAAGAAGATGACAAGAAGTTGCAGCAAGTGTCTTTGGTGTCGATCGGTGCAGAGAACAAAGTGTCAGTGCAAGGTGGTGCAAAAATCCAAGAGAGGGTTAAGCATGCAAGCAAAGAGGGCACAAAGTTCAGCAAGGATCATTGCTGGTTTCATAATGGCAGAATACTATGGCGAGAAAAATTGGTCGGGAATCGACACAAGTACATGGCTCATTCGGAAAAAATTCGCCATGAAGACAGTTGGCAAGGAGAATATTATTTTTAGTTTCCTTTGAAGGTAGACCATTGTAGGAACAGTATGATTTCTGCAAATTTCATTTGCTGGTCTGCAAGTTTCAAAAATTTGCAACATGACATAGTCAAGATTAGCAACAATTAGTCAACAGATTCAAGGAAGAATTTGTCTTTTTATGAGAAGCTCAATTTGATGAAATCAGGGAGATTTCAGTGGTTCAAGGTAATGAGGATAGTGAATTTAAAGGCAAAGGGATAAAAAAAAAATTCAAACTCTAGGAAAGAGAAGGGAAAATTATTTTGTAAAAATTGTTCCAAAACAAGCCACGATGAAGACCATTACTGGAAACTTCATCCGGAGTTGAAGCCAGAAAAATTTGAAACCAAAGATAAGGCCAAAGAAAAGGGCAAGACGGTTGCAATATCTGAACAAGACTTAGGGTCTAAATCGTGAGATGAAACTAAAAGCATAGCTATGGCACTAAAGAACATAAAGGGGAAAGAGATTGTAAAAGAAACAAATCCCAGTTCTAGCACTTTAAACTGTCACATAGAAGCTCCAAATGAAGAGAGGAGGATTGAGATGTTTCATGTGAGGATAGTTTCCAAACACACAAAGATAGACACACTATTTGACAGTGGGTCTCAAGAAAACCTCATCTGAGAAGACTTAGTCAAGAAGCTGAAACTTGAGACCATTCCACATCCAAAGCCATATCCACTTGGTTGGATTTGCAAGGATGCTAATTTACAAGTTTCAAGGAAGTGCATGTTGCGCTTCGCCATAACATCTCATTATGTTGACATGGTTGAATTAGATGTGGTACCGCTTGACATTACAGGTGTGGTGTTGGTTAGTTCGTACTTATATGACAAAAAATCAATCTTCCATCGCCATGAGAACAAGTATCATATATTCAAGGATGGCAAGGAGTTTATTGTGAGAGAACATCGGAAGAAGCTAGAATCTTCTTTAGTGAATGCAGGGCAATTGAAAAGGCTTGTCAATGCAAGTAAAAATTTTACTTTGTTGATGATTAAGCAAAACGATTTTGTACATAATCCTTTCATGTTATTGCTGATATAAAATATGAGATTTTTTAGTCTGAAAGTAGGTCGTCTTTGGAAGAAGATGACAAGAAGTTGCAGCAAGTGTCTTTGGTGTCGATCGGTGCAGAGAACAAAGTGTCAGTGCAAGGTGGTGCAAAAATCCAAGAGAGGGTTAAGCATGCAAGCAAATAGGGCACAAAGTTCAGCAAGGATCATTGCTGGTTTCATAATGGCATAATACTATGGCGAGAAAAATTGGTCGGGAATCGACACAAGTACATGGCTCATTCGGAAAAAATTTTCCTTGAAGATAGTTGGCAAGGAGAATCTTATTTTTAGTTTCCTTTGAAGGTAGACCATTGTAGGAACAGTATGATTTCTGCAAATTTCAGTTGCTGGTCTGCAAGTTTCAAAAATTTGCAACATGACACAGTCAAGATTAGCAACAGTTAGTCAACAGATTCAAGGAAGAATTTGTCTTTTTATGAGAAGCTCAATTTGATGAAATCAGGGAGATTTCAGTGGTTCAAGGTTGGAAGAGTGGAGAATCAGTCTCCTCATCTTCAGTTTCTGTAGTTCAGAGAGCTTTTGGGGTCCAAAAGCTTCCCATTGGAGAGGTGTGATTATGTGATCATGTCCAAGTTTAAAAATTAATCAAAATGGAAGTGCTCAGAAATGGTTGCAATCTGAACGAACGGAAAGGCATAGTCATTGCGATTCTAGCACCATGAACTCTTCTCAAAATTGAGTTCGTATGAGAAAGTTACTGAGGCTTGAAATCGTCCAGTGACCTCTAAAACAAGGCTTTTTGACAAATTTATTTTGTCATTTTTTACAAAAAAAAAAATAATACATTGGCAAAGTAATTTTATTTATGTTTTTTGGGCCTATCAGTGGGTGCCACATGGCCTACTTGGAGGCTGCCACGTGGCCCCAAGCCATTGGTTGAAATTTTTTTATGAAAATTGTGGTGGTCATGAGGATCAAACCCTCGACCCGACTCCTTGGGCAGGGTCGACCCGACCGACACGGCAGAGGCAGTTCAGTTGAAGTGTCGGGCGGGCATGAAAATATGTTCTGGTTAGCATGTTGAACAGGCAGAGTTGAAATGAACAGTTGGGAAAAGGTGAAACGAAAAGGCGGGCGAAGTAAATGTGCAATCGGGTCGTCGACTCGTGAAGTGGGTAAACGCATATTCAGGTCGACTCGTTTGAATCGGGAGGAGATGTGGGTTATGACCTCAGTGAAAATCCTAGAAAACTATGTGACCACCAATATGAACCAAGGGCTTAGAGCCTTTGCACTAGCGGAAAAAAGGTTAAGCCCCTAGTGGTTAGCTCCTCCCACATAGGACCTCCGACGCGTGACCATGGGTGAGGGGTCAACCTTATCCGCCAACGAGTTAACTGTCTGGAAATTCCACATGTGAACGCACCCAAAACTAATATTCAAATTAAATTCTACCGCCTAATTTGGAGCACGGTTCCGCCAAGTCCACCTGTCCGACTATTTTGAAGGAGTTAACTGGAGTTCCTCTAGTTTTGGAGGAGGTTTTTTAGTGCCACTGGGCAAAAATTTGTTTGGGTCATAACTTTCTCAATTTTCAACCAAACAAGATGAAATTTTAGTCAATTTTGGGTCTCTTCGACCTTCTGGAGAGTTTTGAATAGGTTTCAGAGTCAAAAGAGGTAATATACAATAGATTTTTCTTCAGGGAAGATGAAGGAACCATCCGGGCCATCATGGAGGAGGCACTGTTTTGGGTTGTATTTCACTGTTTAAGGTGAAACAAAAGCCATTTCTAGCTATTTTCTATCCTCTGAAGCTGAATTTACAGTTTTTTTTTCCTTTTTAGGCATATTTTTCTCTATGTAACCATTTTGAGCAAATTAATAGAGAAAGGACATGGCATTGGGGAGCCTTGGACCCGCAGATGTAGCCCAGGAGGGGTGAACTGCCTCAACATTTTGTTGTGTTATATTATGGTGAATTTTACTTACTGTGTATTTCTATTGTGATATGTTAAACAGTAAATTTAAATAACAAATACTCACACATAAAACTCAGAAACATTACCAAAACTACTTTGTTTAACCTGCAAGTCATGGAGAACACTTTGCACACTAAATTCTATGGAAATGGATACTTTGCATAGCATTACAAATAGTTCTGTTTTCAAATCATTCACTCTCTTCCTAATTTCATCCCTCCCATGAAATTGAAGAGGTTAAATATATCCTTATAAACAGTCCCACTCCAAGTGTGAATAGCTTCCCAACTCAGATATCCCTTCCATAAGAACCTGTAATAAATCTAGCACCACATCCTTTGTTAAATATGGTTGTCCTAGGCTTTCTCTTGAATATATATGCTCCTCTTAACCTAACTCAACCCCTAAATTTTATGCCATAAGACTACCTCAAGCTCATGCCAAGATTCACAGGAGAGGATGATATATCGGCTTATAAACATACAGATTATTTTTTTCCATTTGTTGAGAATCATAATGTAGAGCATACGAATGTAATACTAAGACCCTTTATTCAGTCCTTAGATGTGGAGGCCAGGAAATGGTTCAAGACACTACCAAATTCCTCAATTAATATCTGGGAGGAGATGAGAATTTTTTCATGCAGAAATGAGGGGAGAAAAGGGAATATGGCTATATCCTTACTGAATTTAATGCAATAAAGAAAAGGGATAATGAATATGTTTTAGAATTCCTAAATAGGTTTAAAAATTTGTACAATAGCCTCCCTGTTGAAATTAAACCTCCACAGGTTGTTGCTAAAGTGGTTTTTGTTAGGGCTTTTGAACCATAGGTTGGTTTCACTCTCAGAGAAAGGAAGTCCCCCTCCTTAGACCAAATTCAAACAAATTATTTAGAAGTTGTGGCAAATTTCACTTCTGGTGGGAAATGGAGAGGGAGGATTGTTCATGGAGATGGGAGAAGGGGAAAAGAGGAAGCTTGTTCCTCAAATCAGGGAAAGGAAACTCTATAACATAAATTTCAGGAAACGAATAAATTAACGTAATATCCCAAAATAGGGATTTTCTACAACAATAAGAATATCTTAAGATATTATTAAGTTGGAGATCCAGAAAATAGACTCATATGATGTGTTAAAAAACACATATCCATTAAATGAGTGAAACAGCAACAAAAGAAGAATGTCTGCACATTCCCAAGTGGGGAAAATGTAGAAATTAGACCCTGAAAATGTTATTTCTGAAGATCTTCATTTTTAATGGGTGAAATAACGCTTGTTTCCCTTAGAATATGATGTTAGGCCTCACATGCAAAAGGGTATCAGAAATAAATCCCTTTTGATATGTTAAACAGACCTCTCGGCTTCCTATCAGCTCAAAAATAGGCAAATCCCATGACTTGAGTTATGCAGAAAAAGACTGAAGCATGTACAGCGTTATTTTATGAGGGTTTCTATAGTATAATGATAAAATAGCATGGATTTGGAGTTATATGGAATAATATGCCAAGAAAATGAAGATCTGGCCTCGTTATTGTATTATAAAGCCAACCCGGCAAGGGTTTCATGAAAAGTACAAGTACAACAAGAGCAGATCTGAATATTCAGCTCAGAAAATTCATTCTTACTGCAACATTACAGAAATGTAGCTGAATAATAAAAAATATGGATGAGGATCCCTTCCTCTAGCTTTCCGGGAGAAGGGTTGGCCCTTTCCCTAGGAAACTAGCTCAGAAACAAGGGTCTTAACCCTGCTGCAGCAACTCTATGCAAAATAACGCAGTTCCTGCAAGGGACTGTGTTGTAGGATATGAGAAACACTTTTTCCTATTTCCAAGATATGAAATGTGCTCAGAAATATTCCTAGCTTATTTCTCAAGAGAAGGAAGGCACCCTCTACTGAGAAACAGACCCGGAAGTGGTGTAAGAATCCTCCACTGCAACACCCTGCAACTCAGCAATATCCTGCTATAGAAATAATACTGGGACTGAAGAATGATGCTTGGCCTTAAGCCTGGATGTGGAGAAATACAGGACAAGCTCTCCCAAGAGGCCTCTCAAGCGAAGAGGTGGGATTCTCGCTCTGGAACACCCGGTGCTAAACAACACTGCTACTCTGCTAAACAACAAGAGGAAGCCAAGTCTAAACAGACAAGATCAAAAGATAAAAATAAAAATCATGTCTAACAAAGGCTCCCAGCCTCCCATCCTCTCCATATATAGCAAGTGAACCTCTCCACATTGGGTCCCATCCACATGTGCCACCAAGCTCATGCAAGCTGTCCTCCACCAAAACTGTGTTGTACAAAGGAGGTTCAATGTATCTAGCAGCTTAGTTGACTTGGTCAAAGTTGATTGAATCAACATGATCCCATCTTTGTTCACACCCAAGGGTGCTCAAATTAGCTGTTAATTCTTACTCCTTTCACATTAGGAGTGTTATTGATCCTTCTAAAGAGGTTAATGGGCCTCCCTACCCATTTATTCACCTACCTAGTGATGAAACAACTGTAATATTACATTTAGCTTGAAGGCTAAAAATTTGGAATATTAGAGTCCTCCCTTCCAAAATGTTGCTTGTCCTCAAGCAACTGTATAAGGAGAGAAAAATCCTCCCCTCCTCTTCTTGTGGTCTCCTCATCAAAAGTCTCCACCACTGCTCAACATGATCTGCTACAAATATTTCCTCCAATGTTTCCTACCAAGCATGCAAAACCATATGGCTCACATCATAGAAAGGTGGAAGATGTAAGTGGAAACCTCCCTGCTATGCAATGGCCTCCTCAAGGTAGGAGTGATGATGAACATGGGGAATATTATTCCCAATGAGTGACTCCCACACCCATGCTATCATCCAAATTAAATGGGCCAATCTAGTTAGTTCAAAAAGATCCTCAACCCCCGGTTCATACAATGTGTTGGGGCCGCATAGAGAGATTGAATCCTCCCAACCAAGTGATTTCTCTCTCCATTTGTGATAAGTATGGGGCTACTTCTGATCTTGGGCTGAAATTTCATGACCTCTAAGAGTGGCCCAAGCTACCCCATCAAACAAATAAACCATGAAGTGCCTCCTCCAAAAACGCAAATTCTCCAAATGGCTCCTCCCATATGAAGAAGAGAGATGTAATTTGGCAATCATGGGCTTCCCATTGCTTCTCCTGAAACATGCATCATGCAAAGTAGGGAGAATCATACTCCGAATGGGCATCTACAACTCACATCCCACTCTCCAAAAAAATCTTCCCATGGACATAGAAATATCAGCCATACATGGAAGCAAAAATCAATAGAAACAAGTTGTCATATGACAACCGGAAAGTGGATCAAGGTCCCATCCAAGAAACCAGCGTAGTGCATCTTGTTCTGCATCAAATCAAACAAAAACAAGTGTTTTTCCAGCCACTTGTTTGCTGCCACAATCATCTTACAAGATATAAACATGAAAGTACAAAAGGGTGTCAATGGTGCACACCAAAAATCATGTGGCTTCCCCCACAAACCACCAATGAGATAGCCAATCTCAATGCTAAAAATGGCTTCAAGTACATCATTATACAATATGCAAGAAGGAATAATCCCCCTTGGTACAATATGATGCTCATATAAAGACAAGAAGTACAAAACATAAAGTGAAATTGTACATTCTCCATCATGAACTTGAGGTCTTGAGCTGAAATGGCTCAACTGAAAATTCTCCCTCACCTCCAAAGAGTAGGGAAGTGGCTGTGACATTCCCTCTATCACCATCCAAGCTATGCATATCTCCATATGCTAAAATATGTCATGCTGAATGCCCTCCCAAATGAATTCCTCCATCAAAGAAAAATATGCATCAAAGTGCATAGAAAAGAAGTCCTCATGTGTTGCATGCAACAACTTCTCCTTAAGACTAGAAGCTCTAGTCAAGAAGACTCTGCCATGAGAATAGATGACCACCTCATCCACCATGTATCTATCATCTCCATCTGGGTCATCAAGAATCATGCAAGCACCAAGATCCTTGGAGTACTCTACCAAGAGTTGAGACCTCCAGTATGGATCAAACCTCCCAAGAGACAGTGTTGGTGATTTGGCATGTGAAGCTCCCCCCATGCTACTGCCTACTACTTTGACATCCCCCATGCCAAATTCTCCCTCAAAACTCTTCACCACTCCAAAACCCAAGAGTGGTGAACCAAATGGCAAGATTCCTCTTACCAACTCCAAATCTGGTGGCCTCCCTGGTGGAATGCCTTCATGCAGTGAGACATCCATGGCAAGAGAAGACTGTTCATATGGTTAGGAAACCTTGCCCTTGCCCTCACAGTGCAAACCAGTCTCCCTCCTCCTTGCACCAGCTCTCTGAAATAGATAGGGGTGTGTACTCTTCATCAAATGATGATGTCCTTCCTCCCTACCTTCTCCTTCCATCAATATCATCTCACCATCATGCTGCTCATTGATTTTTCTTTGCCTTCCATATGTGAGATCGTGGGGAACTTCTTGCAATGACACAAGAAATCCTCTCGTTGGAGCATGTGCTCCTCCTTCCTCTGCATGAGGCACTAGATATGCTCTAGATGTGACAGCGTTGTAACCCCCAACCTTCTCTTCATCTTCAATATGAATAGGAGGTAACTGCTCAATAAGAGGATCCTTCTTTGCAAAAGGAACCTTCATGCCCTTTTGTCCAAGGTTATGAAACAAGGATCTTGCCTCTAGCAAGGTATCATGCAAGATGTGATCTCCTCCAATAGGTTTATGAAGTGGTTTTGAGTTTGCAGGTCCTCCCAACTTATGCAAAAGTTTCATTGGTTTGATTGTATCATGTTTTTTATCAAACATTTCTACCAACCTTTTAGCGAACTTTGCAAAAGAAGAAGTATTAACATTTTTCAATGAAAATGACTCAAACATCCACCAAGCATAGGCCTTACCTTCAAAGTGCAGTGCTGCAACTTTGATGGCTTCTTCTTCAGAAACTTGGTGCTATTGCAAATAAGTACACAACTCCTCCACCCAAGCTTTGGCTGAGCAAGTTGGGGATCCATCAAAGGTAGATAGAGAAAATCTATCCATGTCTTGCAACTTGCTCCTATCCACCTTGATCTTGCAAAACTCTTTGAAAGTAATATGATCTCTAAACTTTTCTTTTTGAGACTCATACTCTTGTATAAAATTACTAAGAGTTTCCTTCTCCGACATTTCCTCTTATTTCATCTCTTTCATAGCAGATCTGGGAATTTGACTACGCTGTGCATAATAGGGTGTAGCTGCATGCTCACACCTATCATGTGCCAATCTAGATCTGGCTCTAGATCCAAACTCCTTAGGAGCTTCCATCTCTCCTCTCATCTTCTTAAGATCTTCATTGATGCACTGCACAGATTTTGGAAGAAGCTTTGTAAGCCTATCTTCCCTTTTCCCTCCACATAATGGAGTCTTATTCCTATTCATCTCTCCTTCTCTTGATAGCTACATGGCTGAGTTCCATAGGCTGAGCCAATATTGTAGCTTTGATACCACTGTAATATCCCAAAATAGGGAATTTCTACAACAATAAGAATATCTTAAGATATTCTTAAGTTGGAGATCCAAAAAATAGACTCATATGATGTGTTCAAAAACACATAGCCATTAAATGAGTGAAACAACGGCAGAATAAGAATGTCTACACATTCCCAAGTGGGGAAAATGCAGAAATTAGACCCTAAAAACATTATTTCTGAAGATCTGCATTTTCAATGGGTGAAATAACGCTTGGTTCCCTTCGCATATGATGTTAGGCCCTCACATAAAAAATTAGATCAGAAATAAATCCCTTTTGATATGTTAAACAGACCTCCCGGCTTCCTATCAGCTCAAAAATAGCCAAATCCCATGACTTGAGTTATGCAGAAAAAGACTGAAGCATGTACAACGTTATTTTATGAGGTTTTCTGCAGTATAATGATAAAATAGTATGGATCTGGAGTTATATGGAATAATATGCCAATAAAATGAAGATCTGACCTCCTTATTGTATTATAAAGCCAACCCGGCAAGGGTTTCATGAAAAGTACAAGTACAACAAGAGCAGATCTGAATATTCAGCTCAGAAAATGAAATATTACTGCAACATTACAAAAATCTAGCTGAATAATACAAAAGAGGGATGAGGATCCCTTCCTCTAGCTTTTCGGGAGAAGGGTTGCGTAATGTTCCCAACTTGGGAACAGCTACACTATTGGGAATAATCTGAGTTATTACCAATGTGGAGCTACAACAATATGTAAAACACCCCAATGGAGCAGCAGTGATACATTAACACATAAATTACCAGAGAATCCAAATAGCCGTCATGTTATATCATAGCAGCATAAGATATACAAATCCTTGAGGAAATGATCACTCAAGCAAGGCACTACAAGCCTCAAGAGACATGTACATGGGAATATGAAGAGCACTGCTATATGAACAAAGCCCTAGGCTATAACTGCACAGTTTCACATGGAACAACTGCAGAAACACATTTCAATACATAGATATGCAAATATATGGTCCATACAATCATTGGGAGATAAGATCTAAGCTCCCAATCACTACCTCTAGTCAATCCTGGAAGGATTGGCTATAATTCACAAAACCTACAAAATTTCGGAGTTGTTGGGTAGCAACAGCAACTCAAGAACTGGAAATAAGTGGAGAAGGCTGAAGATGTTGCAAAAAATGGCAAGGACTTCTCCAATGGATCTCTAGAGTGAAAGGCTAATCCTTTCACCTAAGATCTCACCCTCCAAACTATCTGCTAATCCCTCACTGCAATTGCTCTCCAAGAATAACGATGTCTAAGAGAGGGACTGCGCTGATAATGATGGTAATTGGTTGGCATGGTGCCAAATATGGTGGAATATTCTCATAAACCTCCCCTAATAATCTCCCAAGGGAATGGAAGCTCCCTCTTCTAGAAAATGAGCCAAGGATGGTGATGTAGAAAACCTCCCCAGCAACACCTAGCAATACTGCACAATCTCCAGCTAAAATTGCGTTGGTGAATAAGGCTGATGCTTGACCTCAATGCTTGAATATGGGGAATGGATTTCAATCCTCCAAGAGCTACTCAATAAGGAGGGGAAATCCTAAACAGGAATTTCCCGGCAATTCTTGCTAAACAGCAAGAGATTGCAGCAATTCTAAAAGACCAAAGATGAATAATACTCAACATGAAACACAATGGTTGCCTAGCCCTCCTTTTAAACAATGTGAGCTCCCCATCCATGGGTCCAAATCATGATAGCTTCCTCCTCAAGAAACCTTCCCTCCTCTTTCACTATGCTGTCCCACAAGATGCCTTCCACCTCCTACCATTGCGCAGTTTGACTTGGTCAAACTTGGCCTAGTCTTCCTGCAAAAGTCTCTTTTCACACATGGAGGTGTGAAATCCAGCTCTATAAGTGATCCTCTTTCACACTAAGAGGATTTTTATTCCCTATTCATGAAATGAATGGGTCTCCTACCCATTTTATTTATCTCCTATGTGAAAATGGCAAAAATTAATGTTCCATAAAATTGGGAACATTACAGTCCTCCCCTCTCAAAGATTGCTTGTCCTCAAGCAACTGCAAGGATAGACTAATTCATTTTCTCTTACTCTCCCTATAGCATCCATGCATTATGAACTCCTCCGAGAAAAGGATGCCATATCATCAATCAAGTGTCCAAGTTGTCCCTCCAACATATGCAATCTATCTTTTGGTGAACATCCCCAAATCGTTGTCATGTAGAAACAAATATCCATGGAGGAAACAATGGGCTGTCTAAGGGCCTCCTTGAGGGATGATATCTGATATAAAATCGGACTCATCATCCCCATATGAATCTCCCATCCCCAAGCAATCATCCATACAACATAAGTTGCCTCCCAACATGGCAACTCATAGAAATCCCTCTCCACCTTGAGCTCCAGAAATGAAGGTGGGATGTAAATCTGAATATGTAAAGCTTCATAGCTTGCCCCATGCTGTCCTCCCCTCCACTTATGATTAGTGTGGAGTGTGTGCTGATCAAGGGCTGCAAAATTATTTCCTTTAAGTGGCAAAATGAAGAGCAACCTCCAAGGACCTCTCTTCCATCAATGAAGAACAAGCTGGCCCAAGACACTTCACCCATGATGAATAGGACATGATCATCATAGAATTTCCCAATGACATGTTTGCTATTGGTCATACCATGTGCAGCAAGGTACAAACAATGTCTCATAGGGTTACAACGCAATCTCACCCACTGCAGCTGCAGAAAATAACATGGCAAGCATTGTACAGAAAATATCACCACTACTACTGAATAGTAAATAAATGAGTGAACCAGCAATACAAGATCAAATACATGCCCATATACATACAATGGATGAATATCATCATCAAACTCATGGCCCACCTCAAAAGAAGGCAAATAGGTGGTTGTGGTGGCCATGTCTCCCCTCATGTTCCCATTAGAACATGCGATACATAAACTTTGGGAATCATCTCCCCTCAATGACACATTCAACCCTTGTGTCCTACTCAAAATCATGCCTCCCATCAACATACCAGCAACATAAACAAGGGAGATCATGATCAGCAACAAAATATGGGGACCGCTGGTGGTTTCATGTGGTGCTTGGAGGTACCAACAGTCTCCCAAGTGGATGCAACGCAGTTTTAAAAACTGTTGACTTAGGAATGTATAAGGCAAAATGTTCTGAAATACAATGCTAATCATATGAATTAGCTGAGCATGTGTGGAGTGGAAAAACACTTGCCCAAGGCCACGTGTAAGATGGTTGTCCCCATCATATGGTTTGGCCCAACTTTTCTCATGGAGCAACATGAAAAATTTTCCCCTTTGAGGAGCCATGCACTACAACATAATGATAAGAGTATGCAAATCAGCAAATGTAAACACAAGGCTCTTACCATAGGCTAGAAGTAATATTATAGATGGATCCATGTGTGTGACCTTGCTCCCAAGTGACAGCGCTGTGAGCTCATGCAAAAGGGCTCTTGCCCATGCCAATCTTTTTCCCTTGACATGCTCCTTGTCAAGGACTCCTCCGGTGAAGCTGCTATAGGTATGAAGCACCTTCCAAGATGGAAATGCCTCCTGATTATTCCAAGCCAAAGAGTAGTCCCTTTGCACTATGAGAGCGCCCTCCTCTACTCCGACAACACCATATATCATATGAGAGCAAATCTGCCTGTGCCCTCTCCAAGATAGCTCAAGCAACCCAGGTGCTTGCTGCCTCCTCATGCTCACTTCATGTAACCCATGTGATGAAGGCATCATGACTGATATATATACCATATCAGCACCATGTATCCCTACTCCCTACTGCTCAATGATGTAAACATCCTGCCACCTCTTCTCCATTCCCATCCTCCTGAAAAGAGGATACACCAAGTGATGGCCAAACTCCTTCAAGATGAGCCAACGCAGACAAGCCTCCTGTTGCCCGTATCACATAATTGCAAGTGGCTAATCAGCCTCTTTCTCTTCATCCACACCCACTTAACTCCTTGTGGATGTCTTCTCCCCTTCTCTCCATTGATTTCCCTCTCATGAGGATCACCATTCTCCCAAGCCATATCTTCCCCTTTGCATTTCATGGAAGGTTGAAATGCAGCTCCTTGGAGACCTCTTTGAGAAGATTTCTCACCCATGATTATGTTGGATCCATGAGGACCCAAATGTGATGGAGGTAATATCTCCTCTCCACCCATGTTTAACAGTGTTGCTAATTCCTCCAATGGTGTAGCAGTTGTTTCAATCTCCGGTTCAAGATTTGTCTCATTGTTTTCCATGGGAATGTCATGGTGTGTTTCATCCTCCAATTGTTCACATTCCAACCTCAATGGCTGAATGTAACTCATCAAAGAATTCCCACATTGTTTTAAATGTTCTTCTGAAATAAAAAGTGGGACTTTAATCATACCTTGATGGATCTTGGGATATTCTTGTGTGGCTTCAATGGCTTTTCCTTTTGATGCAATGGGTGCTTCGTCTATAGATATAGAAGACTTCTCCTCCAAATTTTCAACAGCGTTGGTGCAATCCTCCTCCCATGGCGGTGTGAGCCTTTCCTCCTTTGTTCTCTCCCCATCAAAGGTTCTGATTAACCTTTGAGAAAACTCTACAAAAGAACTCACCCTTGAATGGACCAAGGGTTTGAGCCACCAAACATAGGCTTCATCCTCCATGTGCAGCGCTGCAATCTCCACTGCTTCTTTCTCTACCACTGGATGTAGCAGAAAAAATGCCTCCAGCTTCCTCACCCAAGCTCTTGATGAAGTATCCCTATCAAATGCAGACAATAGAAACCTATTGCCTATGATTTCCTTTATACTGTAAGGCCTTCTCTCCTCCTTCCGCTGAATAAACTGTGGGAACGTTGTAATTCCCCTGAATGCCATAGAGTGGGATTTATATTCACCCAGGTACTTACTTAAGATCTGATGATCCAAGTATCCTCCATGTCTATCTTCCTTGCCTTCATGAGAATAGGAAGTGCATGGACCTTCCTCTTCTTCTCTTTGCTTTTCCTCCTTGGGGAGGCTCTTCTTTGTTCCAAAAATAGATGAGAGCAAGCTCATCTTCTTCATCATCTCCTTCTGATATCGAACTCATAGGCTGTGCCAAGTTCAATGCTCTGATACCACTATAATGTTCCCAACTTGGGAACAGCTACACTATTGGGAATAATCTGAGTTATTACCAATGTGGAGCTACAGCAATATGTAAAACACCCCAATGGAGCAGCAGTGATACATTAACACATAAAATACCAGAGAATCCAAATAGCCATCATGTTATATCATAGCAGCATAATATATACAAATCCTTGAGGAAATGATCACTCAAGCAAGGCACTACAAGCCTCAAGAGACATGTACATGGGAATATGAAGAACACTGCTATATGAAAAAATCCCTAGGCTATAACTACGCAGTTTCACATGGAACAACTGCAGAAACACATGTCAATACATCGATATGCAAATATATGGTCCATACAATCATTGGGGGATAAGATCTAAGCTACCAATCACTACCTCTAGTCAATCTTGGAAGGATTGGCTATAATGCACAAAACCTGCAAAATGCCAGAGTTGTTGGGTAGCAGCAACAACTCAAGAACTGGAAATAAGTGGATAAGGCTAAAGATGCTGCAAAAAATGGCAAGGACTTCTCCAATCGATCTCTAGAGTGAAAGGTTGATCCTTTCACCTAAGATCTCACCCTCCAAACTATCTGCTAATCCCTCACTGCAATTGCTCTCCAAGAATAACGATGTCTAAGAGAGGGACTGCGCTGCTAATGATGGTAAGTGGTTGGCCTGGTGCCAAAGATGGTGGAATCTACTCATAAACCTCCCCTACTGATCTCCCAAAGGAATGGAAGCTCCCTCTTCTGGAAAACGAGTCAAGGATGGTGATGTAGAAAACCTCCCCAGCAACACTGCACAATCTCCAGCTGAAACTGTGTTGATGAAGAAGGCTGATGCTTGACCTCAATGCCTAAATATGGGGAATGGAGTGCAATACTCCAAGAGCTACTCAAGAAGGATGGGAAATCCTAAACAGGAATTTCCCGGCAATTCTTGCTAAACAGCAAGAGATTGCAGCAAGTCGAAAAGACCAAAGATGAAGAATACTCAACATGAAACACAATGGTTGCCTAGCCCTCCTTTTAAAAAATGTAAGCTCACCATCCATGGGTCCCACTCATGATAGCTTCCTCCTCAAGAAACCTTCCCTCCTCTTTCACTGCCTTGTCCCACAAGATGCCTTCCACCTCCTACCACTGCGCAGTTTGACTTGGTCAAACTTGGCCTAGTCTTCCTGCAAAAGTCTCTTTTCACACATGGAGGTGTGAAATCCCGCTCTATAAGTAATCCTATTTCACACCAAGAGGATTTTTATTCCCTATTCATGAAATGAAGGGGTCTCCTACCCATTTTATTTATCTCCTATGTGAAAATGGCAAAAATTAATGTTCCATAAAATTGGGAACATTACAGGTTGGCCCTTTCCCTAGGAAACTAGCTCAGAAACAAGGGTCTTAACCCTGCTACAGCAACTCTGTGAAAAATGATGTAGTTCCTACAAGGGACTGCGTTGTAGGAGATGAGGAACACTTTGGCCTACTGCCAAGATATGAAATGTTCTCAGAAATCTTCTTAGCTGATTTCTCAAGAGAAGGAAGGCACCCTCTATTGAGAAACAAACCCGAAAGTGGTGTAAGAATCCTCCACTGCAACACCCTGCAACTCAGAAATATCCTACTATATAAATAATGCTGGGAATAAAGAATTATTCTTGGCCTTAAGCCTGGATGTGGAGCAATACAGGACAAGCTCTCCCAAGAGGACTCTCAAGGGAAGAGGTGGGATTCCCGCTCAGAAACACCCGGTGCTAAACAGCACTGCTACTCTTCTAAATAGAAAGAGGAAGCCAAGTCTAAACAGACAAGATCAAAAGATAAAAATACAAAGCATGTCTAACAAAGGCTCCCATCCTCTCCATATATAGAAAGTGAACCTCTCCACATTGGGTCCCATCCACATGTGCCACCAAGCTCATGCAAGTTGTCCTCCACCAAAACTGCGTTGTCCAAAGGAGGTTCAATGTATCTATACAGCTTAGTTGACTTGGTCAAATTTGACTAAATCAACATGATCCCATCTCTATTCACACCCAAGGGTGCTCAAATTAGCTGCTTATTCTTACTCCTTTCACATTAGGAGTGTTATTGATCCTTCTAAAGAGGTTAATGGGCCTCCCTACCCATTTATTCACCTACCTAGTGATGAAACAACTCTAATATTCCATTTATCTTGAAGGTTGAAAATTTTGAATATTACAATTAATAAGAAAATTGTCTAACAAGATGGTGAAACTGGAGCTAGAGAACAAAAGCCCTCCATGGAAAAACCAACCATCTCCTAACTGGGTTTTCAATCCTCAATATAGAAGACCTCCTTTGCATCTCTTACAAAGGGAGATAAGGGAGCAACAATATTCTATTTAGCCCCATTGTATTTGGAAGATGATCCAGAGGAACACGCTGAAGAAACAATATAAGTTCAAGAAAAATATTTTTCTTCTCTTTGAGAAGGAGAAGATGAAATAGAATCCCATGAAGGAGAAGAGGATTATTGGGAGTCCCCACTAGAAGATGATGAGATAGAAATCTATTGGAAACATTTTTCTGACTTCATGCAGGCTCAACTACACAAGAGACATGATCTTAGACCTTCAAGGAAGAGATCTAGAATGCAAGATCAAAATGAGGAGTCCTCACCCACAAATACTCCCAAATAAATAGAGAAAGGAAAGGAGCCCTCTAGACCAAGCCTCACATAAAAATAAAGAGTCCTCCAATCCAATTCCCCACAAGCCTAAGGCTCCCACAACAAAGCATATGCCTTCACCATCCAAACCAGTTTGTGATAAATAAAAATAGCTTGTCGTTGTTGTTACAGCTGATAGGAACCCCTCTATTTTTAATGTTCAAAAAGAGATGGAAAAAGTCAAAATATTTGTTCCCTTGACCGAATTGTTGAAAAATCTAAACTACAAAGCTAAAATATATCAGTTCATGTGTCCTCTTTAATACATTCTAAACCTACAAGAAGAAAGGCCCATGGTTGTTTCGGGCCACATGTTAAAGAACAATACCCTTCAACACCTCCATTTTATGTCACTTTGGTAATTCACGACCTATTAATACATAATAGTATGTTGGACTCAGGAGCTTATCATTATCTAATGCCTTTGTCTGTCATGGAGCAGATGGGATTGCAGATAAAAAAACCATATAAAGACCTATATTCCTTCAATTCCAAGAGATTGAAATTCCTAGGGTTAATTAAATATTTGGTTGTCAATTTGGCCCAAACCTCTGCAAAAATAATTGTAATGGATATTGTAGTGGCTGAGATCCCTATGAGGTTTGGTATACTCTTGTCCAGATCATGGGGATGGAAAATTGGAGGATCCATTAAAATGGATTTAACATACCCTACCATTCCTATTTTTGGTGGGGAAGAGCCCAGATTATATAGTGAATCAATATTTGTGAAGACAGATACAATGGCCAATTGTTCAAACAATGCACCAATGTATGGAAAAGAGAAGGATTTCTCTTGTTTCTTATTAGAGGAAGATGATCAAATCATATAAGAGACACAAGTGGAATGTTCAGCCCATCTAAATAAACATTCATTGGATTATGATAAAGTATGGAAACTATACTTTGATGGTGTCTATTCCAGGGAGGGGAATGGGGCAAGTGTGTTGTTGGTATCCCCAAAAGGCATCTGGATCCCTCTCACTTTCAAACTAGAGTTTGAAGTCACAAATAATATTGTCAAATATGAAGCTTTGTTTTTGGGCCTGCAAGTTTCCATAAATTTAAATATTGGGTGCTTAGCAGTGTTTGGAGATTCAAAGTTGGTGGTGAAACAAATCAGAACCCAATGCCAAACCAAACATCCAAGGTTGCAGGCCTACTAAAATGAGGTATGGGATCTGATTGAGAAATTTTTCTTATCATTTAACATTTAGTTTTTACCTAGAGATGGAAATTGAATGGTTGACTCTTTGGTTGTAGTTGTTAGTGATTTAAAGCCTCCTACAACCCCTTACTCAGATATGAAGTTGAATTCAAATACAGACCATCAATACCAGACAATGTTAAGCATTGGTAGGTGTTTGAAAATGAACAACAGGTCAAGTGGTAACAAGCCATTGCAGGGCACAAGATTTTATAATTGAAAGTAAATATTATCCCCATAGTTTTGGTTCCCTTGGAAAGATTGTTTAACCCAAATGATGTGGTTTCCAAGCCAACTGAGCCAGAATTTGAAGAACGAGTGGAAGACTGCAACATTGGTTCAGATCATGAGCCCTGAATAATCAAGTTGGAAAAGGAAGTTCCTCATAAGTACAAGCAAAGGTATCCGGGCCTTTTCAAAACTTACATGGATGTATTTTCTTAGTCTTATAATGATCTAAGAAAACTTGATACTAATGTCATCCAGCATAAAATCCTTTTGAAGAGTGGGGCCAAGCCATACAAACAGAATCTTAGGCAGATTAACCCTCTGTTACTTCCATCAATCAAAAAAGAGCTGAGGAAGTTTCTTCAGGACAAAATCATTGTACAACTGAGATACTCAGATTGGGTGGCCAATCTAGTTCCAGTCAGGAAGAAGATTGGGGAAATAAGGTTGTGCATTGACTTTGGAAATTTGAAAAGGGCCTCACTAAATGATAATTACACCCTACCTAAAATGGACCACATTCTGCAAAAATTGGTGGGCTATGCTCGTTTTTCCATGATGGATGATTTTTCTGAGTACGCTCAAATATATTTGCATTATGAATATCAATAGAAAACTACCTTTACCATGCCTTGGGGAATGTTTATGTATCCCATAATTCCTTTCTTCCTCATAAACATAGGATCCACTTTCCATAGAGCTATAGATATAGAATTTGTGGGAGAGCAGGACAAATTTGTATTCATTTACCTAGATGACATCACAGTGTTCTCAAATACAAATGTGGAACATATTGAACAATTGCAGCGTGTGTTTTTTAGGGAAAGTTTTTAGGACACATTGTGGAAAAATAGGGGGTTAATATTGATCGTAAGAGGGTAGAATCCATCATCAACATTCCTTTACCAAGAAATAAGAAATAAATATAGGTATTTTTGGGTAGAATAATTTTTTTAAGGAGGTTCATACCCAATTACGCTGAGATAGTCAAAGAAATTACAAAGATGTTGAAGAAGTATAGGGAGGTAAAATGGATTGAAGAAGCTTAGGAATCGTTCTCCAGTATCAAAAGGGCTTTTGCAGAAGCCCCTATGTTAGTCATCCCTGACTATTTAAAGCCTTTTTTTATTTTTTCTTTTGCTTCTCCTCATACGGTGGTTGTTCTCTTATTGTATAAAAACAGTGAAGGGAATGAGAAACCAATATCATTTTTTAGCCAGGTACTACAATATGTTGAGCTCAAATATAAAATTTTGGAGAAGCGGACCTATGCCTTGGTCAAATCCCTGAATACATTTAGAAATCATTTCCTTAAATCAATCATAATAGCTTATGTTCCTACAACTGCGATAAAATATATTCTCGTACAAGGGGACATCAAAGGGAAAAGAGGTAAATGGATTTATAAAATCTAAGAATATGACCTGCAGATCAAACCCACGAAGTTGATCAAGGGTTCAGGATTAGCTAAAATCCTGTCTGAAGCAAACTTCCAAGTCTTGGGTATAAATTTGATGATAGAGGACGGAGAAATTTGAAAAGGAGAGGAGTGGAATAAGGTCAAGACTCCAACACAGAAAATCCAAATGAAGTACCACATGTCTCAGTGGTATAAACATATAATCCACTATTTACTTTTTTTCTGAGTTTTCTAGTCAATTCGGATAAGTTTAAATACATGACTTTAAGGCTATAAGCCCATAAGTTTTTCATTTCAAATGGCCAATTGTATTGGAGAGACCGAGCAAGGATTTTGATTTTATGCCTGGTTGAAGAAGAGATCCATAAAGTGATGTATGACTTCCATAATTATGTGTGTGTGGGGGTCGGGGAGGGGGGGAATTATAGTTGTAGAGCTACAACCCATAAAATTCTGAAAGCGTGTTTCTATTGGCCCAAGTTTTTTGGTGAGGTACATGCATATGTTCAAGCCTATGAGAAGTGCAAAATGTTTTCCTAAAAGCATAAATTTGCACCTTTTCCTTTAATCCCAGTTTTTTTTTAAGAACCTTTCAGAAACTGGGGGTTAGACTTCATGCGGGAAATATGTACACCCTCTAGTGGTCAACACAAATGGATTCTTACTGCAACTGATTACTTCACTAAGTGGGTGGAAGCAGTCCCACTAGAAATGCAACTGATGCCATGGTTATCAAATTCATGGAGGATAATATCCTTACTAGGTTCAGATTCCCAATGAATATTATCACCGATAATTCTTAAGTTTTTAAATATGTCAAGTTTATGTGCTTCTCCCAGAAGTATAACATCATTGTGGGTCACTCCACTAGCTACTATCCAATGGGAAATGGATCGGTTGAATCATCAAATAAAATCTTGTTAAGGATTCTTAAGAAGACAAAATCAAAAAATCAGAAAAACTTAGATTCACAAGTGAAGCTTGATTTATGGGCCAGTAGAGTTACCACCAAGAGTTCGACTAGGAAATCTTGTAATATTCCCAATTAGCCATGAGATAGTTGGAATATTAATTTTTGTTTTTACTTCTTTGTTTGAAGAATAAGAGGGTATGGAGACCCATAAATTTCCTTAATAGGAATAAAATCACTCCTAATGTGAAAGGAGGTCATCTTAGCATCTTAATTAAGCACCCTTATGTGTTAAAAGGGGTTGGAGCATGAAGACTGGGTCAACTTTGACCAAATCAACAGTGTTGTCATGGACGAGTGGCATTCATTATGGGACAACGTAATTTTGGAGGGAGACTCCATGCATGGAAGTAGTGGCTTTAATGAGTGGGGCCAAGGGTGAGGAAGCTCACCACTTATATAATGAAGAAGATGGCGGCCATAGATCAATATGTTGTGTTTGATATTTTAGATTTTATAGTCTATTTAGACTTGTTGCTTTCTTCAACTGTTTAGCTAAGATTGCAATGTTGTTTAGCACAGGGTGTTCCCGAGCAGGAATCCCACCTCTACCCTTGGGGGATTTCTAGTGCCCACTCAGGAGGAGCATTTGCACTATATTCCACATTTCGGCATCAATCCAAAGCTTCAGTCTTATGGTACAGTGCAGTTCCTGTTGAGGTTGTGTTGTGTTGCATGGCAGAAATTGTGGAGAGTTGATTTGGGTGATTTCTAAGCTAGATTTCATTGGAGGAAGGTTTCTTTCCATTGGGAAGCTAGTAAGGAAAGCCCTTGAGCATCATTGATATATTTGGCACTAGCCCACAGTGTTTTTATCCCCTACATCGCAGTATCAGTCTGAATCTGCGTTATTTTAGGGAGGAGTTGCAGGGGTAGTTGCAGTGGGTGATTTGGGGAGTGATTTCTTCAGTGGAGGGGCCAACCTTTCATCCAGAGGATCCACTGGAGGAGAGCTACTTAGTTTCATATCAACTTCAGCCATAACTCTTCAGTTATTTTATTGCAGCATACTTTCAGCCCTAGGGCTACACCTCTTATTGTATTATTGGGTGTATTTCCCGGAAACTCTCTTGGGTTGTCTTTGAAGGTTGTTATAGAGCCTAGATATTCATTTTTTGTATCTCTTGAGGCATATATCAGCCCTTATCTTTTGTGTGTTCATTTTTCTGTAGCAGTACTCTTATTACTGCACTGTAGCAGTGTCTCCGACATTTTTATATAGTAGCAACACCTCATCCTTGAGGGATTTATTTATTGGAGGCTTGTTGATTCATGTTGTATGGTTTGTGGCCCATTATATTATACATGTTTTCTGCTGCTGTGATTAATATAAAGGCTCCATATTGGTATCCATTATTGATGTGATGTTTTACACTGCTTTTTCAAGCATTTTGTTCTATATTCCTGCTCTTCCCATTTGGGAATATTATAGTGGTATCAAAGCATAATCTCGGCTCATCTTGTGCATCTTAAGCCAATATGCCATCAGAAGAAGGAGATCCTCTCACAGATAGAGAAAATAGGTATCTCAGAAGAAGAAACCGGAAGTATGATTATACAGATGATAATAAAGACAAGGGTAAAACCCCTTTATCAGAAGGAGATGAGGAGAAGGAGTATCCAAAGATTTTTCTTCGAACTATGGAAGACATTGCTAGAGAAATAAAGGAGATGAGGATGGATAGACAAAAGGAATCCCCTAAAGGGTTTCTACATATTGAAGGCTCTGTAATTTCTCATCACTGGAGTGATCAACCAGTGAAGCAGCAGGTTTCCCAATGCTCTAAAATGCCTACATTCTTAGCCGTGGGAAATGGAGGGTTTCAAGAACAAGAAACTCTTGAAGACTATTTCATGGAGTATGAGTCTCAATCTTAGAGATTCAAGGATCATTTGAGTTTTCAAGAATTTTGTCAGATCAAGGACAATAGGAGACCTCGGCATCACAAGAAAATTGGAGGATTCATATAGAATCATGATCTACACCGGACTATGGGAATATTTTTCTTACCCAACTTTGATGGGTCATCAAAATGCACTGCAAAATCATGGGTATAGAATCTATACATCTACTTCTAGCTGAACCAAGTACCGGAGATGGAGGCCATCAAGATAGTAGTGCTGCACCTTGAGGGTGAAGCACATGATTGGTGGTTTCATGGCTTGTCTACATTGGGTCATGCCAATTTGACTGCATATTCAGAGTTCACAAGGAGGATGGTGGAGAGGTTTGATCGAAAAGACCTGGAGGCACCTTTCATGGGGTTAGCAAAGCTCAAACAATCAGGTAATCCAGAAACTTATATTTTTGAATTTCTAAAACTTTATGTTATGGTTCCTGATTTATCTGCAGCAAGAAGGGTCTATATGTTTATTGATGGGTTAGCAAAACCTCTTCATGGGTTGGTTAAGACTACCAAGCCCACTACCCTTCAAGATGCCATTAAAAGGGCTAGAGATCTACAAGATGCCTTGCCAAGAGCAAAGGCAACATTTCAGTAAAAATCCCACTTTTCCATCCAAGGGAAAAGATGAGAAGGCTCATCTTTCAAAGGAGAGCCAAAACAAAGTACCTCTTAGTGATGATGTCCGAAGAGATTTAAGGAGGAGGAAGCTTTGCTTCACATGCCAAGAATCATGGGCACCCGGACATCATGAGGAGGAAGAAGAAGAGGAACCAGAAGGAGGTCACAATGCTGGGATATCAGGAGAGGATCCACCACCACCAGGAGGTGGGAATGGAGCATTTGCTTCAATTGGAGGGGCCCTTGCATCATTGAGAGGATTACCCAAGTACTTGACCTTGAGGGTTCGAGGTTCCATCTTATATCAGAGGGTTTCAGTTTTGATTGATAGTGGGGCTACCCACAACTTTATTGATGCCCAACTAGTGTAGAGGAGGGCAATACCCACTGATGATTTTGAGGGATTTTATGTTTTGGTCCCAGGATCTAGAACTATGATGTGCATGCATTATGTTCCATCTTTATCTGTCACCATGAGTACATATACATTGACGGATCACTTCTTTTTGGTTGACATACCTAACACCAATGTGATATTGGGTGTGCAGTGGTTGATTACTTTGGTGAAGGTCACCACAGATTGGGAAACTTTGCAGATGGAATGGGTGGATAGAAAGAGTGGAAAAAATCAGATGATTAAGGGCATGCACACATATCCTTCACAAACAACTTCCACACAGAAAACAGAGATGGATTTTTGCAATGGAAGTAAGGACCTAACAGTCCCATCTATTATGCACATGACTTTGGCCCATGAGACATTATTGTTTTGTGGCAAACCACCTGTGAGGCCACCTGATCCGGAGTTGGTGAGTAATGTATCACATCATGGTGCACCACTCATAGATCCAGGAGGAGTGGGAGCATTGGGAGGTCATGGTACAACACTGAGAGTCTTGGGTAGACTCAAGGAGTAGGGAGACATTCTCCCCACATCATCATTACCCACTCTCATCTCAGATTTTGCACTGTGAAAGGAGCAGCAGAGGGATGATAGCAACCTTCCAATATGGGACTTTGGCATGGGAGATGTCAAAGAGGAGGAAAACCACATGACAGATGTTTTATGTGATAGTCATCAGCACTGTCACTATGGAGGATAGATCCATATTGGAAATCCCAGTTGTTGGTGGATTATTCCAAGGATCTTTTTACTTGTATGATACTTTATGACTAGCTACAAGAGGAAGGGTATTCAGTCAAATATGAGGTCATCTTCTACAATGGTAGGATCTTCTTATCTAGAGCATCCAATCTCAAGGAGAAGTTACTACAAATAGCAGATGAGTATTTTCTCTTCAGCCACACTTATTCCATGAGAGCATACCACACTATCATGGAGGGATATACCTGGGAAGGCTTTGAAGAGGAGATATATCATCATTTTAGGAGATGCATGGATCATGTGGAGACGGAGGAGATACATAACTCTTTTATGGAGTTACCACAGCCACCTCTTTCCTCTTTGGGAATGAGAGGGGATCTATCTATGAGCCACTCCATTGGTATGAGTAGGGTTTATGGTAAGGATCATGTTTATATGCATAATGAATTACTTAATGATTATTTTCATTCCTTTACCATATATGTGCAGACCATTTCTCCAAGTAGGAGCATTCTTCCTTATAAACTTCATGGTCAACTTTGGGCCACAAATAGTGTTGGGCATGGCTACTCCATAGGAGAATATAGGGAGATGATTTATTATTCAGGGAGTGATCCAAAGGCACCCAACATTACTCACCTTCTCATAGCATGTGAGAAGACTATGGTAGTAAGTAAGTGGTGGGGAAACCACTTACCATATCACTATCTAAGGCAGTCAGGAGATATATTATGTTGGTTCCACATGTGGGACTATGATCCACGTCCATTATTGCATATGGTTGTTTATGTATCATTGGTTTTGATCCCATACATTGATGATGCCATTATTCTTTTTATGGGAGTGATTGGAGGAAGGATGGGAGGATTGAACATGCCCTTTGGGGGAGAGATTCTCCATGTTTCTTATGCTTCATATTTTTGGGAACATTGGGCAAACCATGATTGCTACATTGGATCTTTTTCTTCCTTATGAGAGGAGTCATTTGCATCCCATGAGTACTTTGGAGGAGCATTTCATGGAGGGATTGATTGGGAGACACTTGGCTTATGAGGAGAGATTATCATGTGGAGGTGTCACCAATGGAGGAGGAGGAGATTTGCAGCACTCTCCTTTTCAGTTGCTTGAGGACAAGCAACATTTGGGAGGGGAGGACTGTAATAGTCCCAATTATCCATGAGCTAGTTGGAATATTAATTTTTGTTTTTGCTTCTTTGTTTGAAGAATAAGAGGGTATGGAGACCCATAAATCTCCTTAATAGGAATAAAATCACTCCTAATGTGAAAGGAGGTCATCTTTGCAGCTTAATTAAGCACCCTTGTGTGTGAAAAGGGGTTGGAGAATGAAGACTTGGTCAACTTTGACCAAATCAACAACGTTGTCATGGAGGAGTGGCATTCATTATGGGACAACCCAATTTTGGAGAGAGACTCCATGCATGGAAGTAGTGCCTTTAATGAGTGGGGCCAAGAGTGAGGAAGCTCACCACTTATATAAGGAAGAGGATGCCATCCATAGATCAATATGTTATTTTGATATTTTAGATTTTATGGTCTACAGTTTAGACTTGTTGCTCTCTTCAGTTGTTTAGCTAAAATTGCAGTGTTGTTTAGCACAAGGTGTTCACGAGCGGGAATCCCACCTCTATCCTTAGGGGACTTCCAGTGCCCCCTCAGGAGGAGTATTTGCGCTATCCACATTATGGCATCAGGCCAAAGCTTCAGTCCTATGGTACAACGCATTTCTTATTGAGGTTGTGTTGTGTTGCGGGGAAGAAGTTGTGGAGAGTTGATTTGGGTGATTTATAAGCTAGGTTTCATTGAAGGAAGGTTTCTTTCCATTGGGAGGCTAGTAAGGAATGCCCTTGAGCATAATTTATATATTTTGCACCTGGGCATAGTGTTTTTATCCCCTACATTGCACTATCAGTCTGGATCTGCGTTATTTTAGGTAGGAGTTGCAAGGGTAGTTGCAGTGGGTGATTTGGGGAGTGATTTCTTCAGTGAAGGGGCCAGCCTTTCATCCAGAGGATCCATTGGAGGAGAGCTAATTATTTTCATATCATCGTCTAATATCCCAAATCTAGAACAACTAGCAAGGCATGACTAGAAAACACATTTTCCAGCAACATATGCAATAAAACAGTGAAATGATCACTTGGATCCCATGGATACATCCATATAGCATCTAAATATAAGAGGAGATCAGAAAGAAATGGAACTAGGTGGGTTAAACAAACCTCCCACACTAGTGTAGTTGAAAATGACTAAAAACCCCAAAACTGCATTTTACCGGAGTTGCTACATAAAGTGACCGCACAGACTAAGAGAGGGTTTACACATAAAATCATAGGAGAATAATAGATCTACTCATGTATTGATAAATAATGCTGAAGAACAAAGATCTAATCTCCTAATACAAAATACAAGATAACTCGACAAGGGTTTCTTGTCAAACACTCTGCATACAAAATGTGATATTAAGTAATCTACTGAATCACCACTGCAACACTGAAGCACATGAGTGTATAAGGCTGGAAATATGTCTGATATGATGTAGATCCCTCAAGGGATTCCTCCCATGAAAGGATGAACCTCTCAATCACAAGGAAACACTGCAACGGAGCCACCAAACCATGCACTGAGCACTGCCCCCAAAATAATGCATTCCCTAGCTGGAACAGTGCTGGGTGTTAGTCATCAGTATTTTTCACCTGTTGTTGATGACTAGTTTCCTTAGCTGAGTTTTCTAGAAGCTGATCTCCAAACTGTCAAATCTGTCATCTAGAAAACACCCCAAAACAAAATTTGTCCTCCTACCCTTTTCAGTCAGCCTATGATAAGAAAAAGCCTATTTGTCAAGTCCTATCTGGTCTCAGAAAAATAACCCTATCCATAGTTTTCATAGCTGAAAGTTATCTGCTGTCATTTACCCTTATTCCTCAAGCCATTCATTATCCAACTATTGACAAAGTGTATGCAACCCTATCCCTAGTTATCTGTCATTTGAAAATCTAATCATACCAAAGAAAACACTCAGAATATGTCAAGATCGCCCCTAAGTTAGATAGTGGTGTTTTAGGGAGTCCTTTCCTTGGCAAAAACATCCTGAGCCAAAAGCCTCTGTTCGGTACCAGTTAGCCCTGAATTAGTTCCTAATCTGCAAAACAAGTCTTGATTCATCCATAGGTCGTACACCACTAAGAGTTCTCAGTCCAGAAGAAGTTCAACAAAGATCCAAAACAGAAGAAGATAAGCATGTTCACTGTCTAAAATAATATGCTTAGGTCAGGCAAAATCTCCATAAGACACCAAGGAAGCGCTCCAAGGTTCAAATTCATATGTTCTTACATCTCTGCAGGGGTGTGATTGCAATAATGATCAATGTACAAAGGAGCAAAAGGACAAGGTCAAAAGGGTCCTTCATGTTGAATTAACTTGCCATCATGAATTAGTTTGCCATCGGTAAAACAAATGAAATACGGTAAGTGAAAGGGCTACTGACCAAATTGTGGTTTGAAAGCCAAAGTTTCTAAAACGAAAAGAGTAGCTACAAGTCATATGGTTTCGGGTCTAAGGGTTCACAGGGATATTTTACAAAGAATACATATCTCAGAACATATCTCATAAAAAAAATTGTTGCCTTTTTAACATGATACCAAGCAGAGACATATGATTTGTAGAAAGGCGATATAGTTTTGAAATAAGTGAAATGACATATCTACAGTGAGAACCTCCTCCAGTAAAAGAGCAGATGGTTAAGAACAGGGTAATAGAACCTCCTTCATTTAAAAGCAGAGGGTTAAGATGTTTTAAGTGACTTCAGAAATTATAGGCCACCTCCTTCCCAGGAATGAAACAAAAGATGCATCAACAGTGTTTCCAGTGGTGTTTGAGTGATTTCTGTGTTTGAAAGACAAGGGTGAAATTCAGTGGAGAAAATGAAAATTTATAGTTTGAAGGACTGTGTTTCATCATCAATAAAGCAGTAACATTATGGTGTCAAAAGGCCTTCACTGTTCTGTTTATAAAGGCCTCCTTCAAACTGTAATATAAGGGTGAAACTTGGACTAAGGACAGCCTCGTCTAAATGGCCAAGAAGGTAGAGCTAGCTGGGTTTGACAACAATTTTTGCAACTAAAAAACAAAGAGATAGTGTGAATGAAAAGGGGTATTACACAGTGGTTCAGGTTTTAAGACAACCTTTGAAGAAATAAATCACATCACAGTATCAAAGAAAACTTTTGATATGAATGAAAACAAACACTGTTGTTTTTATATAATTTTAAGAAGTTGCATTGATAGGTTTTTGAAAATTCACCAGCCTTAATAAATAGCAGTGGGTCCAATCTCGGCTTAAAAGGACTCCCTCACTTCAACAAATGGGAACATAAGGTTTCAAGGATGTAGTGATTGATATTTTTATAAACTGTTTCAAAAGGGCACAAAGTCACTTTCAAAGTTTCTTTCAAAAGCCAAAGGGAAGTTTATCTTTTTAAATCAAAATAAAGGAAAATTGGGATGTTCAAAGTATAAAAGAGCTCGACCGATTGGCCATTCATCGCTTTGCAAAACCCAAGTCAAGGAAAGGAAGTAATTTTCGAGCGTTTTGGAGAATTTTTAAAGCTTAAGGTTGCGCGGCGCGCCTGTAAGGAAGAATCAGTGTAAATTATTAAGCAGCGTGGCGTGCCTGTAGCACTGCGCGGCGCGCCTGTGATGAGCACCCGAGGCCGACCCTACAGGCCTCTGCGCAGTACGTTCTACGTTCAGCGCCCGCCCATCCACCCATTCTGAACGTGCCTTCTTTGCACACTACACCAACACTCAAAGGGCCTCAAAAAACTCATGTTTTAAGGTATTTCTCATCTCTTGTCCAAGTTGTAGTTTTGGAGGAGGGTTTAATGATAAAATTCAAAGAGAAACAATGATAAAAGAAAGGCCTTGTTATTTTAAATAGCAGAAAGAAAAGTTGTTGGTTTTCAAGAGTAAACTTCCTTAATTCATCAAAACCAAAGAGACAGAGTTTGTATAGAGGGTTTTTCTAGTCAAAAGAAAAGATTTCTCCTTGGGCTATTAGATAATGAGGGATTTGGGCAGTCTCCAATAGAAAACAGAATTTTGCAAAGATTTCCAGGTCATTTGAAAGAGTCTTTCAAAAATAGTGATGTCAAATGGGTTGCAAAGGATAAAAAATAGAGATTGAAAGTGAATATACTGTGTGTCAAAATCAAAAGACATTTGTCTCCAAAACCCACAAAAAGACATTGTCAAAAAAATTCTTTGCCTAAACACAAATGCTAAAGGGGTGAAATGGTTCTCATTCAATTCCTACTTGTTTGATAAACTCAAAAAGAATCAGTGATCATTAAAGGAGGCAAAGTTTGTTTGAAAGGCCTATTACTCAGTAACCAGAAGACTGTTTTATGTTTTGGAAAAACAATAATCATCAAAGAAGAACAATGATTTGCAAAGAGGAAAAGGTGTGTTGGTTGAAGACTTATTTCAGTGATCACTTAATCAGTTTATCTTGGTAAGTCAAAGAAGAGAAATCTAAGCAAACTAGTGATGATGAGGAACAAGGAAAAGGGTCCAAACATGACAGTCATGAAGAAAGCAGTGACAAGGATAAACAAGACAGCCCTCAAGCAAGCAATGATAAGGGCAAGAAAACATTAAACATAGAACATAAAGGGAATTCTCCAAAGTATGTGCTAGCTGCCTCTCCAAGGCAAGGGGCCATAAATTCTTCGCCAAAGCTAAAATGCCAAACAACAAGGAATAAAACCAAGAAAAACTCAAAATTGCCCAAAGAGGGCGCCTGGTGAGAAAAAGTGGAAAGGACGCCTCTAGGCTTGGAATTTTGGCCCAAGCCTCTACACATGTTTCTAAAAACCCTTAAGGGGTTTTCTCACCAAAATTGAGCAAATTTTGACATGTTCTTGTTTTTTGACATTTTTGGGCCTAATTGCATAAAATCATGGGCGCCGCCATTTTTATTTGGAGCATCCTCAGCTTTTGAGAGTGGTATCATTAGATGCATTAAATTCAGGGGCATCTACTCAGAAAATTTCAGACCAATTGAAGATGTTTTGGTCCCCCAAAGAGGCAAAAAACACTCACTTTTTCGACACTCTACCTCACATATCAGCAAGGGCTAATTTCTGGGTTTTTCCACTCAGGTCAGTTTTTCACAGACTTCCAGTGATCAGTTTGGGGAAAACAAAGTATTTTCAGAAACTATACATCCAAGGCTTTCCAAGGAGCCATCACAGGCCTTGTTTAGACATCAGGAGGTCCTTCAAAAGTTTCCCACAAGACAGGGAATTTTCTGCTGCTATATTTCTGAAGCATTTTGGTGAAAAATGCAGTTTTCTGAAGTGCCTTTTCCAAATGTGCGTTTAGCCTTTTTTGGCCATTGTTAGTTGGGAAAAGTCAATTTAATTTCCTTTTTTAGCATTTTGAAAGTATTTTCATAGATATTTTTTGCCTTGGGCTTTGCAAAGCCTCAAAGACAAAATCAGATATTTGTAATGGGCCAATGGGCTTGCTAGTTGCTCTAGGAGGTTTTCCTTCTCTTTGGCCTATTTATTCCAAGAGATTTCATTGTAAACAAGGCTGAACTTGATGATATAGAGAAATATATGGTTATACAAGCTTGGAATAAATACTTTGTCTCATGCATTGGATAGTTTCTTGAATGTTTTGGATGGTGAAAGCGGACTGTTGTAGGATTCCTTGACTTGGTAAAATGGTATAGTGTTCCTCTCTGTTATGTTTCCTTAGTTTTCATACATATTTTCATATTCTCTTGCTTGTTGTAGGAAAATAAAGAATAGATTTGAGACATGCCCATGGAGGCACCTCATATTTCCTGATTCATTACAGCTTCTATGTTTGTCTTCTTTCTTAGTTATGTCAAATGAATTCTTAAATGCTCTTTGATACCCTAAGAACTTGTTTTCAGTTGCATTAATGGTTATTATGTGTGCTAATTAGTATGGTTCATAGTACGCCCTGTTTACTCCTTAGTTAACCAAAACCCCATTACTAAAAACTTTCTTTGAATGTTAGATTGTCCTAGTTGAACCAAAGAGGTCTTGTATCGATCTTGCCCTTTGCCTATACTCTGCAATCTTAGTTCAAAGTGCCTGATAGCTCAAAATACTATGTCTAGGAGTTCCCTCTTCGTAGCTTGAGTTATTTTTTTGTATTAATTTTTTTCCCCAAAGTCTGATAGCGATTTTCCTAAAGTTAGAGAGTCTTATATCTCTATGTATCACTTGAATGTTTATTTTATGCATCTATCAGTTTGAAGTTACATTTATTGTGATTAATGGTTAGCCCCACCACATAGATGTCTGATGTAGAACTATTTATGTTTAAAAGTCTTTGTCCTTCACAAAACTTAGTGTCCATCCCATTTCATTCCACCTAAAGATCCATTTTACCTTGATCAAATCGGCCCTTCAATATACCTTGTCTGCCATCTGAGGTTTTCTCGACCTTTTCGACCCCATAGCCCAGTTAATCTAACAATATTTTTATCCATTTAAAACTTTTATCAGTTCCTCCCTTAAAAAACCTTAAAACAAACTAAATACATACTTAACAACTAGCTTAAAATCAAAAACATAAGAAGAAAACAAATATACATCCCTTGCACAAATAGAGAGAGCCCTCTCTGAGTCTGGGAAGGCTAGGTACTTGGGCTCCAAAGTTGGTTTGATGTTACCCTATCACTTGGCTTGCCAATCTGCCAAATCACGGGACCCTAACATTGGGAATGTATGGGAAATGTGTGGTCTGATACCATAGATATGAAATAAGCTCTGGAGCTCTCCAAATAGATTCCTCAAGTGAAGGAAACCTTCCTCCAATGAGAAACTAGCTCAGAAGCCGGGATTCCAATCCCTTCCACTGTTGCACCCAGCAACACTGCACAATCCCTGGAAAAACTACTCTGATGAAGTTGGCTGAAGCTTGGCCTAAAAAATTGATGTGGAACGATGAATTCAAACTCTCTCAATGAGGCTCCTCAAAGGAAGGAGGTGGGATTCCCGCTCGGGAACACCCAGTGCTAAACAGCACTGCTACTCTGCTGAACAGCAAGAGAGAGAAAAATTCTGAGATGACATGAATAATAATCTAAAGCATGAAGAATAATTCTGCCATCCTCTTCTTTATATAAAATATGATTTTTCTTGCCCTTGGCCCCACTCAATTAGGTCATCTCTATCCAAAGATACATCTCCCTCCAAAACTGCGTTATTCCTCCTTGGATTCCTCCTCCTCCAAAACTGCGTTGTTGACTTAGTCAAAGCAGCTTTATTTTATCCCTATTCATACTTGGAGGTGTTTTATTAGGCTAGAAAGAGTGTCCCCTTTCACATTTGGAGTGTTTTTATCCTCCCTAGGAGACTTATGGGCTTTTCTACCCATTTATTCACCGGCTAAAGCTGCTGCTAATTCTAATGTTCCATTTAGCTTTGAGGCTAAAATTTTGGAACATTACAGTCCTCCCCTCCAAAATATTTGCTTGACCTCAAGAAAATGTATAGGGAGAGCAAAATTTCTCCCCTTTTCCTCATGTGGCCTCCCATCAATAGCCTCCATCACTACTTCAAGAGAATATTCAAATAAACTGTAATCCAATGTTTCCTCCCAAGTGTGCAAAACCAAATGGTCTACATCAATCAAAGGTGGAAAGTGTGAATGGAAACTTGCTTGTTGTTTCATGGCCTCCATAAAGTAGGTGTGATTATCATCATGGTGAATGAGTGCCTCCCTCATCCATGCTATCATCCAAATGAAGTGAGTCACCCTCCAACAAGGTAACTCATGAAAAGTCCCCTCCACCTTGTGCTCCCGAAATGTAGGTGGGCTAAATAAATGAACATGATAGGCAAGGAGGCCTATCCCACGCTGTCCTCCTTTCCACTGATGATAAGTGTAAAGGGTATGCTGATCTTGGGTTGCAACATGACTGCCCTCCAATGGCAAGAAGAAGATTGAGTCTCCAAGGACCCTCCCTCCAAAGTCATGAGTCATGTCAACCCAAACCATTCCATACAAGATGAATGGAACATCATCACCACACGGCATCCAAATCATAAAATGGCTGAAAGTTATGTGCAATTTTGGATGATACATATGGTCTCTCTGGTGGATGCAGCACAGTTCTCCCAACTGCTGATTCAGAGTATCAAGTGGCAAGTTGTCCTCCATGGAATTTCCAGCTATGCATGTTAGCTCATCTACTTTAAAGTAGCAAGTAGCAATATAGATCAACTGTATACAGTCAACACAATACAACACTTGCCCCAAGTCATGTAGATATGGGTTATCAATGATACAAGATTCGGCCCTAAAGTGACCATGAAACCCATAAATAATCTTGCTCTCTTGTGGAGAAATGCACTGTTTACATATGGTGAGAAAACACAAATACTCAGTGGAGTAATCACTAAGCACATAAATGTCTTTCTTACCATGCATCATGTGTGAGCTGAAAGGGAGGTCCATGTATAAGTTCTCCCATGAGTATCCCCTCATAAAAATTTGCAAGAAGAAGGGTTACATATACTCCTTGGAATACTCCATCAATAAGAACACACTCCCATGTGACAGCGTTGTAGGCCTTAAGAATAAGGCTCCATGACTTCCCCCTTTGACATTCCACATGCCAAAGTCATCCACCATCATGCTGCTATGTGAGAATATCTTCTTCCGACATGGAATTCTCTCATGATCCTCCAATTCTGAAGGGTAGCCTCCTTGCACCATGAATGCACCTTTCTTCTCTTCAGAAATATCATGAAAAGTATGGGAAGAATTTTTCCCATACTCTCCCAAGTGCAACCATAGCAACAAAAAAATTTGTTGCTGCCTCATCTCTCCCTCATACAAGCCATAGAGTGAGATCATTAAGTTCAACTTGTATGATGTCCCAAAAAATAGTTCAGCCATGAAGTGCCTCCTCAAGTTCTCCAAGTGGTTCCTCCCACAAGAAGAGAAAAAGTGTGATGTGGCAATCATGGTTTGCCCATGGTTCCTCCTGAAATGTACAACATATAAAGTGGGGAGAATCATGCTCCTAATGGGCATCTTCCCTCTCAAGCCCACTCTCCAAACAAAGCTCCCCATGAACATAAACATGTCAGCAATATATGGAAGCAAAGTACAATAAAAAAAAGTTTCCAATTGACAACCGGAGAGTGAATCATAGTTCCATTCATGGAACCAGCGCAGTGCATCCTTTGCCTGTATCAAAATAATAAATAACAAGTGCTTTACCAACCACTTGTTTGCTGCCATATTCATCTCATAAGATGAATACATGAAGTTACAATATGGTGTCAATGGTGCACACCAAGAAACATGTGGCTTCCCCCACAAAACATCAAAAATATAGCCAACATCAAGGCTACAAGTAGCTGCAAGTACATCACCATACTATATGCAAGAAGGAACAACTCTTCTTGACACATCACGCTGCTCAAATAAGGAAAAGAAGTACAATGCAAAATATGAAATGATACCTTCTCCCTCTGCATGAGGCACTAGATGTGCTCTATATGTGACAACGTTGTTGCCCTCATCTCCCTCAATGTGTATGGGAAACATCTCAATAGTTGGATCCTCCTATGAAAAGGAGATCCCCATGCCCTCTTGTTCAAGAATATGAACTGGAGGTCTTGCTTCCGGCAATATGTAATGCAAGATGTCAGCTCCTCCCATGGTTTTCTAAAGTGGAGTTTCCTTCATCACATGCAAGGGTTTTTTTATCTCAAGTTTTCCTTGCTCATGTGTCTTAGGAAGTTTTTCACCAAACCTCTCAATCAATGTTTTTATGAATCTTGCATAAGAGAAAGTGTTGGCATTCTTTAAGGAATAAGATTCAAAAATCCACCATGCATGAGCCTTACCTCTGAAATGTAGCGCTGCAACTCTGATGGCTTCATCTTTGGAAATGTGGTGAAGCTGCAAATAGGAATCGTGCTCCTTTACCCAAGCTCCAACTGAACATGCAGGTGATCTAGAAAAAGTAGATAGAAGAAATCTATCTGCATCCTGCTTCTTGCTCTTCTCCACCTGGATCTTGCAAAACTCTTGGAAATCAGTATGATCTCCAAACCTCTCAGTTTGAGATTCATACTCCTGCAACAAATCACTAAGAGTTATCCTCTTATGCATTTTTCCTCCTCCCATCCATCTCAAGATAGCTCTGGGCACTTGACTGCGTTGTGCATCATGGAGTGTAGTTGCATGCTCACACTCACCATGTGCAAATCTAGATTCAGCTCTAGGTTCAACCTCCTTTGGAGATCCCATCTCCAATCTCATTTTCTTCAGCTCTCCTTGAAAGCTCTGCATAGATTTTGGAAGAAGATTTGTGAGCTTGTCTTCCTTTTTCCTTTCACATACTGAAGCTTTCCAACTTATGTCCATCTCTGCTTCATCTAATAGCTAGATCTCACAGGCTGAGCCAGAGATCATGCTTTGATACCACTGTAATATCCCAAATCTGGAACATCTAGGAAGGCATGACTGGAAAACGCATTTTTCAGCAACATATGCAATAAAATAGTGAAATGATCACTTGGATCCCATGGATAAATCCATATAGCATCTAAATAAAATAGGATATCGGAAATAAATGGAACTACATGGGTTAAAAATACCTCCCACACTAGTGTAGATGAAAATGACTAAAAACCCCAAAACTGCATTTTACCGGAGTTGCTGCATAAAGTGACTGGGCAGTCTAAGAGAGGGTTTACACATAAAATCATAGGAGAACAATAGATCTACTCATGTATTGATAAATAATGCTGAAGAACAGAGATCTAATCTCCTAATACAAAATACAAGATAACCCAGCAAGGGTTTCTTGTCAAACACTCTGCATACAAAATGTGATATTCAGTAATCTACTGAATCACCACTGCAACACTGAAGCACATGAGTGTATAAGGCTAGAAATATGTCTGATCTGATGTAGTCCCTCAAGGGCTTCCTCCCATGAAAGGATGAACCTCTCAATCACAAGGAAACACTGCAACGGAGCCACCAAACAATGCACTAAGCACTGCCCCCAAAATAACACATTCCCTAGCTGGAACAGCACTAGGAATGTATGGGAAATGCGTGGTCTGGTACCACAGATATGAAATAAGCTCTAGAGCTCTCCAAACAGATTCCTCAAGTGAAGGAAACCTTCCTCCAATGAGAAACTAGCTCAGAAGCCGGGATTCCAATCCCTTCCACTGCTGCACCCAGCACAACTGCACAATCTCTGGAAAAACTGCACTGATGAAGTTGGCTGAAGCTTGGCCTGAAAACCTGATGTGGAATGATGAATGCAAACTCTCCCAATGGGTCTCCTCAAAGGAAAGAGGTGGGATTCCCGCTCGGGAACACCCGGTGCTAAACAGCACTACTACTTTGCTGAACAACAAGAGAGAGAAAAAGTCTGAGCATACATGAATAATAATATAAAACATGAAGAATAATGCTGCCATCCTCTTCCTTATATAAAATATGAGTTTTCTTTCCCTTGGCCCCACTCAATTAGGTCATCTCTATCCAAAGATACATCTCTCTCCAAAACTATGTTATTCCTCCTTGGGTTCCTCCTCCTCCAAAACTGCGTTGTTGACTTAGTCAAAGCATCTTGATTTTATCCCTGTTCATACTTGGAGGTGTTTTATTAGGCTAGAAAGAGTGTCCCCTTTCACATTTGGAGTGTTTTTATCCTCCTTAGGAGACTTATGGGCTTTTCTACCCATTTATTCTACGGCTAAAGCTGCTGCTAATTCTAATTTTCCATTTAGCTTTGAGGCTAAAATTTTGGAACATTACACAGCTTCAGCCATAACTCTTCAATTATTTTATTGTAGCATACTTTCATCCCTAGGGTTGCAGCTCATATTTTATTATTGGGTGTATTTCCTGGAAACCCTCTTCGGTTGTCTTGGAAGGTTGTTATAGAGCCTAGATATTCATTTTTTGTATCTCTTGAGGCATATATCAGCCCTTATCTTTTGTATGTTCATTTTGTTGTAGAAGTGCTCTTATGACTGTGTTGTACAGTGTCTCCAGTATTTTGATATAGTAGCAACACCTCATTCTTGAGGGATTTCTTTGTTGGAGGCTTTTTTATTCATGTTGTATGGTTTGTGGCCCATTATATTATACATGTTTGTTACTGTTATGATTAATATAAAGGCTCCATATTGGTATCCATTATTGATGTGATGTTTTACACTGCTTTTTCAAGCATTTTGTTCTATATTCCTGCTCTTCCCATTTGGGAATATTAAAAATATCCTTTTGAATTAGTGTATGGGAAAGCTGCATTTTTCCCTATACAAATAGCAATGTCAGAGGACAAGATTCTACATGATGTTGATGAAGAGCCAAATTCTCTAACTAGGAGGATCAATCAACTAGTAGAACTTCAAGAATATAAGGGGGAGGTGACTCTAAATCTGATTCAATATCAGGGAAAGATGAAGCCTATTGGAAATACTGAGAGGGGGGTGAATCATTATTCCTTTCAATTAGTATTATTATTAATATTTCAGAGCATTAGTTAATCTTCAATTATTATCAGTGTTTGTACAATGATAGCAGTAAACAAAAGGAACACAACTGCACATAGTCTTTAAGGTGGAAACACTCTCCGGGACAAAAACCACCTGAATTATTTTCTAATAATTCTTTAATATTAAACTCCAATTGGAAATAAAGCTCAAACTTCCTAGAATCTAGAAAAGGATTCTTCTCCAGCTCCCACTAGATGGACGGTCCAACACCCGAGATTCTTCAGTAGTCAACTGATGTAATATTCCCAAATGGGAAAAGCAGGAATATAGTGCAAAATGCTGGAAAAAATGTGTAAATGATCATTTAAAAGCAAGAGGTCAATATGGTGACATTTCATATGTTATAACAGCAGTAAAATATGCATAAGAATCAGCCCATGCGTTATATAACAAGAAAGTACAAGCCTCCAATGAACAAAATCCTCAAGATGAGGTGCTGCAACTATATAGAAAAGATGGAAGACCCTTACAACGTTATTTTATTAGATCTACTATATAAAATCATTATACATCAAATCTAGGGCTGATATGTGCCTCAAAAGATAGATCTATATCAGATCTGAGCACTATACAAGCTCCTCTAAAGAACCCCTCAAGGGTTTTTAGCAAAAAACCAAATACAAGTTGTAGTTATGAGATATAATACTGCAGATCTACTGCAAAATACAGATCTGGAAAGTGTGGCTGATCTGATATGATCAATAAAATAGCCTCCTCCAATAGTGTTGGGAAAAATACTGAGAGGGGGGGGTGAATCAGTATTTAGGGCATACTCAAATATTTTACTTTTTCATGCTCTAAAACACATACGCTACTTTACTTGATCAGACTCGCGTATATACGCGGATACCCTTCACAAAACTCGCGTATATGCAGAGATATTAATATGCAATTAATTCATTACTTAGATCCTTGCATTTATTCATTCATCATATGTTTATATAGCAACAGACATGTGCAGTAATAACAGAGTAAATCATCACACATAAGCATCACACATGAACACCAGGATTTTAGGTGGAAACCCCAGAGGCGGGAGAAAACCCGCAGATTGCGGGTGTCTCGGCCTTCAATATTTTATTATAAAGAAAACATCTTACAACTATGTCACAGTACGGACTCATACCCGATGCGCGAGGGCACCACTGCGCTCGTTTACCGGCCTGCGGAAGGAGAGCTGCGACCCCCTTTGCTCTCGTTTCGACCTCACCGGAAAGGCTTCTGACCCGAGCGAAGGCTTCGACCCTCAGCACCACTGCGGACCACGTTTCGTCAATTTTCATACTGGATCCAACAGCTTCCACACAACATACCTTGTAGGAAAATTTTCATCATATTTTCAGATTGGACCCACTCCACACATTTAAGCTCAACATATATCAGCTGATACATTGACGGATAGCGATAAACCAACGAACGGATCGGGTTGTCTCATACCACAAACTTGACAAGCCCTAGTTTTGCAGACGTGCTTTCCTTTCACTGATACCGCGTATATACGCGCTCCCATTCACATCAACCCGCGTATACATCTGCACATTACAGACCAACCCATACGCGCTTTCTCTTCATAAAACCCGCGTATATACGCGCTTCCGCTGCGACAAACTAGCGTATAGATCTTCAGACATTATAGAGAAGCATACTTCTTCAGATCAGATATTCAGTACAGATTTAACCCTTTACTTCAGACAGATGTTTGCCTCATCTCATACCATAAACAGATCTAGAAGATACAAGTACATTTCAGATCTAGATTCCCTTCTTCATCATTTTCTTCATAGGTGCATCACAAATTCAGATCTATCATCAAACTGTTACACTTTCCATACAGACATACTTCAGAGTGAAGTATCCATTCAAACCCAGACTCATGCACACCCTTGCACAATGATTTCCTTCTCCTTATATAAGTTTACCCTTTATCAATACCATGAGCCAAAACCACATAACTTCCAATGGTATTCCTGGACGGGATCACATAGGCGAACCATTATTCAATACAATGGGTCAATACCATGGTAGTTACCCCTGGTTTTACAAATTTAGAGCGCTTTTTCCCATACGCGACTTGGAACGTTATTTCCCGCGTGCATACGCTACTTCGTCTAGACAAATCCGCGTATGCCTTGAGACATACTCTTTTTATCATGTTCTGGCACATATTGACATTCCTTCCATCAGTACCTTCTGTACTCATTGTAGATACATCAGATTTACATCATTTAACAAGTTCATCAAGACACATTCCATCAAGGACAACTTCATCAAGTAGGTTGCCATCATCTTCATCAAGTGGGTTGCCATCAAGGACAACACATTGCATCATATTACCAACAATCTCCCCCTTTGGACTTGATGGCAACCACGATGGTGTTTGATTACAACAGATAGATACATTAAGCATAATGATATTCTCCCCCTATTCAAACACCATGTCACTCTCCCCCTTTGACATCAAGGGCAAAGGGCGGATCAAAACCAACATAAGGTTTTTCTCCTCATGTAGATAGAAGAGCGTTGTAGATCTGATGTGCATTGAAGTTACCATGCTCCCCCTGAGTTCATGCTGAATGTTCAAACAAATTTTTCAATGAAGTACATGACTCTATGACCTTCCTATCACCAAGGACTCATACTTACATCAAAGATCCAACCAAGTGGATTTACATATGAGACTCAAATACCCAACCAAGTGGGTTTACACAATTTGACTCAACTACCCAACCAAGAGGGTTTACACATTTTGACTTAAGTACCCATCCAAGTGGGTTTACATATTTGATCAAGTCCTTACATGACTGAATATTACAAATTTACATCATAGGTCTCAACAGGACTTTTTCATCAAATTACAAAAATGACTTTTTATGACCAGTACCAGAAAGACCTCAAGAGAGAGATCTTGTTTCAGAATCATCATAATGCCAACAATGCATTATACTCAGCAAGGCTAATGCTCCCCCTGAAAGAGTGCATCCAAGCATCCTTTCCATAGGACCAAGGCTCCTCCTTAGTTTGTGCAACCTGAAACTCTTTCAACAACAAGTTTTCAGCAACAATCTCTCCATTATCTGTTCTTATCTTTGAATCATAAGACTTCCATCTCATCCATGTGTGAAAACAAAGAATACTCTTCAGTAAAAAAGAAAACAGGGCTCATCCATAATCTCATCATAAGAAACCATGTATCATGTCATCATCATTTAGATCTGATAAATAGCGGATACGGGCGCCAATAATACAATCATTAGTAGTCGGTTGGGTATAAGACCTGTATACGGTCTTCGGTTTGTCACTGATTTTCTTATTAGAAGTGGTCTGTATTTGTATCCTTTGTAACTTGCGTGTATGTGCGGCTTTTGTTCATAACCCGCGTATGGAAAGTGAACAACAGAAGATTTCGTTCCTTCATCTCTGAGTTTTGTAACACTGTTACCTATCTTACGCATATCGGATGTACGTACGAGAAATAATCATAACCAAAATCACCAAAACGATCATGAAAACACCTGGTTTCGCTCCCCACCATGACAATCCAATATACATTCTTACAGTCTCTGTAATGTGTCTCATCATGCCTCTTAGGTGACCATTAAGAGAAGTAAGCTTTAGAAGCGGATATTTTTGATAGGGTGCTCCTTCCCTATGTTTACGGCAGGTCTTCCTTCCTTTTCATTTGCTTGAGTTTCTTATTGTGTCATGAAATTGTTCTCGGATTTCTTCATCCACTGCCATTCTTTTTCCACATGCCCATACTTGTTACAAGCATAACATCTTATATGACGATAAGCACTTGAGATCATAGTGTGTTTCCCTACTTTTCTTCCTTGTGCAATCGTTCTTTATGACCATACTTGTTGCATGAAAACTTATATCCCTTGAAGCAGCAGTACCTTTGAATAGAATACGTTTGATTGTATTTGAAATGATTTGTGCAATTTCTTGTAACATGCCATAATTATGACATTGGCTTGTTCAACATTAGTGAATGATTTCCTTTGAGTGTTCATGATTGTTGGTTGACCTTTTGTTTCTTTCAACACTTCGAGTCTCTCGAGGTTTTGCTTTGATATCCTTTGAATATTTAGCACTTCCTTGTGAACTATATTCTTCTTTAACAATTTCATGAAAACCAAGACCAAGTTTAACAGAAGTAGACCTTTGACTACTAAGAATATTGTCTAGAATCTTAGTACTATCTTGAAACCTCAAGAGTTTATCCTTTTCTTCTAATTTACCTTTGAGAATGTTTACCTCAACGTCAAATTTTTGGCATTGCTTCATCATGCTTTCTTCAACCCTTTTTCCTTCTTCTACTTGATCATTCAAATTTAAGATATCTTCTTTCAACCCATTTTCTTGCTCTTCAAAGATTTGTAAAAGTCCTTCATTCTTCTTATTTGATTTTTCCAGATCTTCTTTGAGCGAGATGATTTATGCTTCATGTCCTTCCTTTTCAAATGATTGTAGAAGTTATTCATTCTTCTTATTTGATGCTTCAAGGTCTGCTTTCAGAGAGTTGATTTCTGCTTCAAGTCCTTCACTGTGATTGGTTACTTTGTCCTGCAGTCTTTGATACATTTCTATCTGTCCCTTCATTGTTTCTATCTGTTCATTCAATCTAGAGATGACATCCTTGAGAATATATTCCCTCCTTTTAAATTGATCCCAAAAATTACTTTCATCATTGATCTTCATATTTTCTTCTAGACTTATATTGTTACTTTCACTATCTTCATCATTGCATGCACAAGAACAATTATCAATACTTGTTTTATCTTCTTCAGTTTCTGCTGCACATGTTTTCTAATATGTCTCCTTTTTAGTGGCCTTCTTCTTTTTCTTCTTTTCCATGAGCACTTGTAGTTCTTGGTCAGAATCTTCTTCATCTTCACTTGACACTTCATTTGAATAATAACTTTTTCTCTTTTCAAATTGTTTCCCTTTACCATGATTTTCTTCATAAGGACATTTAGCAGCATAATGACCAACTCTTCCACAACCAAAAAATTTGAAGGGAAGCTTACCTTTGAATCTTCCAGTTCCTATTTGGAGTTTTCTCACAAAATTTGCTTCTTCTTCTTCTGATATATAATTTGATTCCTTGACATCTTCCTTTTCTTTTCCTTTTTCACATGCCTTGAAAGCAGCTTCTTTGATTTGAGAGGGACCTCCTTGTCTCATTTTGTAAGCGGTCAGAATACCATGTAGTTGAACAATAGTAAGAGTTTGCAGATCTTGCCTTTCTTCAACAGCTGATACTTTTGACTCAAATTTTGATGTCAAAGATCTTAAGACTTTTTCCACCAGAGTAGTATCAGTTATGGTTTCACCCAAACTTCTCATGCGATTCACAATATCATCTAGACGTAAAAAGAAACTGGCAATACTTTCATCACTATGCATCTTCAAATTTTCATATTCAATTATGAGAGTTTGGAGTTTTGCACTTTTTACCTTTGTATCTCCTTCATAGCTCAGAATGATTTTGTCCCATATTTCTTTTGCTGAATTTAGCTGCATCACTTGAGCAAATTATGGTTCAGACATGCTTCCTAACAAAACATTGACTGCTTTGGCATTGACTTCATATTTCTTCCTTTCTGCTGCATCAGTAGGAATACTTGCCGGATACTGATAACCTTCTTCCACGATTCCCCATACTTACGCACCAAGACTTTGCGGATATGCTTTTGTTCGTATCTTCTAAAATATGATTATTTCTAGGTAGATAAATTAGGCGGTATAGACATTATCCCTTCATGAATTCCCATGGCGACGGATCTCCTTCAGCGATCAAACTCCTGTGAGAAGGACTGTACGATGCCAATTGTTGGGAAAAATACTAAGAGGGGGGGTGAATCGGTATTTAGGGCATGCCTCAAATGTTTTACTTTTTCATGCTCTAAAGCCCATGCGCTACTTTACTTGATCGGACTCGCGTATATACGGATACCCTTCATAAAACTCGCGTATATGCAGAGATCTTAATATGCAATTAATTCATTACTTAGATCCTTGCATTTATTCATTCATCAGATGTTTATATAGCAACAGACATGTGCAGTAATAACAAAGTAAATCATCACACATAAGTATCACACATGAACACCAGAATTTTAGGTGGAAACCCAAGTAAGGAGAAAACCACCGCTGCCGTTGTCTTAGCCTTCAATATTTTATTATAAAGAAAACATATTACAACTATGTACTGGCGCAGACTCATACCAGTATGCAGGAACCCACCTGCGCTCGTTTACCAGCCTCTCCTGGAAGGGAGCTACGACCCCCTGCTCTCGTTTACCAGCCTCTCCTGGAAGGGAGCTACGACCCCCCTGCTCTCATTTACCGGCCTCACGGAAGAGAGCTACAACCCCACGATCGAAGGCTACACGCCTCGGCACCACCATGGACCACGTTTCATCAATTTTCACACTGGATCCAACAGCTTCAATAGAGCACAACTTGCAGGCCAATTTTCATCATATTTTCAGACTGGACCCACTCCACACATTTAAGCTCAATCATACATCAAACCGATACATTAACAGATAGCAGTAAACCAACAGAACAGATCAGACATCTCATACCACAAACTTCAGAAAACCCTAGTTTTGCATACACGCTTTCCTTTCACTGATACCGCGTATATACACGCTCCCATTCACATCAACCCACGTATACATATGCACATTACAGACCAACCCATACGCGCTTTCTCTTCATAAAACCCGCGTATATACGCGCTTCCGCTGCGACAAACTAGCGTATAGATCTTCAGACATTATAGAGCAGCATACTTCTTCAGATCAGATATTCAGTACAGATTTAACCCTTTACTTCAGACAGATGTTCGCCTCATCTCATACCATAAACAGATCTAGAAGATACAAGTACATTTCAGATCTAGATTCCCTTCTTCATCATTTTCTTCATAGGTGCATCACAGATTCAGATCTATCATCAAACTATTACACTTTCCATACAGACATACTTCAGAGTGAAGTATCCATTCAAACCCAGACTCATGCACACCCTTGCACAATGATTTCCTTCTCCTTATATAGGTTTACCCTTTATCAATACCATGAGCCAAAACCACATAACTTCCAATGGTATTCCTGGACGGGATCACATAGGCGAACCATTATTCAATACAATGGGTCAATACCATGGTAGTTACCCCTGGTTTTACAAATTTAGAGCGCTTTTTCCCATACGCGACTTGGAACGTTATTTCCCGCGTGCATACGCTACTTCGTCTAGACAAATCCGCGTATGCCTTAAGACATACTCTTTTTATCATGTTCTGGCACATGCTAACATTCCTTCCATCATTACCTTCTGTACTCATTGTAGATACATCAGATTTACATCATTTAACAAGTTCATCAAGACACATTCCATCAAGAACAACTTCATCAAGTAGGTTGCCATCATCTTCATCAAGTGGGTTGCCATCAAGGACAACACATTGCATCATATTGCCAACAAATAAATCCTCAAAGTGAAAGGCAGATCCCCTTCACTTGAAAATCAGCTCTCCAAATGGTGTGCCAAACCACCTGTTACATTGAAATTTGTCACCATGACGTTTTAGTGTCTATATGGGTTCATCATTACTCATATATTACTCCCTTAGAAGTCTAGAACATCAAAGTGTAGAATATATATTACTCGCTTGGTATTTATCATTGACAATTTTTTTACAAAACACAAGTCTTACTTATTCACCACCCCAAATTCCTTTTCACCCTACACCGAGAGGTTATCATCCTTCATCAGCTATGTCGATTGAGTCATCTATGTTTTCTCAATATCTGGAAACTTTTTTATATGGTGGTCCGTCTGTTCCTTCAGGATACCAGTCGCTCTTTGGTACTTTCCCGGGGATAGCTCCTCAACCAATTGAACAAGTGCTATCATCTAGTACAAATGAAACTAAAACTGAAACATTGAATGCAAAATAGATTTATATGATGTCTGGCAATATTCCAAATCCTCAACCTCAAGGAATTCAGTTACCACCTGGGGGGCAACCTCAAGGTAGTCAGTTACCACCTGGGGGGAAACCTCAAGGTAGTTAGTTACCACCTGGGGGGCAACCTCAAGGTAATTTTTTACCAGGACAAACTGTAGGACAATATTATCTGCCTGGAGAACAACCTCAAGGACAATACATACCTCAAGGTTATCAACCTCAAGGACAGTACATTCCTCAGGGTCAACCCTAGAGTCAATTTATTCCTCAAGGTCCATCCCAGAGTCAGTTTATACCTCAGGGTCAACCCCAGGGTCAGTTTATTCCTCAGGGTCAATACCAACCCCAGATTCAGTACACGCCTCAAGGTTATCAACCTCAAGGTCAGTACCCAGCTCAAGGATTTCAACCTCCTTCAGGTCAACCATTGTTACAAGGAAGCAGAACATTGCCAGTTAATTATCAAGCTTATGTTCAACCTGGTTATGGTCCTTCGTATGCACAACCTTCTATGGGTCAATACTTCGGAATGAATATGGTGTGGGATCCATCTCAAATTCAACAGAATTTGCAACCCAATGTGCAATTACCTACTCAATCTGGACAACCCATAGTTTCTGGTCCAACCCAGCAACCTGTCCAGCCTACCATTCAAGTTCCTGCACCTGATTCTCTTCAGCAGCCTAGGCCTAGTACACCTCAGACTCCGCCTCAGACTTCTGCTACTGCTGCAACTTTTGTTCAACCTACCACACCTATTTTTGGAGTATTTGTAACTCCTATTTCTACTAACCCTGTATCAATGCAAATTCCTCAAGTATCTATACCATAGTCAAGACCTACAATTCAAACTACGATCCAAATGCCTACATGACAAGCTGGTACAAGTATGATACTTACTAGTCAACCACAATTTACTTATCAATCGTACCAAGGACAGTATCAATTTGGACAGGCTACGCAAAATCCAGTATATCAGTATCAGCCGTACCCTAAGTATACTTATCAAATACCTCAACAACCCCAGTATGGTCCGGTTAATCCTAGTTATCCAGGAGGTTTCACGATTCCCAATGCGCATCCAATTCCAGGATATCCTAGATATCCTCCTCCTGGAACTGGTTTGATCACACAAGGCTATCAAGACCCTAGCCATCGGTTACCATTTATAGCAACTTTAGATTTACCTGATCTATTGCACCTTATGAACGATCCTATCTTTTATCTTCCGTATTGGCCACCAATGCCTAACAAGTTGCCCAGTGATATTCCAAAGTTTGAGGGTAAGTCAGGAGAGGACCCATCTAATCATGTTATGACTTATCACCTCTGGTGTGCATCCAATTCACTAATCGATGATTCGATTCGATTACGTCTTTTTCAGAGAACTCTCCTTGGTCTAGCTGCCAAATGGTATATTGAGTTACCACGAGGCTCTTTTAATAATTTTAATGCATTAGCTACTGCTTTCTTAACCCATTTTCAGTTGCCTTTCAGATACGACAATGGCACGGAATTGCTGACTTCATTAAAACAATATATGTCTATGTACATATCTAATCACATTCATGAATGGAGACGTAGAAGGCGTTTAGTGAAGGTTTTTATTCCGGATCAAATTTTGGCTGAATGGTTTATTAAATTGTTATTTCCCAAAATTACTGAAGATGTGGCCAAAGGAGGCATTGTTACAGAAGAGCAAGTCATTGCTCAGGCTCAGTACCTTGACCTTGTATATACCCAGTCAGGTACTCTGTATGATAAAATCCCCGATTTACCAAGACCTGGTCAATTAACTACAACTCCTTCTAGCTCTCATGTCGCAGATGGTGTAATTGGTTCTGTTAGCACTGGTAAAAGTAAGAAGAAATCTTCTAAGACAACTTCTCCTATTATCACTTTACCCGATTCACCAAAAGGAGATTCTTCTGTTGAAACTTCCTCCGATATTCATGTTGTAGAATCATCTACAACCAAACCTAAAACTGGTGGTAAGAATATAAAAAAAAAAATCTTCAAAATATAAAAATGATAAAACTGAACCAACTGACGAAAAACGAAAACCTCATTATCCATGTCTGATCTGTGATGAAGATCATTTTACAAAAGAGTGTCCACGTAGAGCCAAGATATCGAAATTCATTAAGGGTTCACCCATACCTTCTGTCTTGAAGGATACCTTTCCTACTCAAGATAGTAATATGATTGGATCTTCCTCAAATATGCTAGAGGATATTTTCATGGTTGCGACGCGATCGCAAGATTACGGTAGTAAAAATTATAGTAAAGAAGCATAAACATCTAATTCAGCTCGACTACATCTCCTTCAGTTTCTGATCCCTTACAGATCGAGAAACAAATCCTGACTTAGTAATCAAACCGCATGTTAAAGGTGTACTTCGTAAATCAACTTTCAATCCACATGCGAGAGCTGCTCAGAATTACAATATTGTTGAAGACTTGGCAATTTCCCCTTCAGCAATGTCGGCTTTGGAAGTGCTGCAATCATGCCCAGCCCAAAGAAAATTACTATTGTCAGCTTTAGGAGCCATGGTCCCCCAGGATTCGAACCTCATGATCTTCGATTTAGATAATTTTACACCCCGCCTACCCCATCAAATGGCTTTTCAAATTCCGGTAATAGTAAAAAAAAAACGTATTTTTCGTACTGTTGTTGATGAAGGGGATTCCACGTGTATTATGTCGTTAAAATGTTGGAAATCACTTGGTTCTCTGACAATTAACCAATCACCGACTATCCTCAAAGCTTTTGATGGAAGAGGTTTTTAGCTGTATGGTATTTTACAGGATCTACCAATAGAGGTCGAAGGAAAAACCGTTAATCTAGATGTGGAAGTGGTTGATGCCCCTCTGGATTACAACCTTCTCCTGGGTCGCAGTTGGTCTTACACCATGACTCTTGTTGTATCATTGATCTTTCATCTCATCATGTTTCCTCATAAAGGAAAGATCGTTAAAATAGATCAGCTTTCATATTATTCATCCGCCCTAGCCTCTACTGATAGTATCCAGCATATCGGAAAATTGACTATCCCTTACAAGGATATTAGGGTAGGCTTAATTAAAGATTCTACTTTATTGGGAACTTTTTCCTTCCCTGCTCCGAACGTACAACCTCCTATTTCTAATATCAATATGATTACATCAAGTACTATTTCCTTTGATGATCCTTGGATAGTACCTTCAGAATTGGAACTGGATTCTTTCGATGGCGTGATGCCTTTGAGTCCTTTTGAGTTAGCATATCAGACTGTATAGTCATTTTCTAATACTCCTTCAACTGAATCAGATCCAGTGAATGTGATCAATGAGGAGTCATTTTCAATATCAAGCTCAACTTCGACATCAATTCCAGATCTTGATCACCACGTATTCAATACTGATGAACAAATTCGTGAATTTTTGTCTGTCGATGAATTACAATGGGAAGATCTAGATCATAGGTCTTTGTTTTTACCTAATCTCGATCATTTTGAGAATCATTTTTCCTCTATTTTTACTACTGATTACGTCAAAGAACCTCAGAATCCTATTTCCTCTTTTGATTCTGAATTAAATTTAGAAAACATTTCTACAATCGTTCCCATTGACATTTCAGTAAAACCCGGGATTGTTGAAAACATTCATATAGGTTTTTCTTGTACACCAGATGAAATCCAAGCATATAAAGCCCTATTTCAGGAATTCTGCGAAATTTTTGCCTCGTCATATGAAGAAATTCCAGGAATCGATCCGTCGATTGTTTTTCATGAAATTAAGACATACCCAGATGCTAAACCCGTCAGATAGAGATTACGTCAGATACATCCGAGAAAAGCTGTCGCTATTAAAGCAGAAGTTGAAAAATTACTTCGTGCAGGTTTTATTTATCCAATTCCATTAACGGATTGGGTTTCTAATATTGTTCCTGTCAATAAAAAACAAGGAACAATATGAGTATGCATCGATTATAGGGATATAAATTGAGCTTGTCCAAAAGACAACTATCCAACCCCTTATATCGATCAAATTATTGACGATTGTGCTGGAAGTGAAATTTTTTCATTCATGGATGGATTTTCCGGTTACAATCAAATTAACATACTCCCTGCAGATCAACCTAAAACATCTTTCATTTGTCCATGGGGGACATTTTCTTATCACAAATTACCTTTTGGACTTAAGAATTTTGGCGCCACTTTTCAGAGGGCAATGTCTTATGCATTTCATGACATTAAACACAATATGAAACCCTACCTCGATGATTTTCCTACTCATTCCTTGCGCAAATCAGATCATATCATTCATTTACAAGACATTTTTATATGATGTAGGTATTATAAGATTCGTCTGAATCCTCACAAATATGTTTTTTGTGTACAATCTGGAAAATTGTTGGGATTTATTGTCTCAAAGGTAGGCATTCATGTCGATCCATCGAAGGTTGAGGCTATCATCAATTTACCTCCTCCTTCTTCCCTTCGCCAACTCCAAATTTTGCAAGGGAAAGCAAACTTTTTACGTCGATTCATTCCTAACTACGCCGAGTTAACGAAAGGTTTTACCAGGTTGTTAAAACAGAATATTCCTTTCTTTTGGGATGAGATCCTTGATCGATATTTTGATGCTCTTAAAAACGTGTTGACCCATGCACCATTACTGCATCCTCCCAATTACAACCAAGATTATTTTTTGTACCTCGTCGCTTACGTTTCCACGATAGGAATGGTTTTAGTTCAGGCAGATGAATTCAATAGTGAACATGTGATTTACTATCTTAGTCCTAATTTGCATCCGAATGAAATCAAATATTCACATGTGGATAAATTGGCCTTGGCATCTGTTCAAGCTATCCAACATTTTCGTCATTACATACTTTTACGCAAAACAACAGTGATTTCTAATTGTAACCCTATGATTTTTTTTTGACCAAACAATTGCTAGGGGGCAAATACTCCAAATGGATTGTTATCTTGCAGGAGTTTGACTTGGAATTTGAAAGATCCAAATCAAAGAAATCATTGATATTTGTTGAACTTATGTGTAATTTCCCAAGTACTGATACAAAAACTGTGGCGGAACAACCAATTGTGGATGAATCCTTGTTTCTTATTAGTACCATTGATCCTTGGTATCGAGATATAATTGTTTATCTTCAGGCCCAATATTTTCGGCCTGAAATTTCACAATCACAACGGCGTGAAATCTGTTTCCAGTCACAACAATATCATATTGTTGGCGACACACTATACCGTCGTGGTGTAGACTCTGTTTTTCGACGTTGTCTCACACATGAAGAAGCCGAAAAGGTTTTAAATGACTGTCACTCTGGAGCATGTGGCGGTCATATGTCTAGGTATGCCACAGCCCAAAAGATATTGCGCGCTGGTTATTTTTGGCTGTCCTTATTTAAATATTGTATTTATGCGGTCCAAAAATGCCATAATTGTCAAATTTTCGATTGAAATATGCATGCACCACCTGCTCCTCTTCACCCTATAATTGTTGTCGGTCCTTTTGCAAAATGGGGCATTGAATTAATTACATGTAACCCTCACTCGGCCGGGGGGCATGGGTATATTATTCTCGCAGTAGATTGTTTTACCAATTGGGTCGAGGTGATGCCTACATTTATGGCAGATGGAAAAATTGCAGCTACTTTCGTGTTCAATCATGTGATTGCTCGTTTTGGTGTACCCCAAGCAATAATTACTAACCACGGGAGTCACTTTCGAAACATCATGATGACTGAGCTAACTGACCAACTTGGTCTGTGCCATGACAGTTATACACCATATTATCCGCAGGCTAATGGTCTGGTTGAAGCGATTAATAAAGTTTTAGTCACCATGATCAAACGAATCATCGACATTCATAAATCGAATTAGCATACCATGATTTTTTCGGCACTTTGGGCATATCGGACCTCAGCAAAAACATCAATAGGCTTTACCCCTTTTCAACTGGTTTACGGTTTAGAAGCGGTATTACCAATTGAATGCAAGATACCAACACTCAAAATAGCCATAGAGTTACTACCAGCTACCTCTGAGGAGGAAAAAATCTTTTTGTACTTAGCTCAATTAGATGAGAATCGGCGTACCACTGCATTAGCCACCGAGACTCATGCGAAATGAATGAAAACTCAGTATGATAGAAGTGTTACACCTCATATTTTTTCAGAAGGAGACCTAGTTTTGCTATATGATCAAGCTAACGATAAGCTAGGCGCTGGGAAATTCGAACCCATGTGGCATGGTCCTTATATTCTCAAGCGACAGCTTGCAAAAGGGGACTATGAATTGATTGATTTTAATGGAGTTTCTTTAGGAAAACCCACAAATGGGCTTTATTTGAAGAAATATTACGCTTGATTTTTTGTGTAGATTAGTTAGTTTTTAGATGGTGTGCTGTATATTAGAAACGTGTGCCTAGATTAAGTGTGCTTTTACTACTATTCCTACTTATCTGGATTACTAATATTGATATTGCAGATGTCAACGTATTTTCAAACATACATGGTTTTGTTGATGGTGCTTGTCATACTACACGGAACATTTCTTCCACAGCTTGGGTTATTTATTCACCCACTGACGAGTTAGTATCTATGCATGGGGTAAGCCTCGGTCAAACGACAAACAATATTGCAGAATATAGCGTAGTTATTGAATTATTGTCTGAATCCATTTCATTTGGAATTCGGAGTTTGATTGTAAGGTTAGATTCTAAGCTCGTTGTATTACAATTAAATCGAGTATATTAAATTAGAAATCCAGTGTTGTTAATATTATTTTTGAAAATTCATCTCTTTGAAAGAGAATTTGATTATATTGAGTATCAACACATTCCAAGAAGATTAAACACATTAGCAGATGCAATTGCTTCTAGTGTTATAAACAGACATTTGCGATAATGAAAGTAGTAAATCAAAATAACATTCGATAATATGTTGAACAGGTAACTGGAAATAATAATATATCATAGTATAGAGTAGTGTTTCAAAAAATAGTACATCGTCCTCGATCATAGGTTCAAAACACCTTATGATCGGGAAAAAAGTGATACAAAAAATGATATGAGTCTATACAATCGATCATCCACTATCCATGGTAATGATCATGATAATATACTACAGCTCGTGCCACTCTACTCAGGAATCTCCTGAATGGTCCAGGAACTCCAATGACATATCTCTGTAAACGGAGTGGAATGTCGTCTATGGTAGTCTCAGGAATGTCCATAGTCAGCCGCTCCAGATGGTGTTCCAAGTCAGTGAGGATCTCTGTTGTCTAATCCTGTGGTGGTGGTGCTACTGCAGCTGCATCCCTTTGTCTCCTCTCAAAGGGGTGGAGAGTGACTGGTCGGCGTGGACCCACATCTGCATTGGAATATTTTGTTATCAGTTTTGGATGATTTAAAAAACAAAATAAAAATTAGAAATTAGAGCATGTCAAAAATATTTTTTACCTGAATCATCCCACTGAACTCCTGGAGGAAGTGGCATATCTCGGTCGCCGCTGAAATCTATACCCGCATAAGGAAAATCGTTTATCACAAAGAGTTGGTGCTCTAACCAACAGAAGTATGTCGGGGGAAATCGAAAAATCTCTCCACCCTCACTGTGTCAGGCCATCAAAGCAACCCATCGAACCATCCGAGGCTCTTGAGCTCTACCGGCATCAACTGGAATATGTTTTGGGGCCAGTAGAGGAATCCTCTCTAGAGAAAAAGTGACTACAATCGATCCATATCCGAAGTTATTTAACTTCCCATTCTTTTCTCTAATTAGTTGGCCTTTGATGTTAGCCAACACTACCTCGAACCAGTTGAATATGGTGCCTCGAAAACAATCTACTGCAATCCACATTTGAGATCTAGTAGCAACATACAAAGCTGCACTTCCACATAACTTGGTTACGGTAAATGAAACCAATTTTAACTCAGGACGGATGATAGTTTTAATATCAATCCATTTGTCTTTAGGATTGGCTTCATCATTGCAGAACTCTAATTGCAGGTTAGCGACAGACTGGCCACCTGGCCTAGCCCCAAATAGACAAAGTGGTTCGCCTCTTTTAGACAAACTAGTCAAAAAATATATGTCCTCCAGCTCAATTTCGAGCCAGTTGCCTCCAATCATAAAACACTGGTCTTGTACATCCCACTTGTTTACCAACCAAGTGAGAAGGTCTACTTGAGCTCTCATGCCACTGATAGCCTAGAATTTAAGTAGCCCACATGCTCTTAAAACTTGTAATGTAGGCAGATGAATAATTGTAGCTTCATCCACCTCCTCATGTTCACGTTCCTGCCAAATGAGCATTGTAAATATCCTACAATGAACAAAATGAAAGATTAAAATCATTTTAAAAAGGAAATTTTGGGTAATTTGGAAAGAAATTATGTTTTTAAATTCTTCATGGTGCCCCCGCACTTTTCGTTCATAGACAATGCGTAGCTCCGCACGGGCTCTATGCTAAAAGTGCGGGGCCACGACATTTTTCTTTGTAAGAAAATGTCGGGGTCCGCAGGTGCCGTGTGTCTTACCTGCGGACCCCCGAGGGCGGAATTTTGAACTTAATTCTTCTCCAAAAATGAATTTTAAACCCTAAATAAGGAAATGAATGGATGAAAAGCAAGGAAAAGAGGATTTGGATTACCTGGAGCAAACAATTTTCGATTTCAACGGTCGATTTGTCCGGAATCTTCTCTGGAGCGATTTTTTCCAAAAGCTCTCAAATTTTCACTCTGAACTCAAACGGTAAAAATGAATTTGGAAAACTCATTTTTATAAGTTTTTTCGAATAAATGAAATTTAAATTTTTTTATCTTTCACTTTAAAAAGATGGTTTTTCAAAATATTTTTTATTATTGAAGCAGGTATGTTTAATTTTTTGAGTTTTTGTGCAGAATATCAGATTTTTCAGGTGAGATGGTCATTTTTTACGAAGAGTATACTTTTATCACTTTTTCGGGCTCTTTAAAATTTACGAAAAAACGAAACCATGGAGTTCTCTTTTAAGCCCTTTTCAGACTCTCTAAAGATGAAAATATTGCCGAGTACTTGACTATTCGAACTCGTTAAAGGAAATGAACAGTCGCCCCTTCAGTATAAGTTTACCCCTTTTCCAGACTGAAATGGACTATTTACAAAAAAGGTATACGTTGACTAATCATGATCAATAGAGTTCTCTCCCGCATTATTTTATCCTTTTTCGGGCCTGAGAGACTAAAATTACAAAAAATAACACCCATGGAGTTTTCTTAAGTTTTTTTTTTTTACTCCCTAAAAATGAAAAACACTGAGTTTCTCCTATACTGGACTCGTTAAAATTTAATAGTAAAGGACCTGTTAATTACAAACAGGAATGGACCACTCCTTCTTAGGGTTCGATTTTAAACTAAGTTGGACTCATCAGAAGGATGAGCTTATAAACAAGCAAATGTTATCCTCCTCAAGCTTGTCAAAAATAAAGAGGTACTTTCCAGAAATGGTGGGGGAAAAGAGAGAAAACAAATTCATTTGTTACACTTTGATTTAAAAGTAGTAAACCACTCTTGAACATGACACTTTTTGTCACACTTCTACCTGGGTTTGGAAAATCCTTTGCCTATCAGTTAATCAAACCACATTGAAGGTCTTCAGCCAGTTTCTGGGTATTAGCTTAGGGAAATTATTACCAAACCATCTGCAGTGTCGTTATGTGTTCAAGAGGACAGTCAAAAAAGCCATTCATCTGCAAACATTTGTCTCCATTCGCGTTGACCATCCCTGAGTCAGTCCTTGCAAAAAATTTCTTCAAAAATTGATCTATGGTTTTGTGTCGTGAGCTTGCTTACGACGGATCACTTTCTATCGATGACAGCTCATCATCTAGGAAGTTGATCTAGAATCCGTCAGTACCTTGGAATCTGCATGCTTTAATGGCAGGTTTCTCTCCTTCGACGATAGGTTGCATCATTGACCTTCGATCGAACGATTTCGTGAAATGTTCGACTTCAAATCACTTATTCACATTTCATGGATTGTATTGAGTACTTTGAGAGTCATTGTCATTATTGGTGGTTTCTCTCACACTTGTTAACAGTTCACATCATTGACTGGTAATCAAGTGGGTTCTATCATGTTCGACTTCAACACATTTAATCGCATGGATAGAATCATTCTAGTTCGGGAAGCAGAAATCAAGACCCTGGATCTAGTTTCCACCATCCAGGCTGCGATGATTTTTATTATTCAATAGACTATTCATTACATATGGTTGTGTCCATGCTGTGTCTACAATATTGATGTAATATTAAAATCATTTCTGTATCAGAACAAGTTAATTAGTTTTTGATCTGAGTATGGGAATGCCTACCTCAGTGATGATATATATATGTGTGTGTGTGTGTGTGTGTGTGTGTGTTTTGCATTGAATGTTTTTACAGAGTGCTAACTGGGGTGTCCACAAGCTAATCCTTGAAATGATAAAGCACATCACTCTTCGAATGCTCTCAAACTTCGCACTTTAGGGGGCAATTTGTTACACTGAAATTTGTCACCATGAAGTTTTAGTGTCTATATGGGTTCATCATTACTCATATATTACTCCCTTAGAAGTCTAGAACATCAAAGTTCCTAAAATCAAGCTTTGAAATTGAGAGAAAAGCTCATAAAAGTCTTAAAAACACCTGTACCGCACTTTCTCTTAACATTATCTGCGGTGCCACACCTTTTTGATCTAAAGCATGCAGAGCTAAACACACTTTTTCTTCATTAAGGGTGCGGACCCCTGTAAAAGGTAAAATGAAGGCGGAAAGTAACATTTAGAAGCCCAGCAGTCAAATCTTTAAGCTTCTAGAAGCAATTATCCGGTCGAAGGTTCGCTCCTATCATGTATGTTCATTCCTCCATTATGGGAGCCTACCCTTTGATTTATGGAGCTCAATCCCTTCAAAAGAGAATTTTATCCCTTCTTATGTGGAACCATAACCTCCTCTCTTTTCCTATAAATTGAAGCCATAGTGCAGCTTCAAAAGCTAGAGTGTGTTTGAGATAGTGGAAAAGTTAGTGAGTTAAACTTTGAGAATTCTTGAGGAGAAATGTTGTATAGACTTAGAATCTCTTAACTGATCATTGTGTGGGAATGATTACACACCCATGTGCATTTTAGCTGAGAGAGTGCAAATCTTGTCAGAGTAAATGAAACGCCTGTTCCAGACCCCAGGAAGGCATGTACGACATCAAGGCAGACACGGTTGTAAGGCTCTTCTTTATCAAAGATAATACGAATGAATACCATTTTCTCAATGAGTTCTTTAATTAAGTAGCTTGTTTATCAAGTTTTATCAATGAGTTATTTAATTGATTTACTCATTTCTTGAATTCCTTGATCATCTTGATAGATATATAATTCGTGAATTAGTTTATCCTATGCAGGTGCTATTGATTTTTTTTCCATGTTTGTGATTGAAAATCTTTGAAGATGACTCTTTCAAGAAACTGGAAAGAAGATTATTACAAATAGCATTGGACTACGGGTAGGTCTTCAAAACCCCTGTTGTAGCTAATTAATGAATTGAATATTATCTAGAGAAAATAGTTTTTGTTTGTATGTTTGTTGCTAGCTATCCATAGGACACTTGGGAGGTATGTCTTGTTTGCAAGTACGACTTATCCGTCCAACACCACCCTGCAACTCCTCCTACATAAATAATGCAGATCTGGAAGTAAATTGCGCAGTAGGGATGAATAGCCAGTTGGCTTGATGCCAAGATCTTAAAATAAGCTCAATGGCCTTCTGTTGTCGAGGTAAATCCCCTCTGCAGACAGAGGCGATCCCTACTAGCCCAGACCGGGTCTAGTAACAATCATTCACGCTACAGTGCAAGTTCCTAATTGAAAATAAACCAACTAGCGATGAAGGCTTACCTGGAATCCAACGTTGTTGCTTGTAGAGAAAGTAGCGCTCCCGTTCCTTAGCTCTGGCAGATCACAATCCTCACGATCTCCATGATCGTACACCTGCACACGCCAGAAACAAAACAAACGCAAGCGTAAAATCTAGTATATGCAACTATATGTCAGTCAGAGAAGACATAACACATGATCATTATCAAGAACAAGAGTGGAACCATAACCAATAGTCGCTTATCATTAATTAATCAAAAGAAGAATACAACCATAGCTCTGACGCTGAATTCTCCTTCAGAGGGTCGTCAGCAGAACGCATCTCGATAAATCCTGTCAGGGATGGGACAAACCTCTCTCTTCGGATGTCTCGACAATGATCTCCTTGCTTGGATTTGGCCTTAAGGGAATGGATCAAAGATCTTGCAGCATTAGGCTCTTGGGAACTTGGAGACTAGCTTGCAAATGAGATGAGAAAGCTTTTATAGATGGAGGAAGGGGAGTTGGGATCCCTGTAATCATGGGATTGGCCCTATCCTCAAGGAAGCTTCCATGAGAGGTGGCAAACCACTTCCTCTACATGGAAATCCGGACCCAAACCTCCCAACTCAAATTAGATACCAGTTCCTGGATCAGTTAGGACGAAACTTCCGCCATTTATTTTTTAAAAACACTCCTTAAAATGGTTGGCGCGAGTGCGACTCTAAGACAGAGCGCCAATCGGCGCGCCTTGGAGGATTTTCCCTTGGCACGAGGGTTTAACCATGTACCCGCGCCAATGTAAAAAGAGTTGTTTTTAGGTTTTTTACAAGGAGTTGTCTTCGTGGCAATGAAAGCTCAAGGTTCGCAGAGATGTCATAAGTGTTTTCAAGTCATGTTGCTGCTCACAGGTCACGGAATGAGCCCTCCAATTGTGCGGGATGGGAATTGTAGGGACGGTGAGAAAAAATATTGTGTATCGTATGCCCCCTAAAGCATGAGGCCCGAGAGAGAGAGAGAGAGAGAGGGGTGGAAATGTTTTACGAGAACATGTCCAACCGAAAATACCACCGTCTTAAAACTCCGGGCAAAGAGAGAAGTACAACAAATATCTCAAATACATGGTATAAATGTGGTATGGGCACAGCCATCCATAACAGAGTATACAATAATCCAGATCCAAGGCATGGACGCAGCCATCCAGTGAGGATCGATAAATAGACTCAGGTATGGTCGCAACCATCCAATCAATGAGTCATGTAACTAATCATGATAATCCACAAAATCGCAGCCTGGATTATGACAGACAGGAATCCAGGGTCTTGCGCTCCATCTCGACCCGAACAAAGTACAAGTTCAAGCATGTGAATATGTGAGCTGAAGTCGAACATGCATGAACATCGCCTGATTACCAGCCAATGATGAAAGCTGTTAACAGACGCGAGAGGTACCACCAATAATGACAATGGTCCTCAAGGTACTATAGGTACAATCCGCAGCGTGTGAATCAATGAGTTGGCGTCGAACACCCATAGAATCACTCGATCGGAGGCCAATGATGAAAACCTCACGTCAAATGCGAAGAACCTGCCATTGAGGCATGCAGGCTCCAAGGTACCAGAAGGGAGTCTCTAGATCAACTTCCTGGATAATGAGTTGAATTCGATAGGAATCGACCTTGATCGAAGGTGGGCCATAGTGTTTCCCACATCATCGACGTGAGACAGAGAAACATAATGTTTTTGTGAATCACGATCAGATGAGAATCAGAGGAAGGTTAAAATTTGCAGAGGTAAACTTCTCTTGAACATATGGGCGGCACGACAATGGATTTGGAAGTATTTGACATCAAAAGATCAAGGGTCATAATGACAAGGCAAAGAGCAGATGAGAGGTCAAAAGGGATCACCCAAACCCACGGAGGCAAGTGGAAAACGAGATGAGATATCCCCAACCCGACAAGAATGCAGACAAGTGCCATGTTCAAGAGCGACATACTGCCGACACGAAAATGATGTTGGTTCCATTTTCCCCCACCATTTCTGGCGAGTACCTCTTTATTTTTACACAAGCTTGAAGAGGATACCATATGCTTGTCATATAAATCCGTCCTTCGGACGAATCCATCCTAGTACATTTTAACAGCCCTAGGAAGGAGAAAACTCGAATATCGGCCATTGGTGATCGGATCCGTTGTCATCGTGGTTTAACGAGTTTGAAAAAGGAAGAACTCCGCCGTCTTTTCATATTTATAGAGTTTGAAAAGACAACAGAAAATTAAACTCCAACTGGGCCTTTTCGTAAATAGTTCCTCGATCCCGAAAGGTAGAAAACTATGTCCGAGAAAACCTCCTAGTCGCTATAGCCTAGGGTATTCCTTTTTCGTAAATAATCTATCCCAGCCCGAAAAATTGGTAAACGTACACTGGGTAGATGTCGTTTCGTGGCCACTTTAACAAGATCAAAACGACAAGGGACTCGGCAATATTTTCAGTTTTTAGGAGTCAGAAAAGAGCTAAAAGTTGACTCCTCCTGGAGGAACGAGTGGTATAAAGGGTAGCAACTAGTTCCAGTAATGGTGGAACTGCTCAAAAAAAGTAAAGGTTAAGAGGCTGGCTAACAAGACCACTCATCGCAGCGGTTCCTTAGGAATGGGTAAAACAACCAAGTGAAGGCATATGATCGGCCAAGCAGATAGTGATGATGGAGTGAGAGAACCAAGGCTCATCTGGCAAAAACAGGCTGATAAAATGGCAATCACAGCAAATAATGGCTTGATTTTTACAATGTTGAAATCGCTTACTTTGCTTGAAGTTGGTTTCGTTTTTACACAAGCTTGAAACAAAGATAAACTATGCTTGAAACCGATTTCATTTTTACACAAGCCTGAAATGGAAACAAACTATGCTTGAAAAATTTTGCATGTCCCCAGCATGGTGACTCAATTCAAGGTACATGCCCCCCAAGCTTCAATCCATATGAAAGGCAGATGGAGTGAAGGTTCAATTTAAGAGATCAAGAGAAAGACTCGACTGGGATTTTACGAGATCTTATCAAAGACTCAAATTGAACAGATCGGGGTTGACACATTAAAAGAACTATCCTCGGTGACACCTTGTTTCATGGTTTAAGGAGCTTGGCACAAGACAGGAACTCGTCCACAACCTTGTTCATTTTTTAAGGAGTCAATACAAGAAAATGAACTGCGGTTCACCGACCTCATCATAATGAACAAGAAGTCATCGTCTAAGAGTTCCACGATGAAGGGAAAACATCCTCGAAGTCGGGACCCAATGCGACTCAATGCCCCCAGCACCTGATGCACAATGGCACTATCACTGAGTTTAGGCATGGGATAGGTAGCCACATAGTTGACCTGTGGTGAGGCAGATACAACGGGTGGATAGAAACCAGGAAGGGATGATGGTGGGCCAGCTGGCACATTAGGACCAAAGAATGAAATTTGATCAATGGTCATGATTTGTCCTTCAAGCGGAAAATAGACCACATGAAAAGGGGAGGAGACAAGCGCTCCCATGGCATAGGTGTAATCGCACCCCAAGAGCAGATTGAAATCCAAGAGGCTTGGAACAACCATCACGTCCATATGGATGGTTTTACCTCCCAAAGTAACAGGTAACCTTGAGAGGATCCCTAAGGGTTGACTCGTTCTTCTGTTAAAAGCCAACAGATTCTGCGTAACAGGCGCAAGCGGTGGTGAACCAAATGCTTTCCAAGTAGTTGAGGATATAATACTAACATATGCGCCTTCGTCTATAATGGTGTTGGGTACGACCAGACCAAAAGCCTGTACAGTGATCTCGAAAGGCACATAAGACGGAAGGCGATATCCTGTAAATTGACTCCAATCAAAGGAAGCGACCAAACTACTCGGAGGGGCTACCATCGAACTGAGATGGTATTCCCCTGGTGTTACGGAAGAAGAAGGAGCATCCTCCACGACCTCCATCTCGAAGGTGGGAGGAGTATCCTCTGGGACCTCTATCACGGGAGGCAGAGGAGCAACTTCTTGAGATGTAGGGACAAGAGAATCTTTCTCCAAGTCCGAAGAATCTGAAGAAATAAGAAAAAACTGAAAGGTGTGAGGTCCACTCTCAACGGAAAAGACCTGGTGCACTGCGGACGGGGCCAGTTCAACCGATCCCACGACCAATGGTTGGTCGGGAATGGATTCCTGAATCTGAATTTCCGGGGGAGTGGGATCGACCAAGGATGACTCTTGACCAATCGAAGGATCAACTAGCGGAGGACTCAAAGAAAGCTGTTTGTAACCAGCTGGGAGGCATGGTGTGGAAACAGTTGAGTTGTCCAAGACTCTTTTGGCTTCATCCATATACGGACAAAGGTGAATGGCATGGTGCCCCTCACACAACCTACAGGGATTGGTAATCTTACCCTGCTTCTTAGGAGCCTTACCAGCAGCAGCTGAAGACGTGCCCCCAGCCTGAATCCCAGAAGCCAAAGGCAACGGTGGACGACCATTGGACCATACTTCAAGCACATTGGGAATGTCAGGTCAATCTCGACGAAGATGGTCTCCCGTGCACAACTTGCAAGGGAACTTGAATTTCCATGGAGGGTTGGGAGGTTTATCAAGAGGATATGTTTCGTAATAACAGTGAGCAGCCTTTAGCCTTCCCTCTTATCTCCGACTTCTTCTTTTCTTGTCTTCTTCTTCTTTCTTCTTAGCCACCCTAAGCATTTGAATCTGTACTTTCATATCCGGGTGAAGTAGAAGGAGGAGGACGCGTAAACAGGCGAAGAAGGGGAGAGGCCCACCTTAGAATCAACATACAAGCAGTGCGAAGGAACTGATTGAACAGAAATGGTGACTTTCGAGACCACGAGGTTGAAAACCAACAGACAACCCAACAGTTAGCCCAGGAAGGGACAACGTTGCTATGTAAGGAGCACCAACATTCCCAAAAGGAGGAAAATGACTAGGATTCCCATTGGAGGGGAGTCCTTGGTTGGTGAGCTCTGGAAAAGTTTCCATCAACAACTCAAAACCGCACACGGGCTGAAAAAGAACCAAGGCACACAATCAAACAGCCAACAAGAAAAATCTAACAGGGCGTGTGATCGCGAGTGATTAATTTTTTACCACATTGAAACTTTAGAAACTTCACCGTTTCATGTTTTAAGAGTCGAGGAACGGTTGAAAAGGTGACTCTATCTCTTTCAGATTTGACACAAGCGTGAAAGGACAAGCGCTTAGTGATCCTTTCAAATTTAAGGAGTCAGATAGGATCAAAATGACTACTCAGGAATGCTAGGTAAAGGGTGTACCAAATAACCGTGAACTGCAATATACACCTTGGTTTCAAAATGAAAGAGAAATCAACCAAGTACTTTACGTACGTGCAAAAAGTAATCTCTCACTGCTAGGTCTCGGTGTATCACGGTATAGGGCGGCAGACCTCGCTTCCTATGGATAAAGGATAGAAACCTAGTGGGGTCTCCCTTTATATACTCGACGGTACGGGGAGCACAAGTCCGTACTAGTGTTGTCTAAAGCCAAGAGGCGAACGACAGCTACTAGGTTTAAAGACGCTGGAACACGTCTCTAGCCTAGACCACTAAATGTTGCATTAATGTTTCAATGTTTCCTTAGTGTAAATTGAATAAATTTTAATGTTTATCTTCAATTACGTTTCAGTTTTCAGGCCCTAGCGAATGTAATGTCTCAAAATCTCCTAAATGCAAACTCCATGCCACAGTATATCATTTCATTCGATGAAAGCTAATTATGAGAGAGTTGAGAGCTTTTCATACAAACAAAATGATCAGAAAACAATCAATATGGTCTCTAATGCAGCTAATGGAAACCAAAAACTTTTCTCTCAAAGTCACTAATCACTAATAACACCGAAAAGATTTTAATTTGCACTAACTTATCAAAAGCAAAAGAGATTTTTTTTTTATTTTCAATGTTTAATAGCAAAAGTGCACTAAACAAAATGAAAACTAAGAGCAATTTGAGAAGTGATGAGGAAAGAGCAAAACAAACAAATTTCACTCAATGTAAACACACAATCAGATCTCCAAATTGAAAAAACAGTCCCTCAAAACCAAAGAATCCCAAAGACTCAAACGGACCATGTAATCTAGGCCCAAAACGAGACAAAGCGAAATTTGAATGAAGAAGAAATCAATCACTCAAACAACGCAATGAAACGATAGCCAACTACCAAACGAATGTAAAGAAGCAATCACAAGATCAACTGAACCGATAAAAACCAAAAACTCCCAAGGGAGGCTCGACACACAAGAGCACCTAGATGCCCTAGGGCTAGAATGTGAAATCGATGGAAACGGGAAAACAACCAAAGGACGAAGGTCACAGCCAGTCAAGCAAGGCTCCAGAACACTCAAGCAGTTGAAAAAACAAAACCAAACACACTGATCAAGCTCAGGAAGGTCAGAACAGGGCAAACCCTAGTACCTCACAGGATTGGCGGGACTGTGAGGCTGAAACTAGCGCTAGAAAGGAATTGGCGCGGGTAATACACAAGAAACCTACGCCAATGGGCACGACTGTCAAGCTGTAAAGCGCGCCAGTCGAGTTTGCTATGGAAAAATAAAAATAGACAATCCAAAAAGCAGACCAGTGATGATCAAGCTAACCAAAATCCAAAATCACAAAAAGAACCAGCCAAAAGAGCCGAACAAGCAAGCAGAATCGAGAAAAAACCGAAAATACAAGACAATACTCCAAGTGTTCAGTTTACAAACTAAACCGGAGATTGACTGAAGCAGCTTTGATCTACTTCTCAATTGCATAGCAAGAGCGTTTCGAAGGCTATCTGGCTAACTTCAGGCTCTGTCTATAGCTTATAAAACAAACAACAACAAGCTAGACGATCCCCAGCGGAGTCGCCAATTTGTTGTGGAGGTAAATCCCCTCTGCGGACAGAGGCGATCCCTACTAGCCCAGACCGGGTCTAGCAACAATCGTTCACGCTACAGTGCAGGTTCCTAATTGAAAATAAACCAACTAGTGATGGAGGCTTACCTGGAATCCAACGCTGTCGCTCGTAGAGAAATTAGCGCTCCCGTTCCTTAGCTCTAGCAGATCACAATCCTCACGATCTCCGTGATCGGACACCTGCACACTCAAGAAACCAAACAAACGCAAGCGTAAAATCCAGTATATGCAACTATATGTCAGTCAGAGAAAACATAAATCATCATCATAATCAACAACAGGAGTGGAACCATAACCAATAGTCGCTTATCATTGATTAATCAAAAGAAGAATACAACCATAGCTCTGACGCTGAATTCTCCTTCGGAGGGTCATCAGCAGAACGTGTCTCGATAAAGCCTGTCAGGGATGGGACAAGCCTCTCTCTTCGGATGTCTCGACAATAATCTCCTCGCTTGGATTTGGCCTTAAGGGAATGAATCATAGCTCTTGCAGCATTAGGCTCTTGGGAACTTGGAGACTAGCTTGCAAATGAGATGAGCAAGCTTTTATAGATGGAGGAAGGGGAGTTGGGATCCCTATAATCATGGGATGGGCCCTATCCTCAAGGAAGCTTCCATGAGAGGTGGCAAACCACTTCCTCTACATGGAGATCCAGAGCCAAACCTCCCAACTCAAATTAGATACCAGTTTCTGGATCAGTTAGGATGAAAATTCTGCCATTTATTTTTAAAAAACACTCCTTAAAATGGCTGGCGCGGGTGCGAATCTAAGACAGAGCGCCAATTGGCGCGCCCTCTTTGGAGGATTTGCCCCCTTGGTGCGAGGGCTGAATTGTGTACCCGCGCCAATGCCAAAAGAGTTGTTTTTAGGGTTTTTTACAAGGAGTTGTCTTCAGGGCAATGAAAGCTCATGTTCAGAGGGATTTCATGAAAGTGTTTTCAAGTCATGTTGTTGCTCACAGGTCACGGAATGAGCCCTCCAATTGTGCGGGATGGGGAATTGCAGGGACGGTGACAAATTGTTGTGTAACACCTTCAATATTGTCCTCCCAGTGGAAAGGAAGCCTCTGCCGCTGAAAATAAGCAGTGAGATGGCTTAGATCTAGAGATCTAATCACCACTTGTTTCAACCTGCAAAAACAACCAAACCCTCAATAGGATTTGCGTTGTAAAAGAAAGATGAATCTTGGCCTTAAGCCCAAAAGTGGACTATGTAGTACAAGACTCCTCCAAGAGCTCCTCAATTGAAGAGGTGGGATTCCTGATCAGGAACACCCTGTGCTAAACAGCACTCTATCTCAACTAAACAGCAAGAGAAAGATATATATCTAAACAGACCATATATTCAGAAATATCAAATACCCAAACATCATGAATATGGCTGCCATCCTCTTCGTTGAATAGAATATGAGCTTACAAACCCTAAGCCCCATCCAAAAATATCACTACATTCACACAAGGCATCTCCATCTAAAATTGTGTTGTCCCTCATTGATGACCACTCCTCCATGACAGCGATGTTGATTTGGTCAAGGTTGATCCAGTCAAAGTGATTCAACCCCTTTCACACCAAGGGTGCTTTAATTAAGCTACCAAGATTTGTCTCTTTCACATTTTCCATTGATTTATTCATTATTAAGGAGAATTATGGACCTCCTTTGCCCTCTTATTCTTTAAACAAAGCAATAAAACAAAATTGAATATTCCAATTAGCTCATGGCCAATTGGGAATATTACAGTCCTCCCTTCCCAAATGTTTCTTGTCCTTAAGCAACTGACAAGGTGAGTGCTACAAATCTTCTCCTCTTCCATTGGTGACACCAACATGTGATAAGCTTCCCTCATAAGCTAAGTGTTCACCAATCCATCCCTCCATGAATTTCTCCTCCAAAGTTCTCATAAGATGTAAATAATCCATCCCATAAGGAGACAATAGTTCAAATGAAACAAACATGGTTTTCCCAATGTTCTCCTTGAAACATGTAGCATAGTGAACATGGAGAATCTCCCTCCCATAGGGCACATACATACCACCCATAATCCCTCTAAACATTCCCATAAAAAGTATAAGCACATCATCAATGTATGGGATCAAAATTAAATACATACAAAGAGAAATTTGTGCATATGGAGGTGGGTCATAGTCGCACATGTGGAACCAGCACAATAAATCTCCTGACTACCCCAGATAATGATGTGGTAAGTGGTTTCCCTACCACTTTCTTGCTGTCCAAGTCATCTCACCATGGTTCAAAGTGTGAGATATGTTTGGTGCTTTTGGAATGCACCCACAATGATACAAAATCTCCCTTTGATCTCCAAGAGAGTGGCCATGTTCAAAAAAATTGATGTCCCAAAGTTGGCCATGAAGTTTATATGGTATAGTGCTCCTTCTTGGAGCTATGGCCTACATATACATGGTGAAAGAATGAAAATAATAATCAAATTAAATATTAGTTACACACGCATGTTCCTCACCAACATTTCTCCTCATTCAAATGGAGTGGTGCATAGATCTATCTCCTCTCATTCCAAAAGAGGAAAGAGGTGGCTGAATTAACTCCTTCATAGAGTTATGTTTCTCTCCCAACACCACATGGTTCATGAATCTTTGAAAATTCTGATATAGTTCCTCTTCAAAGCCCTTCCAAGTGTAGCTTCTCATGATAATGTTGTAGAATCTCGTGGAATATGTGTGGCTGAAAAAGAACTCTTCATAAGCCCTTTGTAGTAACTTCTCCTTGAGATTGGAGGCTCTAGATAAGAAGATCCTACCATGATAATAGATGAATCCTTCTTGGATTGAATATCCCTCTTCATGTAGCTGGTCATCAAGTATCATGCATGTGAAAAGATCCTTGGAATAATCCACCAACAGTTGGGATTTTGAATATGGATCAATCTCCCATAGTGACAACGTTGATGATCTATCAAAAGGAATGTATGTCATATGGCTGCTCTCTTCCTTGACATCTTCCATGCCAAAGGTACATGTTGGAAGGTCATTCCCTCCATGCTTCTCCTCCCATGGTGCATAATCTAAAATGAGAGTGGGTAATGATGATGTTGGGAGAATGTCTCCCTCCTCCTTGAGCCTACCCAAAATTCCTAGCACTGTATCATGGTCTTCTAATGCTCCCATCCCTCCTGGATCTATGTTTGGAGCATCATGTGGTGAGACATCTGTCACAAAATCTGAATCAGGTGACCTTCGAGGTGGTTTTCCACTAAATAATAGTGTCCCATGCAACAATCTCATAAGCATAATAGATGGGACTGTAAGATCCTTGCTTCCACTATGAAAATCTATATTTGATTTCTATGTGGAAGTTGCATGTGATGGATATGTGTGCATGCCTTTGATCATTCGAGTTTGGCCACTCTTTCTATTCACCCATTCCATCTGCAAAGTCTCCCAATTAGTGGTGACTTTCCCCAAAGTAATCAACAATTGAACACCCAATATCACATTGGTGACAGGTATTTAACCCACAAAGAAGTGATCAGTCAATGTATATGTTCCCATGGTGACTAAAAATGATGAAACATAATGCATGCATTGCATAGTTCTATCTCCTGGGACCAAAACAAAGAATCCCTCAAAAGCATCAATGGGTATTGCCCTCCTTTGTACTAGTTTGGCATCAATAAAATTGTGGGTAGCCCCACTATCAACCAAAATAGAAACCCTCTGATTCAATATGGAACCTTGAACTCTTAAGGTCAAGTACTTAGGTACTCCTCTCAATGATGCAAGAGCCCCTCCAATAGGAGAAAATGCTCCATTCCCTCTCCTGATGGTGCTGGTTCATCTCCTGCAGTGTTAGTGTTGTGACCTCTTCTTGGTTCATATTCTTCTTCCTCCTCATCATCAGAGAAGACCTCTATGCATGTGAAGCAAAGCTTCCTTCTCCTTAAATATTTCTGGACATCATCATCAAGAGGTTTTTTATGCTAACTCTCCTTTCAAGGAGGAACCTTCTCTTCCTTTCCCTTGGATGGAAGAGAGCGCTTATGCTAAAATGTTGCCTTTTCTTTTGACAAGGCATCTTGAAGGTCTCTAACCCTTTCAATGGCATCTTGTAGGGTAGTGGTCTTTGTAGAATAAACTAACCCATGAAGAGGTTCATCTAACCCATCAATTAACATATACACCCTTCTTGTCGTAGATAAATCAGGAACCATAACATAAAGTCTTAAAAATTAAGAGATGTAAGTTTCTGCATTACCTGATTGTTTCAACTTTGCAAGCCCCATGAATGGTGCTTCAGGATCTCTTCTATCAAATCTTTCCACCAGCCTTCTAGTGAACTCTGAATATGCAGTTACATTGGCATGACCCAATGTAGACAAGCCATGGAACCACTAGTCATGTGCTTCACCCTCAAGGTGTCGCGCTACAATTATAATGGCCTCCATTTCTGGAACCTTGTTCAACTAAAAGTATATGTCAAGCTTCTCTACCCATGATTTGGCAGTGCACTTGGATGACCCATCAAAGTTGGGTAAAAAGAATCTGACCATAGTGTGGTGTCGATCATAATTCCGAATGAATCCACCACCTCTATTGTGATGCCTTGGTCTTCTATTGTCTTTAATTTAACAAAACTCCTGAAAACTCAAGTGATCCTTGAATCTCTGAGTTTGAGATTCATACTCCATAAAATAGTCTTCTAGGGATTCTTGCTCTTGAAACCCTTCATTTCCCACGGCCAAGAATGTAGGCATAGTAGAGCGTTGGGAAGTTTGTGGTTGATGCACCGGTTGATCATTCTAGTGGTGAGATATGCCAGTGATGCAGGAGCATCCGAGAATTTTTGTTAAAATTAGAATCCAAAGCTGTGAAAGGAGATTACGTAGACAATTAATGAAACCGGGGCAAAGTTTGTTAAACCAGAACTAAATTGCTCGAAATGATGAGGTTAATTAATTATAATTATCTGCCATGTATGCATAATGAGATATTTAGGGGTTTGTTTGAGATATTGAGGGAGAGAAATCGTGGATCTTAGATGATCCACGCTCTTGAAAAATTATTTATAAGCGAGTGTGTTGTGTGACAGGAAAGGGGAGATATACAATGTAATCAAAGAAGAATTCGTGACTAAGGTTTAGATGCCTTAGACTGTAATTGAGGTTGTATATAATTGAAATATTTGTTATTTGTATATGTATATTGTTTTACCTATCATTTGTATGTATGCGAGCAAATTCAGTGTTACGAGTGTGTTGATCTCCACAATACATCGCAGACACGCCTGAGCGTTTGCACAGGATTTGGAGATTGTCAGTATGGTTGATTTTGGGAATTGGGTGATGGCTTTATAGCGCCAGGTTGTTCCAAAACAAGGTCATTCACAGACCGTACAAGGGTCTGTGACTTGCGACACTGAAAGAGTATTTTTCTTTGCCCTTTTTTTGACATGCAATACAGAGCTTAGAACTCTGTGAGTAGATATGTTTTCATTCTGGTTTGGAGGGGAATTTAAGTCTTTAGGGTTTCAATGCCTATTTTTGTGTTCTTAAATAATTTATTTCTATTAAATATGTCTTTCAGAAGTATTCTCCAGGATGTTAGAGACGGTATTTGTAATATTCCTTTTTCAGGACTGCTCATGAATCATGCATGAAAAACGCATTTCCAGCAACATATGCAATAAAACAGTGAAATCATCACTTGGATCCCATGGATACATCTATTTATCATGTAAATACAAGAGGATATCATAAATAAATGGAACTAGGTGGGTTAAAAATACCTCCCACACTAGTGTAGCTGAAAATGACTAAAAACCCCAAAACCGCATTTTGCCGGACTTGCTGCATAGTCTTATGAGGGTTTTAACTCAGAAAATAAGAATAAAAATATATCTACTCATATATTAATTAAATATGCATTAAGAACTGAGATCTAGTCTCCTTATACAAAATACCAAAAAACCGACAAGGGTTTCTTATCAAATACTCTGCATACAAATGTGATCTTCAGAAAATTACTGAATAATCACTGCAACACTGAAGCATAAGAGTATAGAAGGCTGGAAAGATATCTAATCTGATGTATAACCCTCAAGGGCTTCCTCCCATGAAAGGATGAACCTCTCAATCACAAGGAAACTTAGCAACGGAGCCACCAAACCATGCAATGAACACTGCCTCCAAAATAACGCATTCCCTAGCAGAAACAGCATTGGGAATGTATGGGAAATGTGTGGTCTGATACGACAGATCTGAAATAAGCTATGGACCTCTCCAAACATATCTCTCAAGTGAAGGAAACCTTCCTCCAATGAGAAACTAGCTTAGAAGCCGGGATTCCAATCCCTTCCACTGCTGCACCCAGCAACACTACACAATCTCCGACAAAGTTGTGATGATGAAGATGGCTGAAGCTTGGCCTAAAAACCTGATGTGGAATGATGAATGCAAACTCTCCCAATGAGGCTCCTCAAAGGAAAGAGGTGGGATTCCCGCCTGGGAACACCCAGCGCTAAACAGCACTGTAGCTTTGCTAAGCAGCAAAGCAGCAACAATTCTTGGCAGCCAAGAATAATAATCTATAACATGAAGAATAATGCTACCATCCTCTTCCTTATATAATACATAAGTTTTCTTTCCCTTTGCCCCACTCAATTAAGTTACTTCTAACCCAAGTTACATCTCCCTCCAAAATTGTGTTATTCATCCTTGGATTCCTCCTCCACTAAAACTGCGTTGTTGACTTAGTCAAAGCAGCTTGATCTTAACTTTGTTCACACATGGAGGTGTTTTATTAGGCTAGAAAGAATGTCTCCTTTCACACTTGGAGTGTTTTTATCCTCCTTAGGAGACTTATGGGCTTTCTACCCATTTATTTACCGGCTAGAGTTGCTGTTAACTCTAATGTTCCATTTATCTTGGAGGCTAAAATTTTGGAACATTACAGTGTTGGAAATATTTCCAGGAGGATTTTCGATGTGAATTTTTCGTATAGTTTGAGATCCTAGTCGCATAGTCTTGTGCATGACAGCCATTACAAGAGTGAGCTTTCGATGTCACAGAGATGTTGGGAAAATACGCCGCCCGAGCTGCTCAGAGATGTTATTTTGAGAATCTAGGCAAGCAAGGGTGCTTGGCCTGCGCGGAAATATATGGTTGCCTATTCTGGGGTTTGCAGAAGTTGGAGGGAAATTACGAAGGAGATTGTCCAGATACCCCAACTCTCTGGGAAGCTCACTTTCCCTATTTCTTATAGGCAGCCTGGGCCAAGATACTTCCTTATTCAGTGTTTCATTAAGCGAAAATGAGAATATCTCAATAGTTTTATCGCTATGTAATGAATTATTTTGTTCAGATCATGGGCCCATAATCCACAGATCGACGGATTGGTGAAAATAGGCATTTTTTCTGCATCAGCCAGAGCCTTAACCATGATTAAATCCTTTAGGGGATTCCTTGTATCTATCCATCCTCATTTCTTTGATCTCTCTAGCAATATCTTACATGGCTCTAAGAAGGATCTTAGGGAACTCCTTCTCTTCATCTTCACCTCCAGATAAAGGGGTCTTACCCTTATCTTCTTTGTCATTTGTATAATCAAATTTATGATGTCTTCTTCTTTGGTACCTCCTCTCTCTATCAGTAAGAGACTCTCCTTCTTTAGATGACATATTGGCTTTTAGAATGCATAGCCTGTGCCAAGATTATGCTCTGATACCGCTGTAATATTTCCAAATGGGAAAAGCAAGAATATAGTGAAAAATGTTGGAACAAATATGTAAATCATCATTTAAAATCAAGAGGCCAATATGGAGACCTTTCATATGTTATAACAGTAGCAAAATATGCATAATAAATGGCCCATGAGTTATATAACAAGAAAGTACAAGCCTCCAATGAACAAAATCCTCAAGATGAGGTGTTGCAACTATATGGAAAAGTTGGAAGACCCTTACAGCGTTATTTTATTAGCTCTACTATAGAAAATGATTATACATCAGATCTAGGGCTGATATGTGCCTCAAAAGATAGATCTATATCGGATCTTAGCACTATACAAGCTCCTCTAAAGAACCCTTCAAGGGTTTTCAGCAAAACACCAAATACAAGTTGTAGTTTTGAGATCTAAGACTGAAAAATATAGATCTGGAAAGTGTGGCTGATCTGATATGATCAATAAAATAGTCTCCTCCAATAGATCCTCAAAGTGAAAGGCAGATCCCCTTCACTTGAAAATCAGCTCTCCAAATGGTGTGCCAAACCACCCAGCAACTCCTCCTACAGAAACAACGCAGATCTGGAAGTAAATTGCACTGTAGGGATGAATAACTAGTTGGCCTGGTGCCAAGATCTGAAATTAAGCTTAGTGTCCTTCAATAATGTTCTCCCAATGGAAAGGAAGCCTCCTCCACTGAAAATAAGCAATGAGATCGCCTAGATCTAGAGATCTAATCACCACTTGTTGCAACCTGCAAAAACAACCAAACCCTCAACAGGATTTGCACTGTAAAATAAAGATGAAGCTTGGCCTTAAGCCTGATAGTGGACAATTTAGTACAAGACTCCTCCAAGAGCTCCTCAATGGAAGAGGTGACAGCACTCTATCTTAGCTAAACAGCAAGAGAAATATATATGTATAAATAGACCATATATTGAGATATATCAAATACCCAAACATCATGAATATGGCTACCATCCTCTTCCTTAAATAGAATATGATCTTGCAAACCCTAATCCCCATCCAAAAATATCACTACATTCACACAAGGCATCTCCATCTAAAATTGCACTATCCCTCATTGATGACCACTCCTCCATGACAGCATTGTTGATTTGGTCAAGGTTGACCCAGTCAAAGTGATCCAGCCCCTTTCACACCAAGGGTGCTTTAATTAAGCTACCAAGATTTGTCTCTTTCACATTTGGCATTGGTTTATTCATTATTAAGGAGAATTATGGACCTCCTTTTCCCTCTTATTCTTTAAACAAAGCAATAAAACAAAATTGAATATTCCAATTAGCTCATGGTGAATTGGGAATATTACAACTAAATGGATGCCCCAACACCCAATAAGCTACAAATCACCCTAGCACCACTCTACCACCTTGAAGTGTTCACAGGCTTGAACCTGTTGGTGACTTCATGCACCAGCCTAGCACCACCCTACCATGCTATAGAAGAATAAAAGAATAATGGACTCCCGTACCAGGGAAAATGGTCCACTTTACAATGATACAAAATGATGTAGAAGAAGAAGACACACTATACCATAACCCCATCTCTGACACAACCACCTCATGATGACCCTAGACCTCCCGACACTGCCTCTTCAACTCTTGGCAGATAGACACTTGTACAATTTTACAATGATGCATTTAAATGACTTAGTACAATGATACCTTTACAATGACTGTCTGCAGTGCTACCCACTTGAAGGCTTCATGTGGTGAAATTCTTGTTGTTGTTTTGCACCTTTATTGCTTCTATTGTCATGCTACCCTTTGTTTCACCTTTCTTTTCTATGCTGCCCTAGAAAGTATAGTCCTTTGCAACCCTTGACAACACATGATCTAGCTTTTTATTTCCTTCTAGGAGCTTGATATTAAATCTGGTGTATCTCTGTTATTTCAGATCCCCAATATGTGATTTTCATTCCTGTAGTAGTACCCTGAGTCTTCTTTCCAATTCCACAGGTCTGACCCAATTTGGATTCTTCAAGAAACATTTATGCCCAATCTCTCACAATGACCTAATTATGGACTAGTTCAGTAGAGAGAACTCTTCCGACGTACCACGTATCACCGTTTATTCATTCGGCTCTGAAATTTATAAAGAAAAAACTACATTCTATGCACTATCCGCCACATTTTACAAAATTCCAATCTGATACTTAGAGAGAGAGTTATGATGATTTTCCCATGGTCACTTCTTTGAGATCAAGTTCAGGATCCTGCAAAAACACTGACTTCCAAAGATAATATCTCCTAAAATTTTGTGCACCATGATCAGAAATTTTTACAGGAGATTTCTCCAGATTTCGGCTTTGCCTCATAAAAATTTCAGCTTCTGAACCTTCACAGAAAAAAAAAAAGTTATAGCGCAAATTCCAAGATTACCTGTTTCAGGTAGCGAAATCCTTCCATGAGGAGGATATGAGGATCACAATTTATATAAATGCTTAGGTTGAGAGGGTCTTCAACAATTCAATGTGGGAGGGCTTTTAGGAGCTTAAAAATTATTAAATATTGACTTTTCAATGACCCATGCCACAACCTATGGGGTTTTAGCCCACTAACTGGGGTTAAAAACATCAAACATGAATATCTCTCAAGTTGTGAAGAATTACATGGCATGCCATATATCAACTAAAACATCTCAACAAGTAGAAACCATTAAAAACATTATTGACCCAAAATACAGTACTTTTGTAGGTCAAAATTACCATGCAATATCAAGGTAGCCCCCGATGCTGCTTGGGTTGACATCAATGACAACCACTGATCAACAATCTCCCCTTTTGGCATTGATGGCAACACAAGTACTCCCCTTGCAATCATGACACCTCTTCCTACAACATTATATCCCCCTTTGACATCAATGGCAAAGGGTAACTCCCCCTGACACACAACCATCCTGCGGACCTGTACACACTTCCTCTCCCCCTTTATATTCTGAATAAGGAAAATCTAATGAGCACTTGGGAGAATCCCAAAATTTTGGCAAAGATATTCAAATGCTTCACGAGTACTCTTACGATCATCAACGCTTCCTGCCCAATCTGCATTTGTAAAGGCTTGAATAATGAGATTGTTACCCTTGGGATACCACAAGCCATATTTTGTTGTTCCCTTTAGATATTGAAGAATTATTTTGATGGCAATAATATGTGATTCTTTTGGTGCTGCTTGGAATCTTGCTACTTGTCCAACTGCTTGCATAACATCTGGCTAGGAGGTTGTTACATATATAATACTACCAATTATAGATCTGTACAACCTCTGATCCACATCCTTAGATGAGTCGTCTATGCTCAATTTGCAACCTGTTACCATCAGAGTAAGGATGGGTTTGCAATATTCCATTTTGAATTTCTTGAGCATTTTCGTGATGTACTTGGCTTGACATATAAATATTCCTTTCTCTTGCTGAGATATTTGAAGCCCTAAGAAGTATGTCAGCTCACCAAGTAAAGACATCTCGAACTCACTTTGCATCTTTGTAGCAAATTTCTTACTTAGTCTATCATCATTGCTAACAAATATTATATCATCCTCTTTAGCTAGTAAACAATCTTTATTTGCTTCATCCATAACATATATATCGTTTGGAGCTTGACTTGCTATAGCCACAATTTCACCATACCTACCTTTCCTGATTTCACATTTTGTGGAGTTGAATAGTATTGTGTGTCCTTGATCACACTTTTTTCTGACACTGAGCAGATTGTGATTCATGTTTTCAACCAATAGAACATTCTTGGCTAGAGCATCTTTGCTTTTGAGAGTGATGGTACCTGATCATATAACATTTGAATATCCATCATTTCCAAAGGACACGGTTCCATCCTTATTCTCTTTCAGAGATACAAATTTCTTTCTATCTCCAGTCATATGCGTTGAGCAACCGCTATCAACATACCACACATATTTTTTGTTTTGAGCCTTGAGAGCGAGAGCACAGTTATCAGTCTTCTTCTTCTTCCATGTTCGTTAATTCTGTGGCTTTGAAGATTCTTTTGGAGGATTTTCAAGTCTGCAATATCTGGCTATGTGTCCAAAGTTTCGACATTCGTAACATTCAATATTATTTATTAAATGTTCAAATCTATTGATATTTCGTTGAGCCCTGGGAGGTTCATATTTGATAGATCTCCTAGAATTGTATTGGTTCCTAGGGTACGTGTGACATTCTATAGCTTTATGACCAAATTTTCCACATGAATAACAATAGCCATAAAAAATATGTTGGTACCTGGATGGAAATCTTCGTCGAGGAATTTTCTTCCAAGGTTGTTCTTGTGAATCTTGTCCAATGAAGTCTACATGCATGTCAGATCTCATAGGTTCACTTTATTTTGTTGTAGAAGTTCCTGCTTCTTCATCTTTGTAACCAAGGCCAATTCTGTTGTTGTAAGATCGTTGATTTTTGGTGAGTTCTTCCAATGCCCTTGAGTCGTTGGAATAGTTTTAGACAGTTTTCCCTTCTTCACTTCCTTACGCAGCGAGACTTCTTTAGCTTCTAATGCTTCCCTTTCTTGGTTGCTTTCTTCTAAATTCTTTTGAAGTGACTCTTCAATACATTTGTGTTCTTCAACTTCAATTTTGAGACCTTGAACTTGTTCTTCAAGAGTATTGGAACGAATATTCTCAGCCTTGAGCTCTTTTATAAGCTTGATTGCCTCCTTATAAAATTATTCTATGGTGAACCCTTCTTCTTCGTTGTTTTATACTTCTTGTTTAATGTGCTTGGCCATAAACAATACTTTCTCATTGGCTTCTTCTTCGTTGTCATTGTATTCATCCGATGATGAGCTATCTTCTTTAGAGAGAAAGTTCCTTTTAAATCCTTTATTTTTTCTTTCCTTATTTAATTTATTAAAGCCTTTCTTTTCTTTTGAGTTTCCATCACTTCTGTTCAGAAATTTTGCTGCGAAATTCCCAATCTCACCGTAGCCGAAACATATCAATGGAAGTTTACCCTTGAATTTTCCCTTACCAATTTTTAGTTTTCTCGTAAAGTAAGCATATTCTCCATCTGAAAGACCTTCTTCATCATCTTCCTTTTCTTCACACTTGCAGGTGCAGGTTTGTGCCTTTGAAGGTTGTTTCTCCTTATTGGTTTTCTTAGATGAAGCGAACAAAATTTCTAGATGTGAAGTACCCTCTTCTTCATCAAGTATCATTTCACATGCTATGAGAATTCCATGTAATTCCTCTTTGCTAAGTTTGTCCATATTTGCACTATATTCTAAGACTGATACCTTTGGGTTGAATCTCCCTCGTAAAGTTCTAATAATATTCTGTATAATATTCTTCTCATCAACAGGCTCTCCCAATCCTTCCAAAGTGTTGGTTATTTCATCAATGTGTTGGAATTATGCAGCAATGTTGCTATCTTCTTTCATTCTGAGTTGCTCAATTTTTTCTCTATAGATTTGAATCTTTTCTTCTTTGACATTTGAGTCACTTGCATATATATTCTCAAGCTTGTCCCTTACATTTTTAACGGTTTTACAACCCAACACCTTATGATAAGCAGATTCAATAAGTCCACTGATAATAATATTCTTTGCTTTTGCATCATTTACCAAATTCTTCTTACCTTGTTCATCCGCGGTTGATGTAAATCCATTTTGAATAGTGTCCCATAATTTGTAACCTTACGCCAAGAGATAGACCTCCATTCTTCCTTTCCATAGTGCATAATTATTTTCATTGAACAGAGGTACACCATTCTTGGTATGATCCATGACCTCCTTCCAGCTGTTAAACTACTATTGAAGGAACCAAGCTCTGATACCAATTGTTGGAAATACTGAGAGGGGGGGTGAATCAGTATTCCTTTCAATTAGTATTATTATTAATCTTTCAGAGCATTAGTTAATCTTCAATTATTATCAGTGTTTGTACAATGATAGCAGTAAACAAAAGGAACACAACTGCACAGAGTTTTTAAGGTGGAAACACTCTCTGGGACAAAAACCACCTGAATTATTTTCTAATAATTCTTTAATATTCAACTCCAATTGAAAATAAGCCTCCAACTTCCTAGAATCTAGAAAATAATTCTTCTCCAGCTCCCATTGGATGGACGCTCCACGCCCGAGATTCTTTAGTAGTCAACTGAATGGATGCCCCAACACCCAATGAGCTAAAAATCACCCTAGCGCCACCCTACCACCCTGAAGTTTTCACAGGCTTGAACCTATTGGTAACTTCATGCACCAGCCTAGCACCACCCTACCACCCTATAGAAGAATAAAAGAAGAATGGACTGTCCTACCAGGGAAAATGGTCCACTTTAAAATGATATAGAATAATTTAGAAGAATAAGACACACTAGACCATAACCCCAACTATGACACAACCACCTAATCATGATCCTAGACCTCTCGACACTGCCTCTTCAACTCTTGGTAGATAGACACTTGTACAATTTTTACAATGATGCATTTACAATGACTTAGTACAATGATACCTTTACAATTAATGTATGCACTGCTGCCCAATTGAAGACTTCATGTGGTGAAATTCTTGTTGTTGTTCTGCACCTTGATTGTTGCTCTTGTCATGCTACCCTTTGTTGCACCTTTCTTTGCTATGCTACCCTAGAAATTCTAGTCCTTTGCACCCCTTGACAACACATGATCTAGCTTTTTCTTGCCTTCTAGGAGCTCGATATTAAATATGGTTTATCTCTGTTATTTCAGATCTCCAATATGTGATTTTTGGTCTTGTAGTAGTCCCCTGAGTCTTATTTCCAATGCCACAGGTCTGACCCAATTTGGATTCTTCAAGAAAACGTTATGCCCAATCTCTCACAATGACCTAATTATGGACTGGTTTAGTAGAGCGAACTTGTACGGCGTGCCACATGTCACTATTTCTTCATTTGGCTCTGAAATTTATACAAATAAAACTACAATCTATGCACTATCTTCCACTTTCTACATAATTCCTATCCGATACTCAGAGAGAGAGTTATGAAGATTTTCCCAAGGTCACTTCTTTGAGATGAAGTTCAAGATCTTGCAAAAATACTGACTTCCACAGATCATATCTCCTAAAATATTGCGCACCATGATCTGAAATTTTTACAAGAGCTTTCTCAGGATTTCAGCTTCTCATCATAAAAATTTCAGCTTTTGAACCTTCATAGAAAAAATTTATAGATCAAATTCCACAATGACCTTTTTTAGGTAGCGAAATCCTTGCATGAGGAGGATACAAGGATCACAATTTATATAAATGCTTAGTTTGAGAGGGTATTCCACATGTAAACGTGGGAGGGATTTTAGGAGCTTTAAAATTATTAAATATTGAATTTTTAATGACCCATGCCACAACCCATGGGGTTTTAGCCCACTAACTGGCGTTACAAACTTCAAACATGAATATCTCTCAAACCGTGAAGAATTACATGGTGTGCCATATATCAACGGAAACATCTCGACGAGTAGAAACCATAAAAAATATTCTTGACCCAAAATATAATAATTTGGTAGGTCAAAATTACCATGCAAGATCGGGGTAGTCCATGGTGCTACTTCAGTTGACATCAATGACAACCACTGATCAAAAAAGCCTTTGTTTCACATAAAGAAAAAAAACATAGCCTTACAGCCAGGGGATTTGGTGCTCAGGTGGGACGTCAGATGAGAAGATAAAGGAAAAAATAGAAAATTTGATCCCTTATGTTTTGGACCTTTCAATATTTTGCAGAAGCAAAGGGGAACAATATTTCTTGCTAGAAAACTTAGATGGTGATGTGCTTGAGCTGCCCATGAATATGAAGTTTCTCAAGCTTTACTTCAAGCACTAAAGAGTTCCATTTTTCACCCACTTTACATACCAGTGAGCCATTGTATATACCAGTAATGCTTTCAGTTCTTAATTTTTTTGTTTTTATTTTCATATACTTGAATAAAATGACTCCATGCCCAATGGATAGAAGGTACTAATCTGCAGGTTCTCAATGCATTGCTTGAAATACATTGTCCCCAATTGGAGCCGATGTTGTCACCCACTACACCTTTTTTCAATTTTTCAAATGATGTAAAATGGTGGCCAAAATTTGGAGTCGAAGTGTAAAAATCCCAAAGAGAAGATAAAATAGCAGAGGTCAAAACCATGAGGAGGAGGCAAAAATCAAAAGCCTAAGTTTCAAATCCAAGAGGAAAGCTGAAATCCAAAGGGAGGTCGTAATTTTGGGACCGGATCATGTTGGAAATGGGATCCCCTCAAAGAAAGAAGTAGAAAAAGACTTCGCAGATCGAGGATTGGAGCGCGTAGCATGGAGTCCATTTTGAGTCTTAGGGGCTTTGGGGTGGATAAAGCCCCTTATTTTGTAATGTAATGGGAATATTTTGTGAACGTTGAACTTCTCCAATGGTTTTGGACAAAGGTATTGTAAATGCAAAATCTATATAAGGAATCTAGATAGAAGTCAAAGGCTAAGACAAGTAGAAGTTGATGAAATGAATTTGGATTGTTGGGCCAAAATTGTGAATTACGGATAAATCACGCTTCCCTAGACAAGTGCTAGTCTAGAACAATAAGTGAAAGACTATATGACTATTTCTCCTAACTAAGAACAGATACACAGAGAGGATTAGAAGGTTACTTGTGATCCAAGCGCTTCTAAATGGCTCCTTCTGTCGCTTCCATTGCAGCTTCAAATTCGAGCGGTTTGTGCGGAATGCTTCCTGCAAGAAAGAACACTGAAACAACAGAAGATGCAATAATATAGATATCTATTCAAGCTAGTTATCTAAATCATTAAAGAATAAACCATACACATCAACTAAGATCTTGCAATATGGAAAATCAAAGCCAATACAGATGCATATAGGGAAAAATAAGAAGTACTCTTTATTGATGATAGAAGGAGAGGTTACAACCTAGTGACTGATTTGAAGTGACCTTCCAGCAATGTTCCCAAGCCTCATCACAGTATAAATTTCTCCAGCAGTAGCTACACAAATCTAGCTCTCAATTGAAAATTCTCCAGCATTTCTCTACTCAGATTATTTCTCCTCAAGCACTTAGATCTGTGCTCAATTTATAGATGAACTGTAGGTTGTTTTGAAATCGATGACTTTCCAATAATATGCAAGACATGTTTCCAGTCATGTAGATGTCAAATGGACACTTGGATCCGAAGCTTAACACATGTGAACTCTTCTAGAAGGCACTGGCCAAGTGGAGATTCCGGAACAATGAGAATTTCGCTCCCAATGTGACCAACGTACCTGTGAATGTCGGGAAGTGATTTGCAGAGCAGCCTTGCATGGGGCTACCTGCATATGCAACGCACTTAGGCCCCTTAGATCCTGCGTTGGTGAGCTCTCATATGCTATATAATAAGCTTCAAACCTTGGAAACCTTTGCTTGATGAAAGTCTTGCTTGATTTGTCTTGTTCTTTGTCTTCGGGCATGTAGCAACTGAAATGATAGGGAATGATAGACCCTTAGTCATTGGTCCTAGAGATGATGTCCAGTTAACCAGGTCATTAGGAGTGGTGCCCAAATTGACCTATAACAATTTCCCCCTAAAGCATGAGATCCAAATAATAAAAATATTTGATTAAGATGCTTTACACTGTGATGAGCCTGGAAACGAAGCAGAGTGGTCGCCTGCATCAATCTCACAATACATTACATCATGATATATCCTCTTTAATCATAATTGCTGAGGGTAGGAATTCCCATGTTCAGCACATAAAACAATCTAATAACATGTACATAATTCAAAAAGTCGTCTTCATTGGAATGTTGCCCAGATGCATAAATGCCTACAGATATAGGTCCATGTTTGGATGACAAACTTTATGTAAGGTCACCGTAAAAATGATGTGTACAAAAATCCTGAAATCGCAGCCTAGATGGCTGAAACTAGATCCGAGGTATTCTTATCTCGTTCACTCGATCATTCGGGTACAAGTCTAGCCATGCGAATATATGATTTGTAGTCGAACATCAAAAGACATCGTTTGATTACCAGCCAATGATGTGAGTTGTTAACAAACGCGAGAGAACCACCACTAATTTCAATGGCCCTCAAGGTACTACATTACATTTCGTAAGGCGTGAATAGATTATTTGATGTCGAACGCCAAACAAAATCTTTCGGTCAAAGGTCGAGAAGCGAGGATCTTGTCGATGCTGTAACAAGCCTCATGGTACTGGAATCTGATGTTTCTAAGTGAACTTCCTAGATATTGATGTTGGAAACACGATTTCCATTAGACCAAAACCCATAGGCATTAGTCTCCGCTACAATCGCTAGAGTTAGGATCCACGAGAGGCGGTTAGTCCATGTCGTGAAACACATGGGGAGCGTTGAACCCAATTTCCAACAATCTCCCCCCCAACGCGAGCCGGGTGAGTTTCGAACTCGAGACCTATCGCTCTGAAACCAATTGTTGGAAACACGATTGTCATTAGACCAAAACCCGTAGGCATTAGTCTCCGCTACAATCGCCAGAGGTAGGATCCACAAGAGGCAGTTAGTCCATGTCGCGAAACACACGGGGAGCATTGAACCCAATTTCCAACAATTGATTTGTCGTCGACAGGAAGTCACCTTATTTCAAAACTGGAGATACTAATTTCGGAGACAAGGGTATGACTTGATATAGAAATTTTCAGGGATGACGGTCATGAAAATGAAGTTTTATGATTATTGCAAAAGGATGGGTTTTTAATCACTGATGAATTCTCTTGAACATATCAGCGACACTGTGATGAGTTGGCAGCATTGACCCAAAACCGAAGTGAAGGTATGATGAACCATAGGCGTGAATGAACCGTCAAGATGATTACCCAACCCAAACAGACACGGACATGGAGTGAAAGAAGTGTCATGTTCAAGAGCAACTTGCTACCAAAAAGAAACTTTGCTCACTTTTCCCAAATTTTCCCCAGTCATTTGTCGACCAGTACCTCTTTATTTTTTAACAAGCTTGAGGAGGTTAACATTTGCTTGATATATAATTCAACCCTTCGGGCGAATAAAGTATCACTATTTAATAATTTAACGAGTCTAGTGATGAATGAAACTCGATTATTGCCATGATCGACAAGCCTGTCGCTATTTTATGTTTTAACGAGCTTAACGACAGTGATAGCCCGATCCTTTTTCATATTTAGAGAGTCTGAAAAAGAGGATGAAAGAGAACTCCAAAAGTACTTTTTTGTAAATTTGTCACTCAGACCCGAAAAAGTGCATAATAATATCTAAGAGAACCTCTTTGTTCATGTTTAACCAAGGTATTCCTTTTTCGTAAATAATCCATCTCAGTCTGAAAAAGGGTTAAACTTATACTGAGTAGATATCAATTCATTTACTTTAACGAGCTCGAAAAGACAAGTGCTCGGAAATCTTTTCACATTATCAGAGTCTGAAAAGAGCTGAAAGAAGACTCCATGGGTTCCTTTTTTGTTGTTATCGAAGCTCAAAAAAGAGATAAAAGTGCGCTTCAAATCCTTTTTCGTTTTTAACGAAGCTCGAAAAATAAGGAGAAAAAGTATGCTTTGTGGTCAAGTCATTCTTTGAATAAATCTGCACGACTGATCTATTCATCAGTTGTATTTCTTGTTCAGAACAACATCAAATGGATTAAAAATACCTAATTCATGATAAAAACATAATAAAACTATAGTCATAGCAATAAATTTAATTTGAAAACAATTAAATGACTATAAAAAGTAGTTTCAGTATTCATTTTTACCAGTCCATAGTTACCATTTGCATTTTGGAGCTCTGAACCTGATTTTTCTCCCGAACTTCAGTTTTTGATTACGGTTGTTTCTGTGGACGGATTTCGTTGCCGTTTGATCCAGGTTAGTACCATGAACCTCCTCTTCCCTTTAGTATTCATTTCATTTCCATTCTTTGCATATTTTTAGGGTTTTAATGCCCCTATGGTAAATTCTACCCAAAATGAGGGAAACGCACCCCTGAATGTCGAAACCTGCGTTGCATAGCATGTATAGTGAAGGGTACTTGCATGTGCAACACACTGTCTCAGCCCAGGGAGTGCGTTGGGCACAGTTCAAGTTTTTGGTTTTCATGTTGTGCCCAAAATTTGCCTAGTTTTTTGCAATGAATGGAATCTAATGGATCTTATAGTTGTATTTCAGGTTTCCATCGGATTATAATGACGATTACATGGAGGGAAAGAGAACATGAAGAACAAGATATGATTGCCTTGAATGATCCGAGTACTGAAAAAGCCCTAAGAGATTGTGGACTACTTAAGTACTTCAAATTTTTTGGAATTATGCAACAAATAGAACTCTTGGAGTTCTTAGTTCGAGCATGGGATCTGGCGATAGAGGCATTTCACATTAAGAACAAAGTGGTTCCCATAACAGTTCAGGACGTGTATTTTCTCACAGGTTTGTCGAGGAGAGGTTTGTCCATTTCTCTCACAGGCTCTACCGTTGGAGGAGAGACAGTGAGGGATTATGTTATGTAGTATTTCTATCCAGGGGCAGAACCTAGAAAATATGGAAAAATAAACATCTTGGATTTTAGGGATTTGCCTTTGAGAACCATCCTTTTCATGATCGCTAAAATTGCTGGCACCATTACACTACATGTAGCGAATAGATCGTATATGCAGTATGCGCTAGAGTGCTTAGAGACAACAGTCTTCAACTGGCCTGGAGATGTTCTATCTCAGATAAAGGAACAACTGAACAAAGCAAAGGGAGGAAGGAAGAAAATTTTCAATTATGGTTCAATCCTTATCTCCTTCACTTTGGAACGGATTCCACTGATGCAGCCACAGCATGTAACATTGGATATATCTAGTCCTAGAGATCCTCGAAAGAAGAGATGGGTAGAAATCAAGGGTCAGCATGCAGGCCAATCGAACGTTGTGTTCTCTACTGCATTCTTTGCCTGGTTCCGGTGACAGATTGTCACCATCGATGAGTATGCATATGCAGGCTTCGACTTCCGAGGAGATCCAGATCTAGTATTACCAGAAGGTGCTCAGTGGGGTGCAATAGGTAAGAATTATTTGACCATGTTTTTTATTTTTCTAGGGTTTATACAATGTTTTTTTGTTTTGATTTCTTTCCAAGACTAAACTAAATTTTTGATGTAATGCAGATATCGGTCGTGTTCAACCAGTAGAGGAACTAGAGCGTGAAGCAGATGCACTAGCAGAAAGGGCTGTCGGGAGAGCAGTCCTTCAGGACCTTGATATGGCTGAGACTCTGGCTGAGCTTCAGCAGCACATAGAGGGGTTAACCTTCGGGATTCTAGATTTTTGGATCAAAGAGCTTCCCATGCAACTGCATCGACACACTATTGAGGTTCCTAACCGTTGGATGCGGTTGCTCCGTAGGATTGCTAGATCTATAGCATGTTACCATGAGCACCACTAGTTTACTTGTGACATTTTGCATACATTTTGAGGTCAGATGACCAATGTGTCTTGGGTGCAAGTTTTGTAAAAACCTATAACTATCTATCTATATGATTTCAGAGTTTTTCCTATGTTTATTGCGCAATCCTATTCAATGATGTGAATGTTTTCTTTAGCTATGTTGCAAATTTCTATCTAAAACTTGATTAGCTAATGAATCAGTCAATGCGCTCAAATTTCTGGAAATATGTTGATATTGAATGAAATCAAAATGTCTTTCCAAAAGTCGAACTCTTAGGAACAATCTAAGAAGTGTTGGATTTCTAACAGTATAAACACTAGTAAGTTGTAATACCACAAGTTGTGAGTCTAACCTTACGATTATGCGATTAATACCAAATTAAATGGAATCAGAGAGAAGTTTGATCAACGTGCTATACTCAGCGATATTTTTTGTCGATCTACCAATAAAAATCCCTTGAAAACTCACTAACTCGTCATTCGGAGCGAAAATGGCCCACGCTGCAGAGGACAGATTCTGTGTACTACGACTAGCACCATCAGCATATCCAACAAATGGTTTTGAAGATTCAAACATCTGTGATAAAAGGTAAAGCAGATTACTAACGTCGATAAAAATCTAAAAACAAATTAAGATAGTGAATGCAAATCAACAACATATATACAATATAATACAAAAAATTACTACGCTCATGATTAATCATAGTAACATTTCAAATAAAACCCATTTCTAGGTTGTGCCAATGGAATCCCATCGTAATCAACTAACTCGTAGGCACCCTTAATAAGAACTCTTTTAACAATATAGGGGCCATGCCACAATGGCTCGAATTTGCCTGTACTTATTACATCAGCTTCTTGATCGTAAAGAAGGACCAAGTCACCCTCTGAGTAGATGTGAGGCTAGACATTTTTGTCGTATTGCGCCTTTATACGTCTCTTATGTGCTTCGTTGGCCAATTGGGCTTCACGACGCGTTTCATCTAGATGGATGAGGTTAAGGAGACGCGCTTCTTCTTCTGAGGTGTTAGGTAACAAGTCTATCGCGAGTTTTAATGATGATATTTCGCATTGGATTGGTAAGATAGCTTCCAGACCATACACCGATTGAAACGGAGTAAATCCGGTTGCGTTTCTCACCGAGGTTTGTTATGCCCACAAAGCGGAGTACAGGATCAAATGCCAGTTCTTGTTACGGACTCCTATCATTCATTGAAGCATTCGTTTAAGAATTTTGTTAATAGCCTCAACTTGTCCATATGATTGCGGATAATAAGGAGTAGAATTATCATGCGACAATCCTAACTTGGTAGTCAATTCAGACATCATATGGTTGCAAAAATGCTTCCCATGATCCGTAACTATAGCTTGTGGGACCCCAAACCGTGCAATAACGTGGTTGAAGAAAAAAAATGCAGTTGTTTGTCCTGTGTTATTGAATGTAGGCATCGCTTCGACCCATTTGGTAAAATAGTCGACTGCGACAATAATATAACCATACCCCCCGGACAAAGGAGGGTTACAGGTCATGAAGTCAATATCCCATTTTGTAAATGGTCCAGCAGAGACAACAGGATGCATTGGCACTGGCGGTTTGTGGATTTTACGATCAAAAATCTGGCATGCATGACAATTTCTAACCACGAGGATGCAGTCTCGAAAAATAGTAGGCTAGAAGTAACCGGCGTGGAGTATCTTCTGCACGGTAGCATATCTAGATAATTTTCCACCACAAGCCCCAACATGACAATCATTTAATACTTTTTTGGCCTCCTCATGCGTGAGGCACCTCCTTAAAATGGTATAGACACCACGATGATAAAGTGTATCGCAGACGATGATAAAGTTTATCGCAGACGATCAGATAATGTTTGGCTTGGTATCGAATACGTTGTTGTTCAGAGCGAGAGGAATTAGGTCGAAAAGTTTGGCTTGGAGATAAATGATGAAATCCCCATACCAAGGATCAAACGATCCGATCATAAACAGAGACTCGTCTGGTATAGATGGTTCCGATGTAGTTGCAGTGCTATCAGAGGGAAGGTCACAGAGAAGCTCAACCAAAACTAAAGACTTCTTTGACTTGGATTTGATGAATTCCAAATCAAATTCCTACAAAATGACAATCCATTTTGAATATTTTCCCCCCATCAATTGACGTGATAAGATATAAGTCATGGGGTTGCAATCTGAAACTATTGTTGTTTTTCAGAGCAGGATATAAAGGCGAAATCTTTGGACAACTTGAACAGCTGCCAAGGAAATATTTTCCACGTACGAGTACTTAACTTCCTTATCATTGAGATTACGACTCAAATAATAGATTAGATGTTCAATGCCATCTTCTACTTGGACCAAAACCATAGCGATGGTCGTTTTAGCCGCGGCGATATATAGGAAATAATCATTTTGATAATTAGGAGGATACATTAATGACGCTCGGACAAGAGTGTCCTTGACAGCATCAAAATAAGCTTGCACAACTTGATCCCAATGGAAGGGAACCCCCTTTTTCAATAATCAAGTAAATCCTTTAGCCATTTTGGCGTAGTTTGGAATGAACCTTCTCAGGAAGTTAGCATTTCCTTGAAGTTTTTGTATCTGAATTAAGTTTGATGGTGCAGGAAAATCAAGAATAGCCTGTACCTTCAGTGGATCTATTCTAATTCCTTGTTTTGAGACTACGAATCCAAGCAATCAACCAAAACCAACACAAAACACACATTTATGTGGATTGAGGCATATTTTGTAGTGTCGACAGTGTAAGAAAATGGCTCTCAAATGCATCGGGTGATCAGTCTGATTTCGTGAATGCGTTGGTAAATCATCTAGATATGGTTGAACAATGTGCTTGATTTCATTGAAATCATAATCCATTGCTCTCTGAAAAGTTTCCCCAGCGTTCTTTACACCAAACGGAAGTTTCCTATATCCGAATGTGCCCCAGGGACAGATGAATGTTGTTTTATGTCGGTCATCTGGGCGAATATTGATTTGATTGTAGCCGGAAAATCCATCCATGAACGAAAAAATTTCGCATCCAGCACAATCTTCAATAATCTAGTCAATAAAGGGAGTAGGACAGTTGTCTTTTGGACAATCATGATTAACATCACGATAATCGATGCACACTCTAATGGTTCCTTGTTTTTTCATAACAAGAACGATATTGGAAACCCACTCAATTAGCGGAACAAGGTATATAAAACCAGCACGCAAAATTTTTTCAACTTCTGCTTTCATGGCAACGGCTTTCTTTGGATGAACAGGACGAAGCCGTTGATGCACCGGTTTGACATCAGGATACATATTAATAGTGTGTTCAACTATACTAGTATTTATGCCTGGCATTTCCTCGTAAGACCAAGCGAATACGTCACGAAATTCACGAAATAGAGAGCGATATGAATCAAGTTTTGATGGAGAACAAGATACACCGACATGAATATTTTCTACAATGCCCAGTTTGGTTGAAATATCGATAGAAATCGTTTCTTCGATATTTGATAAGTTTTTCTCGGAATCGATTACATTAATTAGTAGAGAATTCAAAAAGAAAGTTTTGATGGATGGGTGATATAGTTCACTGAGATTGTTTTCTTCATAATCAGTAAGATGGGAACTATGATGATAATCCTCCCATGGTTCTCCTTCTGACATCATAGCTTCCAAAATATTTCATCTGTCAAAAACTTTGAGGAAAATGGATCAGATGGAGTACCAAAATCTAAGGAACAATCAACCCAAACACTTGGCGACGCTGATTTCAGATTTGCCGCCCAAGCCAAATAGATTGATTGCTATGCCAGCTCAATAGGGTTGGGTGGTAAAACATCATCCAATATAGAAATATCAGAATCACCCCTACTCTCCCTTAATCCAGATAGAGTGGAAGAGATCATGTAGCAAGTCTCTATACTTGCAATTTTTGCCGACGTCACGGGCGGCGGTAATGCAAAGGTTCCCATAAGAGTGGAATCCTTTAAGAGTCCTACACCAATGTTCTGAATTTCTATTTGGCGTAAGTGAACAAACGGAACGCTTATAGTTACCTGCGAAGCGGAGGCAAAAAATGATAATTGATTAATGACTGTGATTGTACCTTTATGTGGAAAGGCAGTCATTCTAAAGTATGTAGAAACAATGGAAGTCATTGCATATACCCATGGTCTTCCAAGTAAAATATTATAGTCAAGGGATCCGTCAACAACCTCAACATCAATATTCATTGTTTTTCCCCCTAGTTCAACATGCAGGTTATTGATAATACCACAAGTTTTATATGTTCTTCCATCAAAAGCCTTCAACGTTGTTGATGATTGTGATAATCACGGCGAGCCAAGTGACTTCCAATAGTTTAGAGACATAATGCACATAGATGCTCCCCCATCAATAATAGTGCGATGAACAAGGTGATTGAGAACATTTACTTGTATGGAGAATGCCATTTCTGCTGGTAGCTATGGTACATAATCCATATGATTAAAGACGACAAGATTAGAATCATTTGGATCAATTCCACCAATGGCCGATAATAAATCCTGCTTCTAGGAGGGACAATTTTGTAATACTTTAAGAGAAGACATAGCTGAAGGGGATTAAGCCAAATCTTCAACTATATTATAATTTTGTGCAGCTCTTGCTCGAGGATTATATGTCGATTTATGAATTACTCCCTTTGGTGGCTTAATTGTCAATTCAGGAATAATAGTAGGTGATACTGATTCAGTAGATGGATTCGTTGTCGAGGTAGTAGGTTGATCAGTGGCCATACTACCATAGTCTTTATTACGCGTCGACACCAAAATACCTTGTGAAGGTTTTGTGGTGGATAACATTAACACTTGGGAACTAGGAGTTGGATCCGTAGCAATCAAATTAGTGTCTGGATTTGGAAATGGGTCTGTCAACACAGCTGATGCATGGGAAGTCTTGATGATTTTTTAGACTTCAGCATGGTGAGGAAAATCCCTAACAAAATGTTCCTCGTTACAGATTATACATGGATAACGAGGTTTCCATGGTCCAAATGGTTGATCAGATGATCTTTCCTGTGGGTTATAAGTTTGCTATTTCTTTGATTTCCCCTTTTTCTTACTTCCTGGTTGCTTGTCACTTTTTCCTTTGTCAAATGACATGGCATTAATTTCAGAACTAGGAGCAGGATTAGATGCAGTAGCATGGTGTGTGTTTGCAGTGCCTATCAAGCCGTCTCCGGCATGAGAGTCTTTTATTTGAGGAGGAACATTGAAATTAGATCGCGGCGCATTAGGAATTTTTTCATAGAGTGTGTCAGACTGAGTGTAAATCAAGTCTAAATATTGGGCATGAGCGATAACTTGCTCTTCTGTGACGACACCACCCTTAGCCACATCCTCAGTTATAAATGGTAATAGGGACTTAATGAACCATTCAGCAAGGAGCTGATCCAGAAAAAATGTCTTAACCATTCGTCGACGGCAACGCCACTCATGAATATGATCAGAAATGTGAGTAGCATGAGTCTGTTTGAAGTTGGTCAAGAGTTCCGTTCCATTTTTTTCTCTGATCGGTAATTGGAAATGGGTCAGAAAGACAGTAGCTAGGGCAGTGAAATTGTCAAAAGAAGCTCTAGGTAACTCAATGTACCATTTAGCAGTCGGACCTGTAAGCGTACGCTGGAAAAGACGTAGTCGAACAACATAAATGATAAGTCATGACATGAGTTTATGGATCTTCTCCAGGGTTTCCATTGAATTTAGAAATATCGGAGGGTAATTTATGAGGTATCACCGGCCACTAAGGAGCATAATTTATAGGATCATTGGTTAAACAGTTTAAATCTGGTAATTCCAAGGTTGCAACAAAAGGCAACTGTTGATTAAGGTCAGGTTGAGCATAGTCAGGGTAAGATGGAATTGCTTGAGCAACAAGCCTTTGAGCACCAGCATACAGAGTATGTTGCTGGTAACCCAGATAGGGGTTTTTTTGCATACAAATGCTTGAGGATTCTGCTGACCAAAACTTGGATATGTTACTTGTTGAAATGAAGTTTGAGGCATTTGTTCTTGTGGTTTCCAAGGGGTCTATCTACCAATGTTATAACCCAAATTAGTATAACTTGGATTCAGTTGATATGTATATCTAGGTTTCGTTTGTGACATCCCATAAAATGGTACACTAGCTTGTGAATAAATGAATCCTGATACAGATTGTTGTAAATTAACCAAAGGATTTTGAGTCTGTGGACCCAACATTTGATGATATTGAGTTGAATGACCCACCTGATAAGGTTGATGTACAATATTTTGATTCTGTAACAGGGGTATAGATGTATTAACAAGTGGTAATGAAGTGGGTGTAACAGGTTCAACCAGTTGATACGAGTGTACAACAGTTTGTGGTTGGATATGCAGAGTGGGCTGCCATTGACAAACATTCATGTCAACATTTGTTTGACCAAAAAGTGACTGAGTACTGTCATATTGGGTGACCAAAGGTTGCCCCCCAGCATGAGGAGGATAATAAGATGGAAAATAATTTTCTCCAAATGTTGGGAGTCCAGTTGATATGGTACTTAAAGGAATTGACCCAAAAGGACCGACTTGATATTGCCCTGATGATGTATGTAATGAATCAAGTCGTTCAGTACTAACGATAGGACTACCAATTAAAACACCAAATGATGACATTGGCAAAGACCATGATCGTGAAGATGCACCAGAGAAAGTGACAGATAATGATTTGTAACCTGTTGGGACCGAAGGGCAACCGTGCAAATATGACTCTGGTGAGGTTCTGAACATTGACGGAGTAGCGAGGGTAGGATCTGACGTAATTGGAATAGCAGATCCAACCGAAGATGTTGGTTCAAACATAGTTGTTTGACCAAATGTATACCCTCGAAAATCGACATGAGATTGAATGGGAACAGGATCAACAAAAGCAGATGGAAACGATTGAGGAAAAGACTCATACAAGTAAAGGTCCCCCCAAAAATGGGTTGGAGTTAAAGGTGTATCGTCTTGTGGGATTTCTTCAATCGCAATTAAACTAGGAGGAAGAACTTCACCGTCAGGCCCAAAATATATTTCAGAGGGTTGAGTGTGTGATATAGGAGTTTCAATAGCTACAGAACTTTGTGGGATGACCAAAGTAGGAACAACGTCCGATTGTTCAACTTAAGGATTCAGATGTTCTGGAAAAGAAGAGACAGGATCTAGATCAATTTGTGATTGAACAACATCGGGTCCAGGAGGTATGGTCTCAGCAATTGAATGGATCGTGACCACGGGTAGTTGTGAAGACTCCGTTTCGACAACAGTAGACGAACCGAGATGTGTGGAAACAATTTGAGCTAGCTCTGGGTTAAAAGATGATGTTTCACCAGAGGTATGGATTGCACTTGATTTGACATATCGTGATCACCTTCGCCTACCAGAGGTAACTTCTAGCGGTAAAGGTGGTTTTAAAGCTAATCTACGCGAACAACGGGGGATAGGATTTTGTTCTTCCACGATTACTGATTTATTTTAACCAAAAACAAATAAACAAAAAGAGGGTAATGCTAGGCAAAAGGGTTTACCAAGAAACTATGAACTGCATAATACCTCCTGGCGAACCAAGAAGTACGAGCAAAAAATCTCCCTGAATTTTGTGTTCGGTGTATCACAATTTCAAGGCGGCCGACTTGGTTCACTATGGATGGATAGCACCTAAAAGTTGTCCTCCCAAATATACCTGAAGATACGTGGAGGCCCAAGTCCGTATTAGCGTTGTCTGATGCGAAACCGCATAGTGAGAGCACCCTTTATACTTATCGTATTGTAACCCCACCCGATATACCCGAAATTATGTGGATGAGCTACGATATACTTACATACATGGAGTGAGGTATCACACTCGGAATTTATCGCAGATAATTTAGCGACAGCTGCTATGTTTTACGATGCCGGAACACATCTCTAGCCTAGACCTTCTAAATTTTATTGTTATGGTTCCAATGCGTTGTTAAGTAAATTGAGATTAATTTTATGTTGATCTTGCTTAACAATTTGCCTTTAAAAGGTTCACCGTGATGATGTGTATGAAATTCCTAAAATGCAAGCTAAGAATGATAAACAATCTTTCACTTTCAGCTTTTTCAATGAAGAACCTAGCTACTAAGGGAAGAGAGCAACTAATTTGTGAGCAAACAAATCAATGAACAAAACAAATCAATGAGCACAAACTAAATGCAGATTTCCTAATGTTCCTTTTGCAAAACACACATTATTCTACATGCAAATGCAAGTTTTTCTTTTCAGTTTCCTTAATGTTAAGAATGCAGAAAAGAAACTAGGTGCACTAAATCAACAATTCAAATGCTTTTTACTTTCGAGAAACGAAGAATACAAACAACAATTTCTCTTTTGAAGGAAAAACGAGGATTTCAACAACAATTTATCCTATCAAGGAAATGAATATTTTACGACAATTTCCTATTTCGAAAGCAAATGATTCTTAATGCGACCATAAAAAGTACTTTGAAATCAACTTGTCAATGATAAAGAAAAACTTTTTTAAACCAACATTGAACAAATTTTCAGTCAAAGGATGAAGAAGTATATAGAGTCACTGGTCAATTGAGGATCAAACTTTTCAAAACACATCAACAAGCAAAACTGAAGAAAATTGCAAAGGCAAATTCAAGGGAATTTGGGTGTTTTTAGGAGTCAACATAGTCTCCAAGCGGAGACAGTGCTCTACAACGCAAGCTAGGAAGGGAGACAATGCTCTGCAAAGCACTGTGTCCAGTCTAAGGGTGCATTGGGTGCAGTATGCAAAGAAAAATTCTACTGTTTAACTCACTGTCTTTGCAAATTTGACTTTGAAAAAGTTCAATATTTATGAGTAACAACTACTGGGTGGATAAACAAAGCAAATCAAAGGCTTAAACACCTAGAACTAAGAGAAATTCTCCCCAGTGGAGTTGCCAATTTGTTGGGCCAGAATTGTGAATTGCGGATAAATCACGCTTCCTTAGACAGGTGCTAGTCTAGAAAAACAGGTGAAAGACTATATGACTATTTCTCCTAACTAAGAATAGATACACAAAGAGGATTATAAGGTTACTTGTGATCCAAGCGCTTCTAAATGGCTCCTTCTGTCACTTACGTTGCAACTTCAAATTCAAGTGGTTTGTGCAGAATTCTTCCTGCAAGAAAGAACACTGAAACAGCAGAAGATGCAATAATATAGATATATATTCAAGCTAGTTAGCTAAATCGGTAAATCATAAACCATACACATCAACTAAGATCTTGTAATATGGAAAATCAAAGCCAATACAGATGCATATAGGTAAAAATAAGCAGTACTCTCTATTGATGATAGAAGGAGAGGTTACAACCTAGTGACTCATTTGAAGTGACCTTCCAACAACGTTCCCAAGCCTCATCACAGTATAAATCTCTCCAGCAGCAGCTACACAAATCTAGCTCTCAATTGAAAATTCTCCAACATTTCTCTACTCAAATTCTTCCTCCTCAAGCACTTAGATCTGTGCTCAATTTATAGATGAGCTGTAGGTTGTTTTGCAATCAATGACTTTCCAATAATAGGCAAGACATGTTTCGAGTCATGTAGATTTCAAATGGACACTTGGATCTGAAGCTTGCACATTTGAACTCTTCTAGAAGGCACTGGCCAAGTGGAGATTCCAAAACAATGAGAATTGCGCTCCCAATGTGACCAACGCACCTGTGAATGTTGGGAAGTGCTTTGCTTAGCAGCCTTGCATGGGGCTACCTGCATATGAAACACACTTAGGCCCCTTAAAGCCTGCGTTGGTGAGCTCTCATATGCTATATAATAAGCTTCAAACCTTGGAAACCTTTGCTTGAAGAAAGTCTTGCTTGATTTGTCTTATTCTTTGTCTTCGAGCATGTAGCAACTGAAATGATAGGGACTGATAGACCCTTAGTCATTGGTCCTGAAGATGATGTCCAGTTAACCAGGTCAATGGGAATGGTGCCCAAATTAACCTATAACATGGATGTAAGACTATTTTGATTCAGAGTTTGTGTTTTGGGTTAGAGGAAGGGCTCCTACAGTTGACTGCGTATATAACTTAGGAATTATGCAGTTTTGTGCGTAGACCCTTGCAACTGAGTGCGCGGGGTGAAAGTGAATGTATGATAAAGATATCAGAAATTAATGAAAGAACTATTGAAGATAGATCTGTGTTTATGTTGATATATTTTACTTTACTTGTTGTTTATGAATATTGGTGTCAAATAAGGGTTTCGATCTGTAATTGCATAGCGAAGTCTAGTTTATGATTTTTTATGTTTTTTTATGTATAATTTTGCAAGATCGTGTAGTCTGGTAGTAATTTCAACACATGTGTTGAAAAATGCTTTTATAATTAATAGATTTGTTCTGTGAAGCTCTGTCAAGGAAGAAAATCCCTAAAGCCACAGACCATTATCCCTCTGGATGCAGAAACCTGGTTCTAGCCTCCCCCTATATTGTCAAAAACGCTGGTAATAGTGGGTTTTTTTGGTTGATGCAACCACACTTGAACCTGGGTCTAGGCCCCATCAAGCCAAAAAATGGTTTCGTTGTCGCGACCGAGATCTTACATAGGGATATTTACATGTGGAATATGTCTAAGAAAGAGATTGAAGAGTGGGTAGATCTAAAAGAAAGTGACTTTGTTGTGCAAGAAAATATAAATTTTGCATCTCTACTGAACATTGGTTACATAAGTATATTTATACAGATCAGTACGAGATATTTTTCACATCATTTTCTAGCGAGATGTACGAGTGGATATCAATACTAGTTGCGCAGACGGGCCATTTCAATAATAAGTCAAATGCATGGACCCCATATTTGATTGAGAAGATGAAAAATACTGATAATGAGATCACAAGCATTGTTTATTATTGGATCGATACTATCCTTGGAGGTTTTATTACTGATTTCATGATCAAGACTTATGTGTGTTATAGCGAAGCAGAGCGCAAGTTATTCAAAGAACATAGAGCTAAGTACCTAAATTCACTGAAGTTCTAGATTAAAATGTTATTGTACAAAAAGGGTATATTACGGATGCGCTCAGATTGATGTTTGAAGAAAGATAACCTGGTGCTACGTGGAGTGGTAAAATATTCTGAACAAATTTGGGTACTTATGTTGAAACTGAATATCATCCATTGTTTAGGTATGAAGAAAGAGAAAGCAACCCCGCTACCCCGAGAAGTATGTTGCTGATATCTAAAAGTTAGCAAAGCACTGGAGAGATTCCCTAGCCTTACACCCCCATCATCACCCCATCCCATTTCGTTGCTCCACCTCCACCTCCACCCCCCCATTCACCATGGCCCAACCCCCAAAGATGCTTGTGTTCAAGGGATTGGATGATCCGAAACAATTTTGGTTTTTTGTAGAAGAAATATGGAGTTCACTGAATATTACAAATGAAAATATGATGAAAGCTCAATTGGCTACCATGCTGCAAGATAGAGAATTTTCCTGGTACATGAAATTTGTTACGACAGATTCAAATGTTATATTGGCTGAGACCAAGACAACATTGAACGTTGAATTCAAGAAGCCAAAGTTGTAGTCTCAGTATATCACATAAATCAAATAAATTAAGGAGCTGGCTACTCAGACCGTGTGGGAGGTAGATCAAAGATTTAAGACACTGTTGAGCCAAAGTAGCTTCAATATCCTGGATGAACGACATAGAGAATGGTTCATTGCTACATTGTTTCCTCATCTCATACTACCATTGTCACAACAGAAGATTGCAACTCGGGTTGAAGCATTGGAGATCGCAATGAAGCTTGAAGCTTTGCCGGTAGTTGATACAAGCATAGGAGTGCAACATATTCAAACTCAGTTGGTGAGCTTGAACATGGAGCTCCAGTATCTAAATAAGGGAAAGGAGGTTAGATCTGATATAAGTTCGGAATTCAAGGGTATCAAGTTCAAAGAAAAGGGTCACTATAAAGATAAGTGCCCTGTGTATAAAGACTATTTGGGCACTGGGATGTCGATTCCATTGAAGCCTGGATCGAGTGTTGGGCCAAGTGTAGGGCCCCATGTATAGTGTAGCATATGCGAAGTTGCAGGCCAACATTCCACGAACTATTGTCACCTACTGCAAAATAATTTCATATCACTGAAGTAATTGTTCTGTAATTTCTGCAGTTCAGTGGGAGGAGGTGCTAGTCGCGGATGGGGGAAGCTTCGAGTTCTTCGATTGCGCGAGGAGGTTTCCTAGGCTGAGGGTGTGGTTTAGGAGGAGGTGCTAGTCGCGGATGGGGGAAGATCATATGTTACAACTGTGGACAACCATGTCATTTTTCCAGGGATTTTCAGAATCCTATTGCAGCTTCCAGTAAGTATTGTCAAGAATTTGGTCATGAAATAAAATATTGTCCCATTTTGTTAACTAAAATATAGGAGAAGCGCAACCAATAGCTAGCCCAGAATATATAAATGATGAGGGTTGAACTGTGCCAGGAATATCCTAGCGTTAACATAGGAATGCACAATAGTGTGAATACCGGAGGAAACCATGTGGAAGAAAAGAGGAAGATGACGGAGACATGGGTAAGGAAAGCGGATGATAATAATGTTGGGTATAATGTGCAGCGCAAGAAAGAGATATTCATGGAAGAAAAGAAGACATTTATGACTCCTAAAGCTTCGACATAAATCACATAGAGACAATTATTTCCATTGAGGGATAATCCTGAGGAGGAACGGTGAAGTAAAGGAAATTGATTAGTCTATCTTGGCATCCTTCATGCAGATCTGTATGAAATTACTAAGGGACTAGAAGGTTGTTGAAGGGTTATAGGAGCTGATAGATAATTGTGTTGGCAAGGAAAAGTTGCAACTAGAACAACGCATAGTAAATAAGGTGTACAAGAACAAGAAAAAAACTGGCCAAGAGATGCACTTGACTGAGCAAATCAGAGACTATGAGATGGATAAATTATTTCTGGACCTAGGATCAGATGCCAACTTTCTGCCAAAACATACATGGGAGTGGATGGGAAGGCTTAAGATGAAATTATCACCAATTCAATTGAGGATGGAAAATCAGCAGAAGATCATTCCCATGGGATGATTTCAGGGGATCATCATAGATATTGATGGAGCCAGCATATTGGTCAACTTCGAAGTCATCAAGATTGTTGATGATAGTAATTTGTATCCTGCGTTGTTGGGATTTTATTGGGCTTACAACATGGATACTATAATCAACCTAAATAAGAGGGGGATGATCTTTGAAAATAATGGTACTCGACTTGTTGTGCCATTTGATCCTTCTGAAGGTGTGCGCTATACAGAGCCTGTCCAGCATGAGTATGGGGATGATGAGATTGACTAGATCTATAAGCTTACTGGTAGGATGAAGATTGTATTAATACCAGTGTGGATAGTATAATATGTTGGGAGCAAGATATTTCACGCGTTTAATATTTCGACGAAGAGCTGGAGCATTGGAAAAATCGCTTGCATGGAGTCACTACTGAGTGTTGTAACAAAATCACCAAATCTTTGTGTTATGTCTGATCGGAAGTGCGCGACTTGCATTTTTATGATGGAACGGGGAATCTTGTCTTTTTTTTTGAATAATTTGAACAAAAGGTGCATGAGGATTAGTGATACGAAGCTTTTCACTTCACATTAAGGTCTACTCTCGCCCGATGGTGGGCGCGCACAAAGAAATCTTAGGAGGATAGAAGGAGTTTTGCAAATTTATAAGGTTGAGGTTTATTCATGTAGACACAAAGATCGCAGAGAATTATGATGGTCAGAAAGATCCTCGTGAGCATTTATCTCGCTGGAAAACAGCTTCAAGTCCAACACCTCAACCAAAGTGGGTGTACATGTTCTTTTATTCCTTGTATACGATACCCCATCAGTGGTATCTTAAAAATATTTGCGCCATGGCACTACGGATTGGGATCAGATGATAGAAGGATTCTTGTTAACTTATATCTTTGCTGATGGTTGGGAGTGCATTAAAAATATCTTCAAGAAGTCAAAGCGAGTGTGTTCTGAATTACCAAGGAGCCAAGGACGTTGGTACAGCCTGATTGGATTGCACAGTTGGATCATCCTCAAGGGAAATATAGCCAGTCCACTTGGAAAGATTCGGTCAACAAGTATGTGTTGGGGGAGACCTGTGAATACCTATTTGAAGGAGTGTGTAGGACTTTTTTTAGCCGCTACAACACCCTCCAAAAATTTCACCCTCTAAAATTTTTTTGAGCCCCCGAGCATCGAGAAGCGAAGTCAAAACCTGAAGTTCAAATATTTTCAAAAGCCTTAAGTCGCTAAGTTGCAGAATAGGTCATTTTCTCCAATCAACGACCTAGCAACCTTGCGACCTATCAGGTTTCCAAGTCGCTAAGTCGCGTATCTCATTCAAGTTTAAACAATTGCAACCTAGCAACCCTGCAACCCCGCGACCCCCAGGTCGCAAGGTCGCGGGGTCACGAGGTCGCACATATCATCAACGCAATTTTTTTTTGCGACCCAACGACCTCATTTATTGCCCACACGCACAACCCCTTTATATATAGAAGGGTCACGCAGGTCACACTTCACCCACGTGACGGAGAGAAAAACGCGTTTGACAAGCCAACTGGAGCGCAATTTTCTCGGGTAAGTTACCTAATCCTCCTATTGTTTCCTTTTTGTCTATTTGTTACCCCCTTCCCCCTTATTTCAGCCCTTTTAAACCACCAGCTACCCTCCATTAAGACCCTCTTACAACTTGCATTCCTCTCTAAGTTTCCAAACCCTATCATCTTATGCAAAAATTGTAGATGAAGCCAACTAACCTCCCCTGTGTCAGTCTCTTCCTCAAATGGCCTTGTCTTCTTCAATATACTACTTCTCCTCCATGTTTCCCCCTATTGATTTAGCTTAAAGATGAGTAAAATACTGCATCGCCATTCAAAATCGTCCGCCCAGCCCTAGTGTGAGCTCTGACCCCGCGACCCAGCGACCTCGGTCCCTGGTCGCTAAGTTGCCAAGTCACGTATTGCTCAAAACTGAAGTATTGCAACCTTGCGACTCAGCGACCCGGTGACCCGATCGCAAGTTGCTAAGTCGCAAGGTCGCATCTTCATGAAATTTTAAACCAATGCGACTCAGCGACCTCGCGACCTAGTCGCAGGTCGCCAAGTCGCAGGGTTGCTCTCCTCTAAAGTTTTAAACCACTACGACTCAGCGACCCAAGGAATGGGTCGCAAAGTCATAGATTCACTCCTTCCTTGACCTTAGTTGGGCAGAGTTAAAAGCAGTATTAAGAATTCATTAATATGGCATCTTTCTTATCCTGGGACTGTTTTATGAACATGCCAGGGAACCTCAAAGCAGAGCTAGAGTGCGTCTCTGTCTCTTCAGCTTCAAGCACTAGTACATTTGGGGGAAATTCCGACACTTGGTTCCGACGCTTTTGACCAAATGTCGGAAATTTCCCCAAATTTTTTCAATCCCACCCAAAATCGTCGCTATACCGACGTTTATAGAAAAGTGTCACAATACCGACACTTAGACAAAGTGTCGCAATTGCGACGTTTGGAGGAAGATGTCGCAATTGTGACACTATGCCCCAAAGCGTCGCTATTGCGACGGCTGCCTCCAAACGTCGCAAGTGCGACATAATGTCTAAGTGTCGCAATTGCGACGTTTGGAGGCATCTGTCGCAATAGCGACGCTTTGTCCGTCATTAGTATAACGACACTTATATGCGCGCTACATAAAAATGATTTTATTAAAAATATGAAACTTATATCCATCGCAATAGCTACATTAACTTCTGATATCACACGCGCATTCGCCCTCCGCTCTTGCAGAACAGCATTCGCCCTCAGCATTTGCCCTCAGCTCTTGCAGAACAGCATTTTCCCTCAGCATTCACCCTCACCTCTTGCAGAATAGCATTCACCCTCAGCATTCGCCCTTAGCTCTTGCAGAACAGCATTCGCCCTGAGCTCTTGCAGAACATCATTCACCCTCAGCATTAGCCCTGAGCTCTTACAGAACAGCATTCGCCCTCAGCATTCGCCCTAAGCTCTTGCAGAACAGCATTCGCCCTCAGCGTTCACCCTCAGCTCTTGTAGAACAGCATTCTCCCTCAGCTCTTGCAGAACAAAATTTTCCCTCATTATTCGCCCTCAGCTCTTGCAGAACAACATTCGCCCTCAGCATTCGCCCTGCGCTCTTGCAGAACAGCATTCTCCCTGAGCTCTTGCAGAACAGCATTTTCCCTCAGCATTCGCCCTGAGCTCTTGCAGAATAGCATTCTCCCTCAGCGTTCGCCCTCAGCTCTTGCAGAACAGCATTCGCCCTCAGCGTTCGCCCTCAGCTTTTGCAGAACAGCATTCGCCCTCAGCTCTTGCAAAATGGTAAGTTCTTACTGCAGGCCCTTCCTCCTATAGTAGGGTTGACTCTATTTGGGTTTTTTTGGTCAATTCCATTTGATTGTGTTAGGCTGTAGGGTTCTCTCTAGATGTCAAGAATCAAGATTCAATAACCTCTATTATCTTCATCACCCAATACAAGATTTAAATTTTTCCCAAAGAAACGCTTATTAATTTGGCAGCCATTATTTCTCCCTGCTTTAAAAACCCTACATTTAAATGAAAACAAGCATTGCATTTCAACTACAAAAATCTATTAGTGTTCACATGTACATGTGTGCATCACTTGTGTAGGGTATTCCTTTTCCACTTTCACATTATCCAAGAATGTGTGCAGTATAGTTCATATTTCTTGTGATTTAGATTATCTTGAAAAAGGAAAGGTAAATTATTTCCCATGGAAAAAGAAGGTTTTCCCTTTTTACTACTGGAAATGGTACAACAAAGTTCCATTTCTACCCGAAAATCCTATGAAACAGAACCAAATAAAGGCCATTTCCTCAATGGACATCATTTGGCTTTGAAAATGGCCATTGCACCATGTTGTTTCTTATATTACATCACGATAGTTTCTTAGGTCATTTCTTGTTTCTTGAGATGAAAACAACCAAAGAAATTGTGAAGATCCTTTCAAGAAATAAATGACCATTTCTCAATCATATCTCAACTATTTTTTATTTTATTCAGTGGTTGCTTACTTTGAGAGAAATTTGACACTTTTATAAGGAATATAACATAAAAACACAAAATGGGAAGGAATTGATGAGGTAGATGACCTTAGTTGTTGTCAATTAAGAATTGATAATACACGATGCATGTTCTGTACTACAAACTAGATTCCTTCCTGGAGTTAGGACACAGAGTATTGAATCAAAGTCGTAGTTTCTAACTTCTTGTATTGGTTCATCAATCTTGAAATTCAGACATTGCATGTCTTCATTGCTTCATGTTTGAATAATTTGCATCATATCGTACAATAGGAAATTAGGAATTATGATTATTATTACTTTATGGATCTCTTAAGTTACTTTTAAGTTTGCATGGTTTAGTGTGAAATTATTCTAGTGTGCCCCTAGGCCCAGGTGAAGGAATGCCAAGGACTGAGAACCCTAGTTTTAAAATGGTATTGTTTCTTATACCCAAAAACCCCTCAACATCACTTCTTATTAGTTCTTAACAATAGTGTTGTAAACAATTTGAGAATTGATATAGCAAAATCTCACACTTCTCAAGATAAAGTCCTAAAGCTAAAGTGTTATACCATGTGTAATTCAATAGCCCCATTGTCACCTCACCAACCTCTTTTCACTTCGGGCTAGCTCTCCTCCAACTCAAGGGGGGTTCTCCCTAGTAGATGTTAGGGATCTAATGGCCCAACCAAACCAAGTCAAGAGCCCCCTAACTCTCTATGTTTATTACTATCAATCAAAATATTGAACAATAGGGTCAGACATGCATCCTGAAGATAAAATTGCCAGGGTATTTTTGGGTAATTTCAAAGGGAAAGTCCCCAAACACATATAATCAAGGAATTATAACGTGATTTCAAACATTAAATATCAACAAAATCATTTAAAGGATATTGAAAGGAAAAGGTGATGGAAGATAGAAAGTGCCTTACTTAAATGCTCTAAGGATTTTTCAATAGTTGCTCCAAAAGCTTCACTTCAAGGCCCTTCAAGATCGTCTCCAACAATGCTATACCATCAGCTTCAACAATGTTGCTCCAAAAATGTCCTCAAGGTCTTCACAACAAGTTTACTAGAAGTTGCTCCAACAATATATTCAATAAGGTCTTCATTGTCAACTCGTCTCTTGTTTGGGTGCCTTAATGTGCAATAACATGTTTCTAGGACTGAATTCAACGCAAGGCATATTTGAAACTCTAACTTTGTCTTTCGGTGTCTTATTAGAAATTATTTCAGTTTTCATTTTGTGTTTTCAAGTTAGATATTGTTTTCAATTTTTTACATTTATAATTTTATTGCAATGTGGCAGACTGATCAGGGCAGTACAGGAACAACCCCGAGACGGGATGATCACGAAAAGAGGCCAGCGGAAGAACATGTAAAGTGCCAGCATTGCTCTATCTTCATGTATTTTAGTTATTTACATAATTGAAATAATATTAATTTTTTTCAAATATGCAGACACCTAGCCATGGTACGCCTGATTATTCCCTCTTTGAGGAAGAGCTTTCTTCATCCCTATCTCCAGTGCTCTTGTTGCGAAAAAAGGCACGAGATGCAAGGTCGGAATTTAATACTTTGATAGACGCACCTCAAACACCTGAAACAGAAGAGAGGATAAAAAAACTTATGACCCAACTAGAAACATATCGGGTAATAATAAAAATTCCAAAGGATATTTTTTTTGTTCTGCATGAGATGAATTGTGATAGTTTGATTTTTAATTTTTATATTGACTAAACTAACAAAAATTTCTTTTGTATGTAACGTTTTCTGGCACTTTCTGAACTCGGTGTTGGTGGTAGTGGGACACAAGGGTAAGAGATTGCCCAGAAACCCTCTCGCACACCTTCTACTCCTTTAGGTGCCAGCCAAGAAACACACCCTACCCAAGCAGACTCCCAGCCAACCGTTGAACGTGTTGGCAGTCATGAGGCTGATATGGCCAACTACATTATTGCGTTTCCTAGAGCTACACATGTCACCTCCACAAGGACCATTGATGGCACGTTTTTGGTGAACGATGAAGGTGTTCCTATAAAGCACGTACAACTCCCAGGTAAGTTTTAATATTTTAACTATTTCATGTACTCTATCTAAAACATATTTTATCATGATTTTTATTTTTAAATTAATGATAATATCTTTTTTTTCTGTGTAGGAAACAATGAGTTCTACAGGTTTTTGGAGAGCCATGAGTTGGTAATTTTTGGCCCAACCATACGCACGAGGTGGAAATGAAAGAATTCCAACTTTGAAAAAAGAGGCTTTCTATATTGTCTAGAAGCCCTTTTGGTCGGCACATTTTGACGAACGGTGGCTCGGGTAGCGAGAAAATATTTGAAATATACCAGGGACACCTATAGGACGCAATTGAAATTTAACCCTAGATACAAGCATCCTCTCATAGTTCCAGAGAGTGAGTGGAGAGCACTCATCTGTGACGGAAAAGAGAAAAGGGCAAAGAAAGAAGGAAAAATGCCAACTCGACCCGCAAGGTAGATTACAACTTTAATTAAATAGCTTTAATTTTCTCTATGTCTAAAATAAAAGTATGCTACGTCATATCTGACCTCAATCTTTTGATGCTAGGCTGCCTGACACCTTAAAGGCAACCAAAGCTAGGATTGAGAAAAAGGGTCATCACAAGCTAGGCCAGGGCGGCTACTTGAAATTAGCCGCAAGAATTGTAATTAAATAGCTAAACATCTTATAATTAATTGTATCGCCTTCCAACATTTTTGTAATCCTATCAAATATGATTAAAAATACACAATCATATGTAATGTAGGGTGATGACTTCGGAACAGAAACTACAGAGGAAGATAAAAATATCGCTTTCCATTTCGGCTATCAAGCCGTAGTTGAACGTCGCAAAAGCTTGGGGCAGGTCCTAAGATCCAGAATGCCTGATAAGGTAAAACATTAACCTTTCAATATGTTTGTTTTCGTACATAAATTTAATGTCTAACAACTTTGTTTAAATTAGGGGAGCAGCACTACCGACGAGGCAAATAACCCAGTTTTAGAGCTAGATGTAGATGATCCTCACGTGCAACCTGATCATTGTAGTGGGGACCAGGCCAACAATGCTACTATCAATGAGGGCCGTTCAATTATATACTTATGTGCAATTATGTATATTCTTCATAAAGCCTTGTAAGTATATTACATATCTCTAGAAGCTCCAATATATGCTCAGGGGGAGCATGGTCCAATATATCTTACAGTTGCGCTCCTTCGTTCATAACAGTAGATCAAACTTGTAGTGTTAACCATGTAAGGTTTTTCCCTTTTCCCTTGCTATCAAAGGGGGATAGAAGGACATGGTGTTTTACAAGAGGATGACATCAAGTTTAAAGTGGGAAATTGTTGGCATTATGGCTAGTGTGCTTTCCTTGATGTCAACCTGCATTATGATCTCATCTCAATATGTCTCCGTGGATTGTTTGTTCACTATGATATCATCTCAATATGACTACATGGATTGTTTGTATGTCTACATGGATTATTTGTTGGCTAGCATTTGTAGTGCAGGAATAGGCAGAGGTTTAGGTGAGGCCTACGGAGGTTTTTTTGGGTGTTGCAATGGCAACAGATAGTTGTATAAGTGTTGCAGAGAAGGAGGAAGAAGCGTGTCAAAATCTCAGAATGAGAGGAGAAATTTTTGCTTCAATTAAGCTATAACAGCTAGGAGTTAGACCTCTACGGTGTGGCAATAGGCTCTCAACTGCTATGAATCCTATATAAACAGTGCGGCTATAACCTTTGGGATCTAGATACCATCCTAGTAGTTGTTCTTGTAAGTGATGAAAATTAAACTACGAGCAAAACCAAAGTTTCACCCATGGAATTTTTGCGTGCAAGTTTGAATTGACGTGGTCCATAATGCCATTAGCCAAATCCAATGGAATTTCCTATGGTATTGGTGAGATCAAGTGACTATAAAAAGAGGATCTAATTCAATAAATGCGTGTGTATTCGATGAGTTCTCTTTTATGATTTGCCTTGGAACAAGAGTGCGTGAGGGTGCACGGAGGAGACTCAAATATCAGAGATCTGAAGATGGTTTGAAGAGATAATTAATAAAATTATTTATTACTGGTGTATTGATGGTAAATTCAACCTTCTAAATAATGATCCAAGCTGCTAACACTATGCAAGACCAATAATTTTAGTATATTGATGATTTGAAGAATATTGGTTGAGAAATATTTTGTTTCACTGTTATGCACACTCTGTAATTGACATGATTTGATTGTTATGCTTAAATATTTTTGGCATTTCCTACTGTATGCGCACATTAGAGGAAGGACTCTTATGCAGAGTAATTATAGAGATTTGTGTGTTGGTTTTATGGCTGAAGCGGTGACAAAAATCTCTTTTTCTCTGAATATTTGATGAGGTTAGTTATTTGATGTTAAAATGCAGAGATGATTGTTGCTTGGCTAAAATAGATAAAGGATTATTGTAGTGTCTTACAGTGAGATTTCAAGTGATTGGTTTTTCCCTTGTTTAACATTTTGTGGAGATCTATGTGCTTGAACAAGGATATATATGTTACAGAGATAAGAGTGTGGATGCCATGACTTGTATTGTGTTTGCAGGGGTCTTTGATTGGGCTTATGATATGCAACCAGTTATATATGTTATGGCTCAGTAGTGTGTGAAGAATATGCAGAGATCAATCTGAATGGAAGAGATCTAGTATGCTAAAAATGATGTTTGCAGGGTCTAGAGGATTGTGAACACAGAGTTTGTTGTCTTCTGCATAGATAGATCTTGGTTTTGTTTCAAACTGTACAAAGTATTTGTTCCCAGTATTGTGACAGTTATAATGGTTTTGCAAAGATAGAGAGTAATTATTGTATCTCCTCTAGTCTGGTTCTATTTTGTTGAAGATGTCTTGATATGCAAAGATCCATGAACAGTGAAGTGTTATTGACTTGTTTGCAGAGATATTTATTTTGTAAGGGTATACGCACTAGTGATTCATTGTCTTAGCTTGTTCACTTGGATCTCACAATGAATCGAGATTAGAGGATGTTCATGAGATATGTATGGCAAAGACTCGTATGCTTGACGTGTATGTTGGATTGGTGACAAAGTTAGTGATTCATATGCTTATTGTTTTTACCTAATACTATGACAAGGGTTTGGAAGAGATTGATGTAAGACACGGGATAGAGGTTTATGAGTTTAATGCAAATAATATTGCTACTTTTTTTGTAGTTGTTTGTTCTCTGAAGAGTATTTTCTATTGCTAAGATATTTTATGCTTCATGATGGTGATGTGATGTGTTTAGTAGGAGGAATTTGATGAGTTTGTTGTTATTCGTATTATGAAAGGAAGGTTTGATAGTGATGGTACATATTGAGATGGATTGAGAATGGCAGATCTTGTTGTGTTCTATTCTCAATGAGGGTTTTGATGGCATTGAGTGTTGAGATGTGTTGCATTCTATTGTTTACATGTTCTTATGTTTAATATTGCTCATAATATACCAAATATTCTCATATCTATAACACATTGTGTTGGTAATGAAATAATGGATCAAATGAATTTGAAATTGAAAAATATGAACAAATTAAAACGTTGATTAGGTATGAAATATTGATTCACCCCATCTAGTATTTATAACAGTGTGAGAGTTTTTTATGGTGAAAAACATTGAAAGAAATCAATCTAATCAAAATTTAATAGTTATACAAATATTTTGTTCAATAGACAAACTAAAAGAGGATATATAAGTACATTTTTCTATTATATTGTTCGAAGAACTATTAATGAATCTCTCAACATGGATACTTTCCTTACAACTTAAGCTTTAAGAAGTAGAATGCACTTGAATGGAGTTAGAGTTTCTACTTCATTATTTGTTGTAATGTGAATTCTCATGCATACTTTATACTTTATTTATTGAGACTCTCTTCTTCCTTATGTATGAAGAATTGTTGAAAATTGTTAAAAATAAATAAACTAAATATATATATATATATATATATATATATATATATATATATGATATTATTATATAAGAGATATATATATATATTGTCAAACCTCAAATTTTCTTTAATGTTTCTACCTCAAATTAATGATTTGAATAGCAAAATTCATGGCATTCAGTTAAACCAGCTTCATAATAATGCTAATGGTAATTTAAACATTTTAACAAAGAGATGATATAGTAATAGAACGAAGTGGGGATTACATGATAGATGACAATACAAGATAAATATTCACTAGCATGTCATAGAATTTAAATAGTTGGTAAATGTGCATGAGTCCATTGTAGATCTCAAAAATTTTACCTCATAATATATTTCACACTGCAAAAAAAATTAAAAATTAATTAAAATATGACTTTATTATTATTATATGAGTTAAACATATATATGTTTAAATAAACATGTAACCAGAGTCTTAACTATGGAAATTCAACTCCACTTTATTATGGAAATTTTTAACTTGTAAATAGACTTTGTTACAATACCATGGCTTATCAATACCACATATTCAAAAACCATACCTCATTTCATTATAAAATATATATATATATATATATATATATATATATATATATATACATATATTATTTTATTTAAGTAATTTTTTTAATTAAAGTGAAAAGTAGAAAAGACTTAGCTACCTTTAAGATAAATCTCAACCCTTTATTGTGGCTACTACTATTCCATGAAACTTAAATCCCAACTATTAATTTATTAATTATTAATAATCAAATTTAACATGATAAAATTATATTTTTTTACTTAAATATAAAAATAAAAAATATATATTTTTAATTAATTCAGTATATTTTATTTTGTTTTTTAATATAAATTTTAAATCAATTTAAAGACTTTCACAACCTAAGTAAAAAAAAAAAAAAATCAAATTTAAATAAAATAATATTTTCTATTGAAATTTTATCAAAAACCATTCCCAAAAAAAAAAATTAGTTTAGTTTTATCTGTTTACTATTATACCATTACCTTGCCATCCCCCGGATGGGGTGATAATCCAAAACGAGGAGGGGGGTAGGTTGTCACCACCCCATTGGGTTAATGAGCTGGGGGGAGTGGCAACATGCCCCAATGAGATTAACTGCAAGAGTTTGCGACCTTAATGCTTCATTCCTTTGATCTAATGGAGGGTAAACATAAGACAAAATGTTATCAATCTAGTTAGTTTATGTATGTGGAGCACAAGAGTAAAATGAATAACCTCACGAAGTTAATTCCTTGGGCATTAGCAAAGGTCGCAGTCATGGGCGGGGCCAAACAGTCTTCGATAGTGTAGGTGGATGGAGGTGTGGAGCATGGGAATGATTTTTCATGGGCCTAAAATAGCCATGAACAACCATGCTATGCTATGGATCCAAACTTCTGGTTGATTGCATGTTGAGGAGCAGCCACATCCAAGTTCTGGACTGCATGGCTTTAATTAGAAATAGGTAATTTCATGTGTTGCTTTAGTATTTTTTTCCTTCGGTTGCTTTGGTTATCCTGCAAGGTGACCAATGCAAAAGTTGTAAAAAAATAGGAGTTTCCATTTTATTTCTAGTATCTTAGTCAAAGTTGTCCCTTCTCCTTGTTCATGGGATTTTGGTATTTTTTTAGGGTCTTTTTATAGGTCAGTGGTGGTGTTTGTTCTTCTCAGTCTGTGGTTATGGGTCCATTAATTCCTCTTGGTTATGTTATTAAGTCTTTGTGTGCTTGGTGGGTTGGTAGTCCTCTTGTCACATGGTTTTTGGAGGGACATTGGTGGTTGAGGGTGTTTTTCTTTTGTAATTTTTATGCCTTCTCTATCTAGCCCCCGACTCTAGTTCTTATTTGTTTTCTAGGTTATGTTTTAGTGCTAGAGTGGTGTGGTCGGAGGCAGGCTCTTAGCCTTGAGGCTGGGCGGTGGATTGGAATATGGTGGTGGGGGGAATACAACCATGCCCCTGTTGTATCTCTCATCCTATTTGTAGCCCTGGTTTCATCCATTATGGTTTGGTATATTGACAGCTCAGAGTGTTTGGTGGTTTCTCTAAAAGACTAGGAATTGGCGATGGGAAGGAATTTGGATGTTGGGGGAAACTGATTTTTATTTCTCTTGTGTCTAGTTGTATCAGAATTTCTACTAGTTAGTATCTGATCCAATCTTCAAATATCTTCTAATACTAGCAATTTCTAGAGATACCTAGCTTGTAGTGCTCTTCTCCAACATAGTGGGACACGGTTTGAAACATATTATCTAGTTGTTGGGCCTACCACGTCGTGCTAACAAGATCATGTGAGAAGGTGGGTCGTGTATTATCAAGAGTAGGCCCAACAGGGTCGCACTCGTTTGCAACATTAGATAAAGGATTTTTCCTCTCATTACCAAAACTAACGTCAGCCCATATACATAAGGAATTAAACGAAGCGGAGGAGGATGCCTCTTCTCACAAGAACCCCCTCTCAAACACATGGGTTTTGATTGAGTGAGTTGATTAGATAACAGATACAGGGCACACAAGGGGATGGTTCAATTAATATATGTAGACAACAGATCTTTACTGGAAAATGAGGTTTCAATTGGGGCAGACTCTTCTGGACCAGCATGAGACATGCGTGGAGACCTAGCACAAGCACTTGTGAGACCTAGATTGGAGGATGGAGAAGATCGAGCAACATCTCAACATTCCCATAGCTACAGTCAGATCATAAAAGGAACCAAATGCACCCATCTCGGTTGCAGGATCAGATTTTGATCTATAAGCTTGACAGTGCTTTGATTATGGTTTTTGATATCTTATTTTCAGTTATCATTGTATAAGGCCAGTTATGCTAGTATCTTCATTTTAGTATGATTACTTTTGTATCATATATATATATATATATACTACAACTCACAAATTCTTAATTTGTGCCAAATTCATTAATATTTCAATGAACAAAATCTATGCTAGTTAAACGTTTTCCATAATAATGTTAATGGTATGAAACATTTTTAATAAAGAGGATAGTATTAGAATCTACGTGTGTACTATGACACAATACAAGATAAATATTCACTAGCATGTCATAGAATTTAAATAGTTGGTAAATGTGCATGAGTCCATTGTAGATCTCAAAAAGTTTACCTCATAATATATCTCATATTGCAAAAAATTTAAAAATTCATAAAAATTAATTAAAATATGACTTTACTATTATTATATGAGTTAAACATATATACGTTTAAATAAACATGTAACCAGAGTCTTAACTATGGAGATTCAACTCCACTTTATTATGGAAATTTTTAACTTGTAAATAGGCTTTGTTACAATACCATGGATTATCAATACCACATATTCAAAAACGATACCTCATTTCATTATCAAAATATTTATATATATATTTTATTTTATTTAAGTAATTTTTTTAATTAAAGTGAAAAGTAGAAAAGGCTTAGCTACCTTTAAGATAAATCTCAACCCTTTATTGTGGCTACTACTATTCCCTGAAACTTAAATCCCAACTATTAATTTATTAATTATTAATAATCAAATTTAACATGATAAAACTATAGCCCACGTGGTGTAGAGCAGTCGGTGATGGGGTGCACTATTAAGGCACTCCGTCTACAAGGTCACCGATTCAAAACCCATGGGTGATTAGGATTAGTCTAAACTACCAAAAAAAAAAAAAAACATGATAACTATATTTTTTTACTTAAATATAAATATAAATAAATATATATATATATATATAATTGATCCAGTGATTTTTATTTTGTTTTTTAATATAAATTTTAAATCAATTTAAAGACTTTCACAACCTAAGTAAATTGAAATATAAAATAAAATCATATTTAAATAAAATAAAATTTTCTATTGAAATTTTATCAAAAACCACTCCAAAAAAAAAAAAAAAAAAAAAAAATAGTTTTATCTACTTACTATTATACCATTACCTTGCCATCCCCCGGATGGGGTGATAACCCAAAACGAGGAGGGGGGCAGGTTGTCACCACCCCACCGAGTTAATGAGCTGGGGGGAGTGGCAACATGCCCCAATGAGATTAACTGCAAGAGTTTGCGACCTTAATGGTTCATTCCTTTGATCTGATGGAGGGGAAACATAAGACAAAATGTTATCAATCTGGTTAGTTTATGTGTGTGGAGCACGAGAGTAATATGAATAACCTCACGAAGTTAATTCCTTGGGCATTAGCAAAGGTTGTAGGCATGAGCGGGGCCAAACAGTCTTCAATTTTGTAGGTGGATGGAGGTGTGGAGCATGGGAATGAATATTCATGGGCCTAAAATAGCCATGAACAACCATGCTATGCTATGGATCCAAACTTCTGGTTGATTTCATGTCGAGGAGCAGCCACATCCAAGTTCTGGACTGCATGGCTTCAATTAGAAATAGGTAATTTCGTGTGTTGCTTTAGTATTGTTTTTCTTTAGTTGCTTTGGTTATCCTGCAAGGTGACCAATGCGAAAGTTGGAAAAAATAGGAGTTTCCATATTATTTCTAGTATCTTAGTCAGAGTTGTCCCTTCTCCTTGTTCATGGGATTTTGGTATTTGTTTAGGGTCTTGTTACAGGTCAGTGGTGGTGTTTGTTCTTCTCAGTTTATGGTTATGGGTCCATTAATTCCTCTTGGTTATGTTATTGAGTCTTGGTGTGCTTGGTGGGTTGGTAGTCCTCTTGTCACATGGTTTTTGGAGGGACATTGGTGGTTGAGGGTGTTTTTCTTTTGTAATTTTTATGCCTTCTCTATCTAGTCCCCAACTCTAGTTCTTATTTGTTTTCTAGGCTATGTTTTAGTGCTAGAGTGGTGTGGTCGGAGGCAAGCTCTTAGCCTTGAGGCTGGGTGGTGGATTGGAATCTGGTGGTGGGGAGAATACAACCATGCCCATGTTGTATCTCTCGTCCTATTTCTAGCCCTGGTTTCATCCATTGTGGTTTGGTGGTTTCTCTAAAAGACTGGGAATTGGCGATGGGAAGGAATTTGGATGTTGGGGAAAACTGATTTTTATTGCTCATGTGTCTAGTTGTATCAGACTTTCTACTAGCTAGTATCTCATCCAATCTTCAAATAGCTTCTAATACTAGCAATTTCTAGAGATACCTAGCTTGTAGTGCTCTTCTCCAACATAGTGGGACACGGTTTGAAACATATTATCTAGTTATTGGGCCTACCATGTCATGCTAACAAGCTCATGTGAGAAGGTGGGTCGTGTATTATCAAGAGTAGGCCCAACAGGGTCACACTTGTTTGCAACATTAGATAAAGGGTTTTTCCTCTCATTACCAAAACTAGAGTCAGCCCATATCCATAAGGAATTAAACGAAGCGGAGGATGCCCCTTCTCACAAGAACCGCCTCTCAAAAACATGGGTTTTGATTGAGTGAGTTGATTAGATAATAGATACGGGGCACACAAGGGGACGGTTCAATTAATATATGTAGACAATAGATCTTTACTGGAAAATGAAGTTTCTATTGGGGCAGACTCTTCTGGACCAGCATGAGACATGCGTGGAGACCTAGCACAAGCACTTGCGAGACCTAGATTGGAGGATGGAGAAGATCGAGCAACATCTCAACATTCCCCTAGCTACAGTCAAAGTATAAGAGGATCCAAATGCACCCATATCGTTTGTAGGATCAGATTTTGATCTATAAGCTTGACAGTGCTTTGATTATGGTTTTTGATATCTTATTTTTAGTTATCATTGTATAAGGCCAGTTATGCTAGTATCTTCATTTTAGTATGGTTACTTTTGTTTCCTTCAATGTTCAAGTGTCACTTTCCTCCTTAAGGAAAGCTTATTTCTAAATATGATCTGGTCTCCCTTATGAGAGACTGACTTGAATTGTGTACTCTTGTATATAAATCACATTTTTTTTTGCAGTTAATAGAATTCATCCAAAAAAGACAAAACATTACCTTATCATCATATAAAAGATACTTCTAAAATCTTAAAAGTTTTTGAAATATTCGAATAAAAGTACTTTCATAGAAACACTTTAATCTTTTAGTATTACCATCCGATGAATATTTTGTTTCAAATTGCTTTCACAAACTTACCTTAATGGAACAACATATTACTATATATATATTTTTAATTTAAACAACATAATCAAAATTATATATTTTAAAATTTATATTTAATTTTTAAAATAGTTTATTTAATCAAATCAATTAATAATTTAATATTATATAATTTTATTAATATTATTAAATTTGATTTAAAAAATTTAAAAATGTTATTATTTTTAACCTAAATTTACTTTTATAAATGCACTATTATAAAATTTACAAACTTCTATAAAATATCTTTATTTTCTTTATATATATATCCCAGCATAAACTCCCAAACTTCTATAAAATATCATTATTTTCTTTATATATATATATATGCCATGCTGGTTAGAATTTGTGATACTCAACATACATATAACTATGCTCATGTATGTAAGTGATAATTCACTGCTTTCATCTATTTATTGTTTTGGTCAAATATTAAACAATATATTACATATAACTATGTAGATGGATTGACTTGATCGTAAAAGATTTATAATTTTAATCAATGGAGGTCATCATATGTTTGATTGGTTCTTTCTATAAGAAGCTTAGAGAGACTATTGAGATAGAGAGACATGTTAGGAATCTCAACAGAGATGATGGTTGGAAATTAAATAAAAGTTGGACTTTGACACTCTCGATGTGATTTTTCCCCTAGCTTAAACCCTTTTTGTGTTAGATTTTTAGGTTTATTTCTTGGTTTTATTTCCCTTTTATTTTTCTAACTCTTACCTTCTTCCTTATTTTAATTAAAATCCCTTAGCTTTTTCTTTGGTTTTTATTATATTCTTAAACCTTCTTCCTTATTATTATATTATTTTCATTATTATTTTTTTTCCTTCCCCTTTATCCTTATTCTTTTTATTAATTTATTTGATTAAAATATTTTTATAATCCTAATAACCTATATTTTTAATCTTAATAATGATTATATGATATTGATACTATAATTTTAATTCCTTTTTTATTATTATTATAATACCCATTATTAATTAATAAATTCTTTGATATTCTTTGGTATTATTTAATTAATCTAATTAATAAACAATTTGAAATTTATCCCCTAATAACTAACTAACTAATTACCTAATTTCTTAACGGCTAGTTTTGAACGACTATTTCCAGGCAATGATGCATCCATACTATTTATTCATGAAGACCGATTAATTCTTTCACTTTGTCCTTAGGATGAACCACATTAGTTGGTTCGAAACGTCGACCAAATCTTAAAGATGTGAATAATCCGAAAGACATTTATCTACATTATGGATCAAAAAAAGTCTTAGATCTAACGATATTAATATTAATTCAACATATTAATATTAATAAGATAGAACGTATATTTTAACAAAGTAAATTTATTTATATATTAAATCAAGAAAATTAATATACAAACTCAGTGAAAAATTGGAAAATTCACAACTAAAATGGAAGAAGTCAACAAATATAATTTTGTTTCAATTAAAGAAATTCCACATCTATTTTACATCAATTCAAGGACTACCTTAACTTAAATTAAATTATTAATAATAATTTTGCGATAACTCTAAATTAAATTATCAATAATAAATTTGTGATAACTCTAAAAGCCTTTCATGGCCATCTCCTCCATATATTAAATTTATTTATATGTTAAATCAAGAAAATTAATATACAAACTAGAATATGATGAAAATTTGGAAAAACTTACGACTAAGATGGAAAAAATTCAACAAATGCAGTTTCTTTTCAATAAAAATTCCTCCCACATATATTTTATATCAATTCAACGACTACGTCAACTTAAATTAAAACAACTTAGATCCATCTTAAATCCAAATCCACCAAGCGTCTAGAGGGATCAAATCTCTTGAGATGAAAACCTCTTTTAGAGTGAAAAGATATAAGATCCCTATCAACACTTGGTAGATGTTGAGTCAAGATGAATCTTGGTTAGTTTAATGATATATGTTGAAACGAGAGGATTTGAAATTTAATATAATTAACTGAAATTAATATATGAAAAATTATATATTTATTTTAAAGATATAAAATGTATTATGATTGTTAAAGTATTTTAGATTGAGTGGTTTGGTGAACAATGTGCTTTCCCAATTGCTTGGGTTCAAGTCTCCAAAAACGTGTTGTAATTGGCTCGTTTGAGGCATTTATAAAATTGTTGTATCTAATGGAATTGTGGTAGCCAAATTTTCAAAGTTACAATTCTCCATAAATTATCATTTCAATTTAAGTGTGTGTGTGTGTGTAACTATTAGTTACTAATAAAAATCATCATTAATTAGTATTTATAAATATGGTTTGATTTATTACCATCCTAGATTCATCTAACTCCATATCTATCATGCGTCGAGAGAGACCAAATCCCTAAAGGTGCAAAGCTTCTTTTTGGAGTGTAGAATTTGAGGAAAGGTTTGCCCCTCGAGGGATTTCATCCCTCTCGACACATGATAGATCTAGAGTTAGATGGATCTAGGTTGGTTCCAGTTTAGGGCAGCAATGTCACATTTTTAGATTATCATTATTATGTATATGTTTGAGATAAGCTTCATACTTTGAAAATTACATTATTTTTTTTGCTTGACATGACCATATCATTCTCTTCTTTAATTTGGACTATGTTTCTTGCCTTGAATGGTTTGTACGTCTGTGTTTGTATGCTTTGAGTGATTTTTGTGTTTATGTGTTTGGATGGTAATGTTTGTGAATGTTATAGTTGTTGTGTTATATTTCTATATGTGTATGTAATTGTCTATTAGTAACTACTTGGTGATGAAGAAGGGAGACAATCTTGTCAATAGTTTGCATGAGGATTGATACCGCACATATATTTCATTTAATTTCAGTTATCACAACTTTTGACAACTCAATAATTCTTAATAGTGTCCCTCCAGGTATTACTAAATATATATTGAAGACTAGTTTTAATTTTAAATTTTCTCAATTACCTCAGTTTGTTGAGATGATAGATATTGTTAATAACTTTAATGATGAAAAATGATGAAATAAAAATTCTGAATGCAAAGTGACAATGTAATAGTGTTGAATGGTAGAAAATGTGAATAATAAGAATGTAGTCAATTACAAATAGTCTTCATTATGATCAATATCAAACTATTTTCTTCTACTATTCTTATTCTCACCCCTGTTAGTTTTGCCATCGTTTCATATTGATTATATGAAAAGGGAAGTTGAAATCGTAAACCATTCAAATCTATAACTCAAGCTATTGTAGTAAAAATCATACCTTCTCTCTCTTTCTCTCCAATATTAATAGGTTGAATTACTATAACACAAAAATAAATGCACACTATCAATAATTTTGTTTTGCTTACACTAAAATCTATGTGCACTATTAATCCAATCACTTTAAAATTAATGTACCACCATACATCTAGTTACATTAAATCAAAAATCAACATCTACATTGAAATCAATGAATTTAATGCAAGCAATCAAATAGGATTGAAAAAAAAACATCTACACTAAAATCAATGCATCTAATGCAAGCAATCAAATAGGATTTGAAAAAACGTCTACATTGAAATCAATGCATCTAATGCAAGCAATCAAATAGGATTAGAAAACAACATCTACACTAAAATCAATGCATCTAATGCAAGCAATCAAATAGAATTATAAATCGACATCTACACTAAAATCAAAGCATCTAGTGCAAGCTATCAAATATAATTAGAAATCAACATCTACATTAAAATCAAAGCATCTAGTGCAAGCTATAAAATATAATTAGAAATCAACATCTACACTGAAATCAATGCATCTAGTGCGAGCAATAAAATAGAATTACAAAAAATCTACACTTAAATCAATGCATCTATTGCAAGCAATCAAATAGCATTAGAAACAACATCTACATTGAAATCAATGCATATATTGCAAGCAATCAAATATCATTATAAATCAACATCTACACCAGAATCAACGCATCTAGTGCAAGCACTCAAATAGGATTAGAAATCACCTTCTACACTGAAATCAATGCATCTAGTGCGAGAAATCTTCTTCCCCCCCCCCACCCCCCCATCTATATCTATATCTCATTCCAACTCTCCCTATTTGCCAATCTATATTAGCCACAAACATACACACTCTCTCTTTGTAGAAATTATACAATATGCATGTATATTACCGAACTCCCCTGATCTAACAAATTAATCTTATGTTAAATACAGAATCCTTCCACTTAATTCTTTGCGGAAATTAAATCGCCAATTGCAAACACATATGAAGCAAAATCAATCGCACATAAACACAGTTGTTTAACGGGAAAGCTTAAAGCTCAAAACCCCAACTATCATATATTATTTATATCAATGGAACATGTAGCAATCTCATACAAAGCTTAGTACATCAAGCTCTCAGTACAATCAACAATCATTACACACTGTCATGAAGAAATTTTCATATCTATGCACCAATTTCTTGCCTCCTGACAGCCTGCCTCCACTGCGCAATCCCTGCTAAATAAGACCCTTGAATGAATTCGATATTGCCTTGCCTTGACTGCACAATCCTCATTGGCATCTCCAATATGTGTTAGATGCATTGAATGCATCACTATAGTCACAACAGATAGTCCATCTCACCCTTTCACCTATCTCTCCATTGGGTCTCCACTAGAACTGACATCCAAGTAGTTAACTGCTATATTTGTTCAGTTGCAAGTGAGTCTCTAGTTGTGAATTAATTAAATAATTAATTCACTAAACTCTCACTAGTGTATCTTGATTGATTAGTCTGGTACTAACTGTTGAGTTTAATATGTGGAGTTAAACTAAATAATAGCTCACATAAATACTCTTCCAACTCTGTCACAACTTGCCACTATCAGTTATAACTGAGTCCTCCATGCATGAGTCACCAACCACCCTAGGAATTGCGTAATTCCTTCAGCCCACTGATTTTCCAAATCTATTCACTGAAATAAAGTGCTTCAAGAGAATAAGTTGATATTTATTGTCGGATTATTATTAACGGCTAATAATAATCGACATGCATCTATTTTTAGATTAACGATCTATAAATAGACTTCGCCCAATCTTCTAAAAATAGAAATTCATCCAAAGATATAATTTTCTCAACCATCTAGAATCAGCATCATGCTAACTTTAGAATATGCTCACCATTCTAAAAATAGACATACACCTAAAAATAGCCTGCGAGCCCCACTTCGTGAAGGTGCTTAATTTTCACAAAGCTCATCATCTTGTTGAATCTCAACACTCTCCATCTCTGGGCCTTATCACTCCCTCTCTCTCTCTCTCAATTTTTCTCTCTATGTGCCTTTCTTCTTCGCTCCCTCTCTCCCCTTCCAACTTTGTCTCTTTGTCCCTCCCTCTCTCCTCCTTTCTCCCCCTCCATCTCTCCTCTTCTCTCTCATCCTTCTCTCTCTCTCTCTCTCTCTCTCTCTCTCTCTCTCTCTCTCTCTCTCCAACCCTATCACTATATCCCTCCCTCTCCTTCTCTCTCTCACCTTCTCTCCCCCCTCCATATTTGTGTCTCCCTCTCTCTCTCTTACCTTTCTCTCACTCCTATCATTCTCTCTCTCTTCATTCCTCCTCTCCCCTCTCCTTCAGTTTATCTCCTTCAATGAAAGCAATCAAATGGGATTAGAAATAACCATCTACATTGAAATCAATGCTTCTAGTGCAAGAAAAATTCTTCCCTCTTTCCCCCATCCATCTCTCTTTATTTGTCTCTCTATCTCACCCCCCAAAAACACCGCTCTATCTCTCCCTCTATCTATTTCACTCTTCTTCTCTCTCTTCACCTTCCATCTATATCTCTATCTCCCTCTTTCTCTATTTTGTCTCTCTATATCACCCCCAAAATATACACATTCTTTCTACATATCTATCTATCTCTCCCTCCCTCTCCCTATCTCTTCCCCTTCTCTCCCTCCCTCTCAATCTCCCTTATCACTCCCTATCTCTCTATCCACCTTTCTCTCTCTGTGTCTTTCTTCTTACCTCCCTCTCTCTCCTCCTCTCCTTCTCTCTTTCATGTCCCCACACTCTTCCTTCATCTCTCTCCCTTTCTCTCCCACCTCCCTCTGTCTCCCCCCCCTCCCCCCCTCTCTCTTCAACCTCCAACTCTGTCACTACCTCCCTCCCTCTCTCCTCCTCTCTCCCCCTTATCTCCATCTCTCCTTCTTTGTCTATCTATCTCACCCCCAAACATACACACTCTCTCCATCTCTCCCTTGCCACTCCCTCTCTCTCTCTCTCTCCACTTTTCTCTTTCTATGTCTTTCTTCTTCCCACCCTCTCTCCCCTTCCAACTCCATCTCTCTATCCCTCCCTCTCTCCTCCTCTCTCTCTCTCCCTTTCTCTCACTCCCTCTATCACTCTATGTCTTTGTTCTTCCCTCCCATGTATATCTAGAGCTAATATATATATATAACAAAATTAATATTGTATTAATCCAAAGTTATTAAATTTAATAATACTAATATTATAATATATTAATATCAATAGTAGATTTGACAATAATATTAATATTAATATTAATTTTTTCAATATTAATATTAGATTTAATGATGTTTTTTACATGGCATGATAACGAAATTTATAACAACATCAAATTAATATTTTAAAAAATCACAATTCTGACGTAGAAATATTTGTCTTAAAATATTTTAATATATCCATAAGATATGGTTTTCCTTTTAAAGAATCATTTTACAAATATTTAATTAAAAGATTTTGGAGCAATATTTTCCATTCTTTATGTTGAATTAACATTTTTACTTTGTTTTAAAAAACTAAACCTAAACTTAAAGTAATTAATATATCAACTTAAAGTAATTGGATAGTTAAAATGGAATGGTGTAAAGGCTTAAAATAAGGAAGAGGTTTGGGATTAGATGCAAAAAAAAATGGTCCAAACCCAACAAGGACCTAAATTTGCATATACAAATATACAAATCCAAAAAATACACATTATCGAAAGAACTTTGTTGTGTTAATGAATTTATAATTCTTTATTTAGATGGTTATTTAAGTTTTTTTAAGCCGGCATTATTTATTTGTTTTGTATGGTTATTTAGATTTTTATTTTAGCCGACATTAACCAAAATTTTAATTTATTGGACGAAATGACAAACTTACTCATCTCCTCCATAATGGGTTGTAGAATGCGCCTCTGGGAGCAATTATTATTTTTTAAAAATCATGTTATTTGAAATAGGTTATAAATATTTTATAAATATAAAATTTTACTCTTACCAAATATTTTTTAAATTTGAATTATTAATATATTTTTTATATTTAAGAAAAAAACAAAAATTTAATCAATTAAAATTAATTTGAATTGTATATTAAATTTAATTTTAAAATAAGCTTTTAGGGCAACTCAATTGGTAAGTGTCATGAAAAATACATGTTATGTACCAAGAAATTAGAGGTTAAAATCTGCTCGACTTACTCGTGTCTACGGAAGGGACATATCTAGCCACGTAGGGGTTATAGTGGTAGCTATCGAAATTAACCCATGTCACATGACTACAAATCAACCAGGGGCTATAGTGATAACGGTCAGAATTGACCTCGTGTAATGCAGATATGAAACTGACACAATTATTAATTCCTCTTTATGACTTCTACAGACTCACTTCTCACCTCATATATGGGCAGCCCCATCTAAATGTTGTGAGGCCGCTTTAATTTATCATTCTATATGTAGATGTATTAGACCTTAAAAACTTACTTGATCATGCTTAACCATTTGCATTGTTCCACTTTATCTCGAAAATAATATTATGGGATGATTCTTTATTTGTAGGTTGGAGTTGGGTTTCTGAGAGTTTCATCTAGAAGACAAGTTTAGAGGAGTGTTTACTACCTATTTTCTAAAAGTTAACATCACCCTATTCCTTCTTATCTTTGGTAATGCGGGGGATTGAGGCTCTAAGAGAGGGTGTGGAGAGACTCAGATTAACAGTGGTCAACCTGGCCACGGAAATTAACAACCTTAGTTCAAAGGTAGAAGGAATATAAGTGACAGTTGAAGCCGCAATTGTAGGTGTCCTCAAGGAGGTCTTTGGACTCCAAGATCCCTCCTCTCCCAAAGCAGAACCATCAGGCGAGCTCGAGGAGCAGTTAATCTAGAGCTTCCAATGCAGATAATGGAAGAAAATGGCAGTGCATCGGTAGTCAACGAGCATCCAAGAATGTAGTCTTTTTCTTAGAAATTTTCTTTTTGATAAATGTTATGTAAAAGAGTATTATATAATGGCCTATTTTGGAGATCTTATGGGATAAATCTTGTTAGAGACATATTTGGGCATAGACAGGGTACCAATAGACCTCATTTTGAACAATTCTTGAATATAAAAGATGATGATAAGTCCGTGAATGTAAGGGTACTAGCCTGTTTACCGGATTGATTAATACAAGCTACCCATTTCTTTAAAAACAAAATTATACCATATAAATGAGAATAAGCACGATACAATCCAGACACCATGTGTACTCACCTTATATATATCAAATCTCTAATATCTACAATGCTATGTAAAACCTATCCCAGCAATATATAAATCTAGCCTACCGATACAATACCATTACATTTAATTATTCATATATTATAGGGATAAACAACTAACATTCATCCTCATCCACTTCATACATAGTCATATTTGTCATTATCTATCTTTTATTTTATTTTATTTTTTCCAAGGGAAAAATACCTAAATTCATCTATAGATATGATAAAAATACATTTTGCAGATACACTCGAGAGTGTATTATTGAAAATCCAACAGGATCCAAAAAATTCATAAAGACCTATCAGGGGAGAATCATTCTCTATCAATAACAACATAAATACAAATACAAATGTAGACCCGTCTATAAAGTGAAGCAAATATATATTCATCAGAGACAAAGCAACAATAAATTCAAAAATTGTCATGAAAATATGCATGGATAGATAGTCCATAAACTTGTAAAATTCAAAAATTACTCAAAAACACTAGAAATCTTGTTAAAAGTTAGAACAACTATGAAGATTCCTTCATGTAAAAATGCCAAAAAACATGAGTTGTGGAACTCCTAAACTAACCTAAAGCATGCAGCGTTGGTATTCTTGAGATTGTTTGTTGTTTTGTGAAAAATCCTTCTCCAAATAAATACTAGTGAACAACTTATCTTGTATGATTATTTAATCTTCACATTTCTGCATTTTAATTTTTCAATGAAAGTAAGAGCACAAGAAAACTTTTGCACCTCTACCCTAGAACATGTCAAATTAAAAATAGAGTGGCAATGGGAAGACTTTAAAAGGTTGTTGCTCGGTTTCGATTCCCCGTGGCGTTGGTAGAGAATTGGATTTTTCTTGAAAGTGGAAAGAGCGTTCGGTACCACTTTAAAATAACCAACCTGGAGGGTGGCCATCATGATAAAAGCAAATTACTTTATTAAAGTCCTTTGGCTTATAATAATAATAACATATATATTTTTTAATGTCAGAGATTAAAAAAAATATATACGTAATATTTATCCTAGTTATATGGCTCTTTGCAAATAGTAGAGTTTAATGATAAACATATCATATTATTTTATATTTTTATTAATAATATAAATACACTATAACATTTAGTGTGTCCACTCAATCATTGAATGGTTATTTTGAAGATATCACACTGTATTTTAAATACAATTAATTATTATTTAAAAGTATATAATTTGTTTAATTTAAAAATATATCATTTTATTTTTATAGTTAACTGATGAGAGTTTAGGAATAGTTAAAATCACTTTTGTAAGAGCTTATGTTTTTCAAAAGGAAATATAGGCATTTTGCATAAACAAAAGTATATTTTGTTACAAACCACTAATAGATTATTATGGATAGAAAGATTTTATTTATATATAGTGATGGGCATGTTGGGTTCTTGACCTTTTATTGATATAAATTAGATTTATAATTCTAAGTATTTTATTTTTTCTGTTATTTATAACTATTAGTAATATATATTTCTGTTATTTATAACTATTAGTAATATATAAATCATAATTATATAGGAAAAAATAAATAAATGGGTAAATTTTATTTTTATTTTTTAATTATAAAGATATATTGGGGTCTTGGATGGATGGTAGAGGGTGATTGTAGTAGAGGGTGATGGAGTCAAGGAGTACTTTGTTAAGGCACTCCTTGATATGAAGTCATTGGTTCAATTCCCTATGGGATTTAGGTGATATATTGGACATGATGAAGATGTAGTTCAATAAAAAAAATAAGATTAACTTGTTTAACTTTTTCTTTTTATTGTTTGAAATGATATATTTAATAGAAGATGGATGAATAGGTCAATTTCACTTTTTCCTTTTTGGCTTCTTAACAATAAAGCTTGAGGCCATCATAATAATATACTTAATATAGATTCAACATGTCATTTGTAGAAATTGAATTTGTGTATGGAAGATAATAACCATTTCTCCCAACCATTCAAGATAAGCCCAATTATTAAATAGATTCATACATATTTATATAGCAAAATTATTATGTAAAAAAGTATATACAACATACATAAAATGTACACTCAATAATTATCAAGGTATTATAGCTCATTATGTTACTATATTGCCCAAACACCCAAGATAACTCCAATTAACCATTTTTCAAAAAAAAAAAATTATTTATTTATTATTGTTAATATAATAAAATTAAAATTAAAATTAAAAAATATTTTATTTTTTATCAAAATAAAGTAAAAACATAAAAATAAACTTATAAAATGAAATATTAATAAAAATAAAAATGGTTCATGGTATTCATGTGGAATGTAGCCTATTTAAAGGGGTAAATTAAACCAACCTAGATCTATCTTAACTGATCTACCAAATACTAAGGGGGATATTTGCATATCAAGATATTCAATCCCTTAACAACATAAAATTAACACTATAAAAGTAAAAATAAAAATGATCCATGGTATTGGCCCATATTGAGAACCCATGGTATTGACCCATAGTATTCATGTGGAATATAGCCTATTTAAAGGGGAGAAATTAAACTAGACTATATCCATCTTAACTTCAGATCTACCAAGCTCTGAGAGGGGTTAAATATCTTGAAATACAAACCTCTTTTAGAGTGAAAATTGATTTAATTCCTCTCGAGGCTTGGTAGATTTGGAGTTAAGATGGATCTAGGTTGGTTACTATCTTATCAAGTTTAATCATTCATCTTAAAATTTAGTGACTTGAATTTCTTAACAAGTATAAAATTGATTGCGTCCAGAGGCGCTCTTCAACCCAGTATGCAACAGATGTTGTAATGTCCTGTCATGTAAACATTTTGACTCGATCAAAGTAAAATAAAATAAAAATAACCCTATGTTAAAACAAAAATTATGGGCTATTATTATTTTTAAATCAATTTTTGTTGGGTAGTTACAATAAAATTTGAAATAAAAATAAAATAACCTTATGTTAAAATAAAAAATTCTACATTATTATTTTTTCTATTAATTTTTATATTTTTGAGCTTGAGGTTTATGAGAACCTATGGTATTCATGTGAAATGTAATCTATTCTAGCAGCTAGCTCTTGGGATAATCTATTCAACTAAGAGTTTGTCGAGAAGTCAAGAGCGTTTATTGTAAAACTTGATAGGAAAAGTGCCGAATACAAGAGCCAGATGGAGAAGCAATCTGTCCCATAAGCTATTTTTAACCTCATGGACTTTAAAAATACTTTATTTATTTATTTATTTATTTCTATTTAAAGGGGGAATTAAACTAGCCTAGATCCATCTTAACTCCAGATAAGATCAAACCTTAAGATGCAAAAAATTTGATCTCTCTACTCTTAGTAAATCCAAAATTAAAATAGATTTAAACTAATATTTAAAAAGAAGAAGAAAATCAATTTCAATATAAATTTTTTTGAATAATAATATTATCCATATGAAATTTTGTTAAGCATAAGAATCATGGTAATTTTATTTTTTTGATGTAGTAGTATTACTTATACTACTACATCAAAAAAATAAAAATACTTATATTGATTATATAGTTAATTTTTTAAAATAAGACAATATAAATTGACCAAAATAAATTATAATTTATATCTAATTCACACCAAAAGTTTATAACAAAAAGTGAAACATTTTGATTAATATTTAACTTAATACTTTATAAGATCCGTATCCTTTCCTCTAAAATGTACTTAACATTGATTAATGACATGTTTTTGAGATATTTATTTTTAAGATGCTTTTAATGGAGGAGACACATCGTACAATAGTTTTAAAAAATCTAGATATCATGATTTATTCTCGAATTTATAGTCACATTGATTTTATCTTTTATGAACGTGTCATCGGCTAATAAAGACCAAACAAAATATAATTAATTATTTTAATAAATCAAAACTCCGTAATGTTTAAGAGTTTGTTACGCCTTATTAAACGTATTGCCACTCATTAATTATTTTAATAAATCAAAACTCCGTAATGTTTAAGGGTTTGTTACCACTAATGTCTTATTAAACGTATTGCCACTAAAGTCTTTTCACGTTTGTGATGATTCAAGACCATGGTGGTTTCAGTGAGTGATGCCTAGTGTGAATGGATTGCTCTAGTCAAAATATTAAACAAAATAAAATACACATGCTATGCACATGGATGTACTTGATAGTGACATTTCAGAGCTTTGATAAACTGAGGTGGTCATGTGATTGATGGCTCCCTTTGTCAACCAAGAGCAGCCACAAAAGCAGTTGCTTCATTAATGGGAGGCACACTATTTAGTAAGTGGGTCCTACCACTTCTATAATGTAACCGTCTTTATGCTGTCACCCTCATCTACATAGATTGAAATGAGATCCTAAATCTTGGCTCAAGTGTTATATAGAGAGTTATTAAGTTTGATTTTGATTTTATATTTTATATCATTATTTTGAAGGGTGATGTGTATATTTTTTTACATGTTATTGATATTTTAATGGATTTATTGAAAATGTTAATATTTTTAATAGGTAATTATTATTATTAATGAATAATTATATTTTTGTTAATTTTTTAAAAATTTAATTATTATTAATAAAAATAATTGCATTGAAATATATTCTCTAGTTAAATATGGTAGAGATGTTATACTATTTAATATTTTGACTATGTTATGTGGTTTCAACTTGTCCAAAGGGAAACCAAGTCTGTTAGCCACTTAACAACATGATAAGTCATCTAGTAGCAAAAAATAATTAGTCTATCCAACCAAGCTAGATATGTTTGATTGTCTTTAAACTACCTATACTCTAAATCCCTGAAAACATAACTATCAACATACTGAAATTTAAAGTTTTCCTACATACATAAAATGAAAAACTAAAGTCACAACTATCAAACTATTCATCTTCATTAGCAGACTCTCCCAGAGTCGATTGCTTAGCATTGGAACCTGGAAGCTTTGTCTGTGGAATACAAGGGATATGTTCTTCAATGCGACATAGTCTGCCATCTTGCTTTTGCAACTGGAAGTGGAATTTCTAAAACTCCTTTTTATAATCAGGAAATTCATGCACTATTGTTGTCATACCCAAATATATTTGCTCCAAGGCTTTTGCGAGAATACTTTTCATTGACCAATACAAGAACATACTTTGCTTAAACTGTGTGGTTCGGTTGCAGGTGTGCCCTAGATACGACACCATAACCCTCCAATCCTCCACATCTATTTCTATTGTGCTTGTTTCTTTGTTCAGGTCCTCTTCCCATTCTTCTATTAACTATCAAATTTCTTCTAAAGTTCCTTTATGATATGTCGTGGCTGCATCATTTATGATGCTTGAAACCATCTTATGACCCCGAGTTATCTCCCATAAGAATTGGATTGATAAGGCGCCAGAAACCCACGATCTTTTTGCCACGTCCCCTTGAACTAAGGCCAACTTTAATTATTATTTTATAATTAAAAAAAATTATAAAAATAATAATAAAACACTTTGTAGTTTTTGAAAACCAATTTTTTTTTGCTATATTAGATGGCATGATATATATGCTTAGCTATTTCAACTTTAATTATTATTTTATAATTAATAAATTTATAAAAATAATAATAAAACACTAAAAACCAAATTTTTTTGGGGCTATATTAGATGGCAATATATATATGCTTAGCTATTTCAGCAAATTCCATTTTATAGGAGGGATAAAAGTGAGCAAGGAAATTGAGTAAGCGATTCCATATAAAAGTTGTTTATTAATGAAAATATAAAAAGAGAAATTTAATAGTACATTTTGTGGGTTGTTTGGTTTATAATGGTTATTTATATGATGTTACAAGTTAGTGACATGTTATTTTAGTATTTTGTTTATAATAATATATTATTATATTTGATGTTTATGAACAATTTTATTTGGCTTTAATCATTGGGTAATGTTAAAGCTAGTTGTCCATTCATAAGTCCTTTTTACTCCAATGCTAACACTAATGGTCTATTTTTAGTTATTGGTTCACTAATGGTTTATTTTTAGTTATTATTTTTGTTATAAGGAGTGGTGTTAAAGTTATTATTTTATTCATAATTTTTATTTACTTTGAAACTTATATTAGGAGTTTATTTGTAGTTTTTCTCTTTTGTAAAAAAAATTGAGGTTTTCTTTTTCTTTTTCTTTTGTCGGAAGTGATTTGATAAAAAAACTTTGAGGTTTAAGTTTATATTGCATAATAATGATTTTTATTAGCGTAAATGATAAAGTCTAACATAGTAAATTTTTACGATCATAATTGAAAATTGGCAATATTTTTTTTTTGACAAAAATAAAATATGTAATACACTTGGTTGGTTAGTAAAGTAGATGTATTGTTACCCCCCACCAAGGTTCAAATCCCGAGATACATGTTCACCTCCTATGAGCTAGCACATTGCAATTGGAACCAAATGCAACTTAGGTGACTTTGATAGAATTTTAATAAATTATCATACAAAGAAAAGTACAACTTGTTTGTGATGACCAAAAGCATTCACCATAAATGTGCTAAAAACCTTTTACAAGATGTCAAAAGTGACACATAAGTTAAAAAAATAACTAACATGTGTATGGGTTAAATCAATTGGTTATTGTGGGGTGGCAGGTTTGGGAGGGGTTCTCATAAACCGTGAACAATGACAATAGATAGGTATGCTTGGGGACTAGGCAAGAAAATGAATAATCAAGCCGAGGCATATGATATTTTCTTTGGCCTCATCATAGTTAAACAAAGATGGATCAGGGTCATGAATATCTTGGGGGATTCCCTCGTCATTATAAAACACACAGTCGAAAATAATGCTACTCAGAATAATAAACTGAACCAAATTATGGAAAGAATTAAAGGGCCTAGTCGACAATTTGAAAAAGTACACTTCTACCACATTCTAAGAAGACTTCACCAGGACGCAGACTCCCAAGCAAATCAAGCTTGTTAAAGAGAAGAATGTATGAGCCAAATAAATGGAATTGAAAAGCACTACCCTATTCCCTAGTTATGATGTTTGAGAGAAATTGGATATGGGCAAAGGCCCCCCCTCTTAATAGGAACAACAACACTTTGAAAGGAAACACAAAGACAAAGTGGGACCTTTTCGCCCCTAGGCAAGAGATCAGGGCTCTCCTTTTGAAGTCCCCCCTCCCTCGTTGGACCCATTCCCCTCGCTCCCCTTCCCTCTCCCTTTTTCCCCTCCAACCTTGCTCCTCCTCCCATTTCCCCGGTCCCCTCACCCTCCATCCCCACATCTCCTTTCCTCCTCCCCACCTCCTCATACTCCATCGTCGCTCCTACTCACACCTCAGGCTGAAGACACATAGAAACATGTGTAAGGATATCCGTATGGTAAACCTGTGTGACCTGTGCAATATTGTTAATGCAGTTGGTGGCACCAATACAAAGTGGTGTAGGACACATGGCGTTAGATCGGGTTCATGCGTGAGAAGGCTTGGATATCAGCCCAGAATTCAAATCAGTCGCATGATCCAACTAATTAGAACAATGCGGTCAACCTCATATAAAGGGCCTCAATTAATTCTATTGTGTTCGATCGAATGGCTCGCGCGAGGGGGAATTAATTTTCCCCACACAATATAATTTCTTGCAGAGAAGCAAACATGGGAGATCGTTGGGACCCTGAGATAAGAACTCACTCGCCAGCTTCAATTGGTGTTATAAATTAGAAATCTGTATCCTAAGCCTCTGTCGTGAGAAGGCTGAGACCCTGCACTCGGGTGGCAGCAAGTTTCATGGCTCTGAGAGGGGTTTCCGGTGGGAAATTGTGAAGTTGCAGTTTGGGTATGGGAGGTATGTTTGTTATCTGTATGTTTAGGAAATAATCCATTATACTGAAGTTGATAGGGTGCATGTTGTAAATTTGAAGTTGGGCTCAAGAGATATTGGAGGTAGGTTTAGTGTGAATTGTTTACAGCCTTGGATGGTTCTTCTGGCTTCGGCCTGGTATTTTGAGTCTATGGAGTTTTTTGGGAACACGATAATTTGTAGCTGGGAATTGGGTGTGGGAATTTGATGTAATTATGGGGTGAGCGAGAGCAATATTCTGAGAAGTGGATCTTGTGACAGTGGAACACTTGGACATTTGACCTACGAGCCGAGTTTTCACCTTGAGAAAGGAAAAATGGAACCTGAGCACTGGGGTTCTTGGCGCAAGCGCTCTGGGAAATGGATTTTTAGATCTGAAAGGGGTCCTCCCTTAGCTGCACTCACACCTCACCTATGCACTTCCTGCAGAAGGGAACACTATGAGATAAGAAGGGGACTGGCAGAGTTGAAGAGGAATTTTCATCTACAACATGAGGAGGCCTTTGCAATGACCGAGAGAAATGTGGAGAAGAACCAGAAAATCAGAAAAATGGAGGATGAAATATACACTCTCCACAACCATATAGAGGAACCAAAATTCTAGCTTGCTAAGAAAAATGTCATCAGTGAAGAAAGAATGTCATGACTGAAGAAGAGTCAACTGGAATCAACTTGCTAATCCCAATGGTTAATTTACTGTTAGTTTTATATGCACAGTTATAAATATGTTTTGTTGCTCGGCAAATACTGTAAAGCCTATGGTATAAACTCGAAAATAACAGTGTTGAATTTTGTAATTTTGAAAAGAAACTGGGTCAATCCTGCAACAGAGGAAATCAACTTTCCCAATCTTTGTCAATGCTCTGAATCATAATCACCCGGTTTTAGCCGCACGATCCGGGCGCAGATTAATATAATACCAAGTACTCTTTTATGTTTAAAAATAAATAAAAGAATCAATTGGTTATTGTTAATAATGTTAGCATTTGGCTAATTTTGTACCATTAGGTCTCTTATTTGAATCCACTTGAGTTAGATGCACTAGTTTATACTAACAAGTATACTATGGATGCCATCTATGAATTTAAGAAAATATCCCTTGGGTTTCCCTTCAACATTTTCCTTGAAAAATAAAATATATGGAAAAATAAGTCCAATGAGTTGGCTTAATTGATTGTTGCAGTGTTATTAGGCATTTCGCTAGTTTTGTGCTTACAAGTACATGAATCAAAACCCCTTAGGTGAGGCATCTTAGTCTACATCAATAAGTTTAATAAGGATGTCATTCATAAATGTGGGGAACACCCCTTAGGTTTCCCTATGAGTTTTTCCTCGGAATACACACACGCATACACATGCAAAACCTATAATGCTTAGGCATGTCGACCTAACCTATGTTGATAAAATCTCAAAACCTTGATGTGCAACTATATCATCATGTATAACAAATGAAACTTGATCACTTGAAATAATCATTAGTGATATGTAAGGGGGCAGATTCCCACTCTTGCTAGAGGTCTTTTGGTATTGGGTTGTTAACATGTTTCCTTACATTCAAGGAAGACAAACTCTTAGCCAATAATAATCATTCTTAGGTCATACTCCAAGACCAAAAGGTGGTTTCAACTTATCAAATATTTCTCAAGGAAAGTCAACATCCTATGCTAATCATCACTAAGGATCTCACAAAGGGTCATGTGTTTTCCTTATGCACCTTGCATTAGGTCCATACTTGAATCCAAGAAACAAAATGTCGTCGTTAGGAGAATTTTGAAGTCTAAATTGGCCCCCTTAAAGAAAATAAAAAAATAATACTAAAATAATAAAATTAAAGTTACAAATTTTTAAAGGAAAAGAAAATACGAAAAAATATTTTTTTAACTGTATTTTTGGTTTATATCCTTATAGTTTTACTCAAATGTCAAGCATGGGCACCCAAAATTTGCATCCAACAGGAATTCACTATGCATACTTTGGAGTAGGCCCACACAGAAAATTGAAAATATATGAAAATATGTGTTTCTTTTTAAGAAAGATGTATTTTTCATGTATTTTCAATTTTGTAGTGCGAGTCTACTCGAAAATATGCAAAGTAGGTACTTGTTGGATGCAAAATGCATATAACAATGCCTATACTTAACATTTGAGTAAACCTATAAGGAGATTAAAAAAATAAAATACAATTACAAAAATATTTATCTTCTTTTTCCTCAAAAAAATTTACCCCTTGGGATGACATCATCATCTTGAATATTATTGGTTCTTCTAAAGTTGATTACTTTAAGATCTAAGTTAATGTTCTCATGAATAATACTAACATAATTCAACACCCATACAACATTCACATACAAAATAAAGTACAACTGATATGGGAAATGGTCTACTCGTGTTTATTCTAATAATACATATTTACACATCCCAATTATGAGTTCTTGGCTCTTGGCAACTCACTAATATTATAGATTTAGGTCTACAAAAGTTACTCACGACATTGGTTAACCTAACTCTAATGTAGGTCCTATTATTTATTCATTTCATGCTTCATCTTCTTGCCTCTTTGCTCGCCTATTGGGGTTCTTAATCTCCCTTTCCAACTCTTTGGTTCCTATAATGTGTATTTGTTTCATCTTCATTTATGTTATGGCCTTTCATCTTTGTTCAATGTGTTGCCTTGATCTTTGTCACATCACTTACCATTCCACACACATCATCGTGTTGTTCCATACATTATGTCAACTATCTTCTATGTGCTCACATGTCGTTCTTTGCATTCCATACTAACATCATCTACTTCTCCATCTTCAACTTTTGCATACATTTTTCTTTTAACCAAATATGTGCATTACATCACAATGTTCTCTCTTATTATCAACTTGTCACATCTACACTAAACTATTTATGTATGCTTATTGTTGAATCCACACTAAACTCTTATTTCCTTTGTGACTTAGACTCCTTTCCTTATGAGATGCACTATCCATACTTATGCTTTGAATTTTCTAAAAAATCCTCCATCACAAATGTTTATACACGAGAAACCAAATGCATTATAACTTTCAAATTATCATGTCTATGTTTCTTTACTTATAAGATATGGCATTAAATTTCAACATAAATGAAAATGGCCAATTTTACAACCAACATCCTCACTTCTATAAAATAATAAAATTGTAAGAATATTAATAGAAATTGAATACTATTAAAAAAAACTGGACATAAACTTATTCCATTTAAATAAGATTCTTAACTTACTTTGTAATATTCCATCATTCTTAGTGTGTAATATTCTATCAACCTCACTAGTGAACTAATGCTCTATCCATATTTTTTTTCAACTGAAGAAATCAGTCTGGAACAACTCTCAAACTCTCAATGATCTATATTACAATTGATCTAACTCTCTTATCACTTTGTCCTCCTATGAAGGACAAGGCATACAAGGTCTCTGATTTACCCCCAAGGTTCTGGACATAAACTTATTCCATTTAAGTGAATAGATTACAATTAAATAAAATTCTTAACTTACTTTGTAATATTCCATCATTCTTAACGTGTAATATTCTATCAACCTCACTAGTGAACTAATGCTCTATCCATATTTTTTTTCAACTGAAGAAATCAGTGTAGAACAACTCTCAAACTCTCAGTAATCTATATTACAATTGATCTAACTCTCTTATCACTTTGTCCTCCTATGAAGGACCAGGCATACAAGGTCTCTGATTTACCCCCAAGGTTCTATACTCGTCCTTCCATATGACCAGGGGGTGATTTCTTTCGACTTAGCCGAATTCACGTGCGGTGTTAGTATAGAAGAGTGTTTCCAACGGCTGTCCTAGTGTTAACCGCGGTTAGACAGAGTGGCGACCAACCGTGGGATTTATTATTAAAATCGCCGGATAGTGACAGGAGATGGCGGTTTCACCGGCAGGTGTCACGCTAATGCCGCCGGCTTTAGACGACCCCCACGAGCCCATGTCGGATAAATTACAAGCCAACCCGCCCCCACGTTGAGCTTAACCCCAGTCAGAGCCAAACCTAACCCCGGTTAAGCCAAACCCTATAAAATTTTCTTTCGTGGAAGACCACCCAGGCTGTCCGCCACTCCGATCTACGATACCCTGTCGTCATTACCGGACTTTCCCCCCGCTAAACCTGGCGGCCGTCAGTCGAATCAACCGCTATCTGTAGGCCACCGCCAGTTTAGTGATCTGGGTTCCTTTCAACCCTAATTTGGTCCATCAGAATCTATTATCTCACCCCCTTGAGACGGTAATCTAGGCTTAAAGGATGGATTCCGAACACCCTATTGGTCGAGGGGGAATCCCTGCCAGTTTGAGCACGGAATTTTAGAGTCGAAAGCAAGGGCCAATTGGCTTCGGCCTGTAGCTTTTACGGCGTGTGGTAGCTCAGCTGGTCCTCTATCATCAGGTATTTTTTTGTTTGCTTGCACCCACCATTAATAATTTCTTTTCGGTTTATACAGTTTACTTTTGGTGGAAGAATCGGCGCGCCTCGGTCAAGGGTTTCTCTCTCTTTTTAATGTCTTGGGGTGAGGGAGGGGGCCGCATTAGTAGTACTATTAGGTTGTTGGTTGGTTGTTTTTGGTCTTCCATGCAGATGGGCGATGATGGATCGATGAATTCATTAGCCCCAGATTGATGGTTTAAGGCCTTGAAAGCTTAAAAGCCTTAAAAAATTAGAAGAAGAAGAGGAATACATTATTATTATCATGGGGTATTGGGAATGCGGTCTCGGCAAGTGGGGAGGAAGAAGAAGAGTAGTGGGGGTGTAAAGGGTTTGTAAGGGCTGAAGTACTCCGAGCTTGCATTTGGTCGGGCAATGGTTTTGGCCTTTTATGTAATTATTTTTGGAGGCTGGGTCAGGACTTTAAGCAAACAGTTAGCGTGCGTCCTCTGTAGGTTCCGTTGGCGTGCAGCCATTTTGGCAAACACTTGGCGTGCATCTAGTTTTTTGTGGCTTTGATTCCTTTTTAATTATAATTTTTGTTTTTTTGCTCGCTTTGTGCGCTTGGATCGATGATGGCTATTTGGTCCTTCCTTCCCTTGCTGCCAAGGTAGTATACCAATCCAATTCTCCTCTCTGGCTATTGCTTCAGCAATGGGTTTCTGATGTTCTAGGCCTACACCACTTCCTGATGCACTTGTCGCCCATTGGTGGGTTATAAATATATAATTTAGTCTGCGCATCATCCTTTGGGGTTCTGACAGCAACCCTTCCCTTCATCTTTTTCCCCTGCCAAATTTCTTCTTTTGCAGGTCCTTTCCGAGCTCCCACCCCAGCAGGGCCACTTATTCCATACTTGCGCGAGTACTAATGGCTTGATTTATTATTTTGGCTTATAACCCACGCTCTGGTCTCTGTCTTTTTTAGTACACTGCCAGATCCGGAGGTGGGGTTGGTTGGGCACTTTTGAGAGTGTTTTGTTCTCGGTCATGGTAGAGAGGTCTGGCAAATTGCTCTCAACGGCCATGGAATGCCAAGATCAGGAAGTGAAACATAAACTACGACACTCGCAGGCAAATGGCTCTTCCGATTCGCACCTGCCCAATAGAAGGAACCACGGGAGATATAATTTGAGGTACAGGAACGGAGTGGCCAAATCCGAGAACCGAGCTAATAGTCGATCTACACGGTTGAAAGGTAAGATATCTGATACCGTATCAACAGAAGAAAAAGTTTGTGGATCTTCGCGGAAAAAGTCACGGAATAGACTGAATTGTATTCATGAGAATGGGATTAGAGAGGAGAAATTGGATAGACGGGTTAATGGGAAGATGAGTGATGCAGTATCAGTCAGAGAGAAAGCTTGCGAATCTTCTCGGAAGAAGTCGAAGAAAGGGTTAAATTCTGTTCATGAGAATGGGGATAGCAAGGAGAAATTGGAGATTGATGATGGCACTATGGCCTACAGTACTGACAAACAAACCAGCATGACAGTCGATCCGGTTATAGGGATCCAGGAGTCCGTGGAAAATTGTGGACCTCAAAAGGATGGCAAAGTTAGTGGCTTGAATGATCATTCTCAGGCTGGAGGCACAAATGATCGATCTCAGGCTGGAAGCACAAACGATCAATCTCAGGATGCAGATTACTCATATTTGCCTGGGCTCAATGATGAACTTGCTCTTCTTTGTCTTGCTCATACATCGAGAGCAGAGTACGGGAAACTTTTCTCTATTAACTCAAGATACTTTGCCTTGGCTAAGAGTGGAGAGTTATATAAGATCAGGAGAAAAGAGGAAATAGCTGAGCAGTGGGTTTATATGCTTGCAAGTGGCCAGTATGAGTGGCGTGCATTTGATCCCCTTTCAGGGAAATGGAGAAGACTCCCAAATCTGCCATCTGATACATGTTTTGCTGCAAGTGACAAGGAATCTCTTTGTGCTGGCACTCACCTTCTCGTCCTGGGACGAGAGATTGAAGGGCTTGTGATCTGGAGGTATGATCTTGTAACCAATGATTGGTACAAAGGACCATCTATGCTCACTCCCAGATGTCTCTATGCGTCTGCGAGCTGTGGTGACTTTGCCTTTGTGGCTGGAGGAATCAGTGCAAAAGGAGATCTCTTAAAAAATGCAGAGAGGTACGATCCTACTAATCAGAGATGGGAACAGCTGCCCGACATGAATAAGAAGAGAAAACTCTGCTCTGGATGCTACATGGATGGTAAGTTCTATGTTATTGGAGGGACAGGAGATAATGGGGATCTCACCTGTGGTGAAGTCTATGATTCTGATAAGAAAACCTGGGAAATTATTGAAAAGATGAAACCGTCTGGGCCTAGAGATGCAGTTACTCAGGCTCCACCTCTTATAGCCGTTGCTAACAACGAGCTCTATGCTCTGGAGGCCTCAACGAACCAGCTACAAGTTTACATTAAAAAAACTAACAGATGGAAGGAGCTTGGCGAAGTGCCTGTCAGAGCAGATTTTAACAGTGGGTGGGGTGTGGCCTTCAAATCATTAGGTAATAAACTACTCCTAATAGGAGGTGAGACAGGTCAAAGTGCTTATGGTCAGGGTGTATCTATCTACACATCCAGACCTATTTCAACTGAGTCAGCGCCACAATGGGATTTCCTGACTAGGGTAGGAGGATCCTTCGTCTTTAATTGTGCTATTATGGCAACTTGACCTGCTTCGTTATTTGTATGCCATGAGAGTTGAGACCAATAGGCAGAGGAAAAACTACAGACTCAAAAGTTAGTCTTGAGGCTCAGTGCCTAACAAATAACATTTCTTGAGAAAACAAATGTAAAAAGGATAAAGCATTCGCTTTAAATGTTTTGAAGAATTCACAGTACAAGATCAACTAGGAACAATTTACAAGGCCATCTATGTTTGAGCATGATGCGCTTGTGAAATTTTATGGGCACATTATTTTGACCTTCATTACTTTAACATGAGTGCTCTGGTTAATCTTTTGGATATATTTCTCAGGAGCACTCACATGCAGTTCTTCACTGTTTGACACTAGAAGGGTTGCTTGCGACTTCTGGATCAAGAGTAATGGAGCTTCTTTGGGTTTGAGGTTTTCATTATTTTTAATATGACATTGTTTTGACAGGTAGTCTTCAAGGCTACTGACCAAAGACCGAGAGATTTAAGAGTACAGGCTGGCTTCATGGTAAGATAATGTTCCAAATTTGTTAAATAAAATTAAATCCGGTGACTAGAAGTTTTGAAATTTATTGTGCTGCTTCTATCATCTTCCATACATACATATTATATTCATCAATGGAATGATTATGATAGCTTTGGATCTTTATTTCTTTTCAAGTTAGATGATTCAGGAACCATGAGTAATCCATTCAAGAATATTTAGAGCTACGGTGATGTGATAATATCAGCATCATCTTTTCTTCCTTGCTTACTTTTATGAAGACAGCCATTGTGTAGCCTTTTAACACTTAACATGAATTTTATGCTTGTTTTTATGAAAGGCTTGCCTTTTAGTTAGGCTCCGTTGTAGATTATGGAATCTCTTTTCACTGTAAGACTTAAGTTTTCAATTGTGAGAGGGTTTGGACATCAAAGTGTTGGGAGATTTATAGATGCAGAAATTTCTGAAAGAGGAAGAGTGGTTGCAGCTCGATGATATAATTGGAGTTATTTGTTAGATAACTCATTGTTCACTTCAGAGGAAGAGACGAAGCAAGGTATGCGCCTATAACATTAAATGCTATGAAATCATTTCCTGCCACTGTATACTGGTATTATGTATATTAAAAATCTAGAAGGCCTTTGTGATGTGACACTATCTCTAACATAGTAGTAAATAATATTGCAATATTTGCACTATACAATACTGTACTAAACAGTACAGTGCACTACAAATACAGTACAGTACGTGAATAGAGCTAAACAAATTTTGGAAGATTTAAATATATTAAAATCATATTAAAACGGTGTTCAGTAATAACTAATAAATATAATAGCAAAAAACATCAAATTATAGCATTACTATGACATGGAATTAGTACTAAAGGAAAATAGATTTTCATTTATATTTGTCTACTATATCTAGTGTTATCGTTATTTACTGATATTATATTTTTAACTGAAATTCTTTTTACTTAGGTTTGGTGGTAAAGTGAGATGTGGGTGAGAGGGCAGTCTATAAGTAGATAATAGGTAATGTTCAATGAAGTAAATTCAGTTTGAAGTATTGTATATTCTGATCTTCAAAAATGTTTATGTTGCAACTAAATCCATGGATCTAGATTAGGTATAGAAAGTTAGTTTCTAGACAGAGATTTGATAGCAATTCAAGACTAATTTTCTGAAGCATGCCAATGGTTTCAGACTTGGTCAAAGTGGGATGCACTGACCCATTGCATGTTGTTTCTACCTCCAAGGAACTGGGGTCACAATGCTTAAACTATTAGGTTAATTGTGGTACACTGTTGGAATATCTCGATTGTTACCATTTGCTAAGAGCTGTTTCTATTGTGACTCATTTGAAACAGTTGCAACTTGCCTCATTAAATAATTCCATGCACAGTATTGTTCTGATGTCAACTTTCTTCGTTTTGTTTGGTTTGGAATAGGTGTGGAAAAATGTTTTTTTTATAGTAAAACTACAAATGCAACAAAAGTTTTTGTTAGTAGCTGGATAATACAGTCTATCAGGTTGGCGCTTCTTGAATTTACTTCATGACATTGTTGAGTCAGGACCCATTGCATGCTGTTTCTACCTCCTCCCAAGGAACTGGGGTCACAGTGTTTAAAAGATTTTAGGTTAATTGTGGTACAGGGTTGGAATATCTCATATCTTACCATTTATTAAGAGCTGTTTGAGTGTGACTCATTGGAAGCAACTGTCTCTTGTTAAATAAGTCCATGCTCAGTATTCTTCTGATGGCAAATTTCATCGTTTTTTTTTGTTTTGATTAGGCATGGAAAATGTTCTTTCTCTTTTGTAAAAATACAAATACAACTACAGTTTTTGTTAGTAGCTGGATAATACAAGTCTGGCAGATTGATGCTTTATGAATTTACATCATGACAGTGTTGAATCTGGACCCATTGCATGTTGTTTCTACCTCCAAGGAATTGGGGTCACAATGTTCTAACTTTTAGGTTAATTGTGGTACACTGCTGAAATATCTCGATTGTTACCATTTGTTAAGAGCAAAGTGGAAAAAGTTGACCTTGCGAATAAATCGGCAAGGGTCTGGAAATTGAAAAAGTCATTGAAGTTGGGAGGTTTTTGAAAAAATTGGCAAAAAGAATATTCATTTTAATTTTTTGTTTTAGCATTTAAAGTATCCACAACATCAGATAAGTGCATTGTCACAAATATAAAAGAAATCTAATATATAAGATGTATAAGAAGTCTAGTGCTACATCACATATCAATAGTGAATGAAGTCCTAAATCCTGAGTCCTGACTCAGTCTCATTCCAATATTTGTTGCATGGAGATACATTGCCACTTTCAAATTTAATGTCCAATTTTCTCTGGCACTAGCAATTTTGCTGCTTCAGGTTTTATTGTTGTCATGTTGACCCTTCCTTCACTTACCATCACAATTAGAATTTTGTTAGTTATCACATCTTTTCATTGCCCTGTCAATTTCCATGCAATTTTTATTGATTGCAAAATGGGAAGTCATGATCTGTTAAATGTTCCCAACCAATAATCTCCTTGAAATGAGACCAACAGTGTAATATCTTCAGGTAGTCCTTTATTGTTGTATATATCCTATGTTGATCCACATTGTCAGATTGCTGTGGCATCTTGCTTTGTGTGTTTGTTTTGTTCAGTTGCCACCACACACACTCACACATATTGTAATATTTTTTTCCCCTTCATCACTCCGTCTATAGTTTTCATTTAAACCCATATTCATGCTTGGTAAGGCTTGCAACTGAAGTTAAATCTCTAATTTTTCAATCCCCCCTGGAGGCTTTTATTGCATTCTCCTCCATTTCAGTTATTTTGGTAGCTGTTGAACTGATAAAAGGGAGAGTTTTCCTTTCTAAGGTGTTAATGCAAGTCTAAATTTATATGTATCATATTCATTTAACTCCCAGTGATTAGTTTTAAAACCTTGTTATCCCATCATTAGACATATCGGTTTTTTCTTTGTAGATTTTCTCTTTTATATAACCTGTCCATGCATTTTATATCAATGCAATTTCCGCCACTCTATATAGTATACCACTTCTCTGTTACTATCTTTCCTCCTTTTTGTTGGTAATAATCATATATACATAAAATTACAAGAGTGTCGAAAACCTGAGATAGAGTTCCACCTATAGAAAAATTAGGAACCAAAGACTTTCAACATAAATGGAAAAAAATATAAATTTCAAATAGATACAATGTCTCTGATGAAATGCTAATTAAGGCAGAAAAAAGAGACTCATAACAAAAACTACTGCTGAGAGAACTATTCAAGCAGAAAAAGGAGGCTTATCAGTCATTCCTTTCAAATGCTATTCTTTGCTGCTTCAGCTGAGAGAACTATTAAAACAGAAAAAGGAGGGTTATTAGTCCTTCCTTTCAATTGCTATTCTTTGCTGCTTCAACTGCTATCATACTCATTTGGCATTTGCTTGATGAAGCACTCCCTTTTCTTCATGCACGTGGAATAATCAAGGTCAACTCTTTTCAAAGTAGGCTATAGGTACTCCAAATTTAACTGAATCTAGGTCTGAAGTGCTATGACATGCTTGGCTTGGTCCGGCAGTAGCTTATGCTCTTTCCAGGTGTCTGCTTCTGCTTTGATATAGTCTGTTTTAGCTTTCCGGAAGGTTTCATTCATGTACACTCTCAAGTGGTTTTTCATCTGCATTTTTACTCAGTTCTGTCAGACTGAACCCAAGTCATATGCCCACCCAGCCCAGCAAGTTGCCTGATGATATACTGTTTTGTATTCCACAAAAAGTTGAAGCTAGATAGATTACTATTTCTAAGGTGACTTCCTTTACCCAATTGAATTGATTTCTACCTACCAGTCGGAGGTTGAGGATACTCCTTGCTTTGCATTAATGATGATTTTAAACTTTTGAAGTCTCCATTCCGCCTCTATATCTGTCAATCCCATCTTAAGACATACTTTTGTTCCCCTTATTAATGCCTTCATTTGTGTTTGGTTGTGCGAGTCTGTTCCTATTTTTCCAAGTAAATAGCAATGATATTGCCATTGCTGTCACTTAGATCTTGCCCACTGCCTGCCTTCCCCAGGTTCACTAATACATTTCATCAGTACGTTATGTATTATTACCAGCGGCTCTTGACTGTACCCAACTCATATCAATGCTTATTGACCCCTTTCTCATTGCACATTACCATGTTGTGTACATGCATGCATGTGCATACACCCACATCCACATCCTTACACTCTTCTATGCATGTGTCCTTCAACACTTACATAGTGAATAGCAGAAATTGAAAATTTATTAAAGCGATGAATTTGGACAGATTGCACATTCCAACACTTCTATTGGGAACAAATGACAGATGCAAGATACATGAGCAATTACAGATTCCTATTCTTCACATCCTCAGATGCTGTTATGTTCATTTGTTAGTAGAGATCCACCCAAGCCATGGTAGTTGTGATAATACTAGATGAGCTTGCCAAAGTCACAATTATACATAGAGATCTACTGCTGGACATGATCTCTGGAAAGATTACGAGGATGAGACAGAATTAGTACTAGGGTAGGAGGGTGTTTAGAAGAATTCAAATAGCCGAATGACAGAAATTTTAGAAGCATGTGTTAGTAGTTGAACTCAATAAAAGTTGATTCTATTGTGACACTAAATTTTTGTTTGACTGTATATGATTACATCGATGTGTAAATAACGTAAGTCTCGTGACTTTATGCAACATGTTAAACTCTCATTGGGATATTATACTGGTGCGTTGGTCATAGAAGCCAAGGATATTTAAACGTATAGATGCTTACCTTGCATTGCACAGCAATATATTCGATAGTTTGATACATTTCATGGATGTGTCACTTATGTTGTATGGAGATGTGAAGCATTAGCTTAATTCATGTTGTGGATGATTCCGTTAGCTCATAACATCGAAGTGCATGCGTACTTATGGTGTGTGAGTGGACTAATGTGGCCTGTCTACGATTCACAAGGTCTCCTTTCCCTCGCTACTTGTGGCCAAGTATATAGAATATTGACAAAACAACATATTAACGATAACAACTTGGGATGGAGACTATGTTAGGAATACTCCGTCTTCCATCCTGTTTGACCGTATTGTGTGTAGTACAGGAACTGTCCAGAAAAATCCCTATAAAGTCATTAAAAATATTAATACTCAGATCTTCTAATTTTCATTAAGTTTCTACATTTCTCCTGCTTGCCCCTGCTCAGTGACTTCCATCCGCGACATTGCTGAGCTTTATTTGTGCTTATTGAGTTTTATAAAATTTGTGTCTACTAATTCTGAAAATATCCACTGTAATTCAAGGATGAGTGGAAAATAAATAAATTATTATATGTTTGTATTATTATATTAGTGAATTATATTACGACAAGTTATATGTAATAATCGTCATTTCCTTAATCGATAATATTATTACTCTCTCTCACTCACGGGTTTCTCCAATATTCCCCAGCATACTCACCTTCAAATCAAATATAAGGGTGGGGTGGAATGTTGGAGAAAATCAAGTTTTCTCTAATATTCCCTACCATCCCACCCTCAAATCAAATGAGTATATATGTAATTACACAATCCCTTCCATCCCCACCCTCAAATCAAATGAGTATATATGTAATTACACAATCGAAGAATTTCGAATTTAATTTCTTTCTTCGTTCTTCCATTAATTATGTAATTATGCATCAAGTGCACAGGAGAGTTTTATTCCCCTATCCAGTTCCAAGCACGGGGCATTGATCGTGATCAAGAGTGAAGAACCTGTTGATCCATATATATCATTGTATAATTTTTGTAATGTTAGTGATAATATAGCAGCATTGGTATTAACTTCATAACCTAAAATGTTTAATTTGTGTGTTTATATTTATTTAATTTTCTATTATTTTGAAAAATTTACATGTATATTTGTCTTTGTGAGACGTGTAGGCTATTTTTTTCCCTACTGGATTTTTCCCCTGTATTTTTTTCCGTATCGTACCATATCCATATCCGAAATTGTGTTCGTATTTGGTCACTATGCTTCGAACTCTGGCTGAACTCCATATTTTAGGAAAAATAGCTATGCATAGGAGCAAAGTAATGTTCAAGTGGCTTGTCTCTTTTATATGTGGGATCTCTCGAAAACTTCAGTCTTTAACATATTATCACTCCATGGACCTCCATTAAGTTAATGTATCAAAAGCAGGAACTTTTGATATGTCTGGCAAAGGTATTGTAATTAATATTCCGAAATCACCTCGAAAATATCCTTTTTTTATGTGGAAAAATAAGTAATAAACATACTTTTGAAGGGCATCTACAGAAACATTTTTTTTTTCACCGATTGGCACTCTACAGCTTAGTATGGGGAGGATGTTGTAGTGTCTGTAAATAAGTATAAACATTTAAATGTTGGCTTAATACGAGGGAGATGTAGTGTTTATAACTGAATGTAAGCATTTAAATGTTGACTTAATATGAGAGATGGTGTAGTGTCCTTGAAATGAATCATTAAATCAAATAATAATAATAATAATATTAATAATAATAATAAAGTTGAGAGGGATCAAATCAAATATATATTAAGATCCATTTGACTTTATAAATTAAAATAATGATTCATATTCGAAACCATTATATTTCAAAACTTCATTTTTAAATTTAATTAATAAGCATATAAAAATTCAATATTTGCAATAAACCTTTTCAATATATATATATATATATAATCAATACTATGCATATCATATTAAAAAATTACATTAAACAAATAATAAAACATATAACTATATTTATTATTAAAAATAAGAATATTTTTAATATTTATATACAGAGATGTGAAATTTATATAAATATAAATAATATTATTAATACCAGCATAGATCCATCTTTATTCTGGATTTTCAAGTATCAAGAGGAATCAAATCTCTCAAGGTGCAAACCTTTTCTCGAGTTTTCTATTCAAAATGAGATCTTCATCTTGAGTGATTTGATTTCAATCGATACTTGGTAGATCCAGAGTTAAGATAAATCTATGCTGGTTATTAATGTTTGGTATACGTTGAACGTTTACCATTCATGAGTCGTTCAAAAGCAACATGTGAGACTTGTTATCATCACTGTATGGCAAAATTGGGTCACCGTGTACCCATGTACAACCAAGCATATGAAATAGTAGGCAATTTGATGAATGGACATCTCATTTAGATAGATAGGTACATTGATCGACAAGTTGGATTACGTGGAGGGGTCTGGTCCCATTTCTGTGGTTGTGTACCAACATTTTACGCGATATTTGGTGAGCTCATAATATAATCCGTGTTTCATTATGCTTGTAGTAAATGTGTCACAGGGACAGTGTTTGCTTAGGTTAACATAATTGGCTTAGTAAATTTTAAAAGTTACGTGTAAGTCATCACTTGTGATTGTTGTGGTTATTGTAGTTGGAAGCAGATTCTTGCTGGTCGTATGCTTAATCTCGTGAATATGCTAAGTTGCTAATCAACAAATACATTTTTAAAAGAGCGACAATAAATCAAATTAAATGACACAAAAAAAATTCAGAATTGCCCCAGTTATACCTGCAGGTTGTACAAGTCCTAAACTTGGGTTTTAAGGATTTAAGGATAATGCGAAAACAATTTTCTTCAATGGGACTGTCTTCGTACGTGATTTTCACTGATTTTACTTTATTTTCTGTCTGGAGGCGCCAAACTTGCAATAAACAGAATAGTTGAGGATTTGCTGATAATAACATAGATATATATAAAAGTGACAATCCCATGCTTCATAATGTTGAAATCTGACAATGATTATGGCAAACCAAAAGAAACGAAAGGAGATTCGTCGAGAGATCAATGGTACAGTTGCAGTGGCATGTGTTCTTTCTTCGGTCTTCATCGTCCTCAGTAGTTTGGTCAAATTGTGAACTGTGGAACCTGTCCCAATATCCTTCCAAACTTCTGTTAAACTCCCTTGAACCTAAGAGTATGCTTTTTCTTTGCCCAAAACTTAATCTATTTCTTTTTCAGTTTATCACAACACGTCCTTATTACTGTCTTCGTCGTCCTGCTTCTGATGGAGATACTTGAGGATTTGCTGATAATAACATCGATATGCAACAATGACATTCCCATGCTTCATAATGTTAAAAGCTCACACAATCAGTACAGCAAACCAAAAGAAACGAAAGGAGATTCATCGAGAGAGCAATGGTGCATTTGCAGCGGCAAGGTGTTCTTTATTCAGTTTTCATCTTCCTCAGTAGTTTGGTCAAAAGATTGTGAACTGTGGAATAACCCAATTTCCTTCCAAACTTTTGTCAAACTCCCTTCGAGTATCCCTTTTACACCCAAAACTTAAACTATTTCTTTTTCAATTTATCCCAACACATCGCTTTTACTGTTTCCATGGTCCTGCTGCTGATCGAAATGCCTCTCAAGTTGTCAAAATTCAGCTTTTTATGTTGTGAATTGCTCCTTATGACTCTAAAGGCTTTGCATCTCTTTATTGCTTTTAGTCATTTGTTTGATTAGTCTAATTGGTTGGATTTTGCAAGACTTGGATGGAGGAATTGAAGCGCACCTCGGTTACAGAATTTGAGTGACCCATTATGCTTTGGAGGTTTTCTCTCCAGTTAACTTTTCTGCACAGAAAGAACTGCCTTGAGTGAAAGACGTCATGCATTTAAAAAGACTGAAGCGTAAATAATTAGGTCCCATCATGGCCTTGGAATAAATTAGGTCTGTAGTAGCTCCTGGGTTTGTCAATTTGTTCGCCTCAATAGGGGAATTGTTAAATTTGGGTAACTAGGTCCAAACTCCATGTTGCACTGCTCATATGATGGATATGATATTTTTGTTGGATTCCTCTTTCAGAAAGGTGCAAGATTGATCTAAAGATCATTTTGTTTGGATGAGCAGAACTTGTATTTTGAATTTATCTTCCACACGTGCAAATTGTCAAGGTCGGCCAGAATTGTAATGTAGGCTCACAAGCCCCAAAAGATGTGACACACCCATAGTCATGGATATAAAAAGGAGAGACATGATTCTAATTTCATCATTCACTCATCTCACACATCTCTCTCTCGTCTGATTGGTTCGTACAACCTTAGAGGCTTCTCTCTCCACACGTGTGAAACATGAAGCTGGAAATTGCGGACTGGTTTTAGGGCATTTTTTGGAGCGTTGACTTTGGGTCAAACTTCACTGTTTGACTGCATTTTTGAGGTAGGAAGTCTTATTTGGAGAGGCCACATTTGTAGGCACAGAAATCGAGGTCAAGCGTTGACCTTTGACAACATCATTAATTGTGTTAGATCTAAGACTTTTGTGATCCATAATGTTGATAGAAGTCTTCCGGATTAATCACATCATTATGTCGACCAAATCCTAATGATGTGATTAATCCGAAAGACTTCTATCAATATCATTAATTGCAGCGTTGACTGGTTTGACTGTTTTGTGGACTGGTTTTTGGGTTGAGCTTGACCTTGAAGGAAGGCCGAGTTTCACTGTGTTTGACTGAACCTCATTGAAGGTTGAAGCGTTGGTTTGACCAACAAAGTCTTTGCTGGCTAGGGCATTCTGTTGATTGCTGTAAAAGACATTTTCTCTCTCTACTGAATAAGAAGAATTACAAATTCTTGTCACTTGTATCGGCTTGTCTTCTGTCGATTTATTTTATGTTCTATCAACATTTACTTTCAATGATTATGTGATTGCTAATTTGAAATTGAATCGGGCTAATAAGAAGATAGATTGAAGTAAACTGCTCTAAGCATAGAACATACCATGGTTAATTAAAATTAAAATGGTATTAGAGCTAAGGTGAAGACAAAGCCCAAGCAAGAGTGAAAAACAATCACCGAAGAGGTTGAACAATCAAGGACTGGGATCAATTGCCTCCTCATCATATAAGGGTTTCAAATCCGTTGATAAACTGACTGATAAGTTTGATTATCATGCTTCGAAAATTTCCTTGGATTTGACATTAGAAGAACAAGATGTCATGGATTACGTGTAGGGAAAGATCAATGAGCCTTCGTCAAATGCACTGGCTGTCACTAAGACAAAGTATGAGATAGGGTAAGTCAAGGCAAAGAAGATCACTAGGGATTCTATTCATAAGCACTTGGTTGCTTATATCTCTGAGCTCGACACATCTAAGGAGATGTATGATAAGTTGGTTAGCATGTTTAGGGCTAGCAATGCTAATCAAATTCTATTTTTGAAGAACAAGTTGAAGAACATCAAGATGGACAAAGAGAGTCCATCCAATCCTACTTCATGAGGATCATCGAAATCAAGAATGATCTCTTAGCTATTGGAGAGGCTATAGTTGATTGAGAGCTCAGTCTCATTGCCCTTGGAGGACTTCCCCGAGCATGGTATGTATTCAATACTACTATATTCTTAATAATAATATAAATCTGGACTTTGATGAATTGATGACGAGATGCACTCAAGAGGAGATAAGGATGATGGAGAGAGACCATCCCTCTAATGGGAATGGAAGTGACCCTACTTCTTTCACCGCTTATGCAAAGAAAAGGAACAATGCTGGTCCGAGAAATCAAAATCATGGAAGGGCAAGTGCCAAAGGAAGATGTTACACTTGTAACAAGTTTGCTCACTATGCAAGAGAGTGCTTTAATAGAAGGGACTCTCTTGGAGATGATGACAACAACAACTTTAGGGAGAATGGGAATCAAAGGAACAACAGGTTCAAAGGAAAGAGGAAGGCTCCCTCTGATCGAAATAGAAATGGTCAACTTTTCAAGAGTTCAAGAAACTCCAGATATGATGAATCTAATGTTGTTGATAAGAGAAATGAATATATTCTTATATCTGCTCTCTCTGTTGCATCTCCTTCCGACACCCTGGACAATTGGTTGATTGATAGTGGTGCCTCAAGGCACTTCATTGGATATAAGTAAGCCCTCTTTGATTTGATGGAAAAGGTTACTAATTTGGAGATTATCCTTGGAGACAATGCCACCTATCTTGTGAAAGGGATAGGGACTATGACCCTTCATCTAAATCAAGGTCAAGTCCTCTGCTTGCAAGATGTGTTGTACATACCTAACTTGAAGAAGAATCTAGTATCTATCTTGGTCGGTGTTTTAAAAATCGGCCGGATTGATTTGGATTCGGCCGAGCCGATCGAGCCAACCCATTGGCTGGACCGGCTCGATAGGAAAATCGGTTCGGAGGCCGTTTTGTGATCTTCTGGATGTTGCTTCACTCTAGGCTCTGCTTCGATCTCTTGGATGGGTAGGGAGCAGAAATCAGTTGCTTTGAGCACCGCTGAGGCCGAATACATTGCAGCAAGTATGGCCTGTTGTGACACTGTTTGGTTGAGAAAGATCTTTAGTGAGATGTTTGGGCATGTGCTGGATACCACCGTTATCCTTTGTTATAATTAAAGTGGGATTCGTCTTTCTGAGAATCCTGTGTTCCACGATCGATCTAAGCATATTGATATTAGGTACCACTTTGTCCGGGACATGGTACAACAAGGCACCGTAAGGCTCCATCACATTAGGACTGATGAGCAGGTCGCAAATAATCTCATGAAGCCCTTGGGGAAGGTCAAATTATTAACCTTCCGTGAGAAGCTCGGTATCGTGGACATACCCTATTGTGAAGGTCCAACTTGAGTTGGACTATGAGCTTTGGGAGCTCCAAGGGGCTTGGGGATAGCTACTTGGAGCTATAAGCAACCACAGGGCTATGTTCACCTTACCTTGTTGGTGTGCTTTTTCCCCATCGTTATGATATTGCGCTGGTTCACCCTCTCTTTGATCTATGCCCGACATACATTCCTACCCATGTAGTCTGGGACTCATGGGAAGTACCTTTCATTTGGCCAATGAGTTGGGAAATGAGGATAGAGACCAATAGCATTACCAATAGACACATCGGGTATTTCCGTACTCTCTATGTCTAGGATGGGATGTGTCCAACAACTTGATTTGGGATCAAGTCTGATGAGGTTCCTACCTCTAAGCTGACTTCGGGTCAGTAGAGAGTGGCAAAGTCTTTGTGACTCACCCTCGATGATATATCTTATGATTCTTCTATAGCAGAGCAGAGCCAGCAAAGCAGAGACAACAGGATGACACAAGATTGCATGATGATGATGATATATGATAGTACACGATGGTACTGGATGATAGGATTGCATAGGTGGACAAATGGAGTTCTCCCTAGTTGAGAGGGAGTGTTGAATTTGGGCATATGATGGAGATGATATTTTTGTTGGATACCTCTTTAGGAGAGATGCAATATTGATCTAAAGATCCTCTTGTTTGGATGAGCAGAACTTGTATTTTGAATTTATTTTCCACATGTGCAAATTGTCAAAGTCGGCCAAAATTGTAATGTAGGCTCACAGGCCTCAAAAGATGTGTCACACGCCCACAGTCATGGATATAACAAGGAGAGACATGACGCTCATTTCATCATTCACTCATCTCACACATCTCTCTCTCATCTGATTGGTTTGTACAGCCTTAGAGGCTTCTTTCTCCTCCACACGTGTGAAACAGGACGCTGGAAATTGCAGACTGGTTTTAGGGCTTTTTCTGGAGCGTTGACCTTGGGTCCAACCTCACTGTTTGACTGCGTTTTTGAGGCAGGAAGTCCGATTTGGAGAGGCTGCATATGTAGGCACAGAAATCGAGGTCAAATGTTGACTTTTGACCGCAACATTAATTGCAGTGTTGACCACAGCATTGACTGGTATGACCACAGATTCTGACTGTTGAGTTGACTGTTTTGTGGACTGATTTTTGGGCTGAGTTTGACCTTGAAGGAAGGCTGAGTTTGACCTTGTTTGACTGAACCTCATTGAAGGTTGAAGGGCTGGTTTGACCAGCAAAGTCTTTGCTGGCTCGGGCATCATGTTGACTGCTGTAAAAGACATTTTCTCTCTCCGCAGAATAAGAAGAATTACAAATTCTTGTCTGTTGTATTGGCTTATCTAAAGTCGATTTATTTTATGTTCTATCAGCATTTACTTTCAATGATGATGTGATTGCTAATCTAAAATTGAATCGGGCTAATAAGAAGATAGATTGAACTTTGAAGTAAACTGCTCTAAGCATAGAACATACCATGGTTAACTAAAATTAACAGGAATGTACTTTCTGGGTTGATTTACTTGGTACAGAATCCTTTACAGGTTAATATTCATAGGATTACCTTGAGATTCTATTGCCTTTACAATTAATTAAGAGTCACACACACATTACAGGTTTGTCATTCCATTAATGACAGAGTTCCATGGTCATCGTTGACAGTTAAGCCTCTGCTAGTTTGTTTGTATATGTTCTGAGAACCATTCGTACAGAATCTGAAGTTTTCCTTCCAGGTTCCATATGAACCCCCACCCCCAGCTTCCCCCTGTTTCCATTCACTGTGCCACATGCTCACCAAATATTTTCCATCAAATCTTGATTTAGTATAATTGCAAACCTGTCTTGTTGGCTGCATATTTGAAATTTGCAGTTCGCTATTTTAATTACACTTTAACTGTAACAGGCTAAAGAGATCTAATTAGTTTTTCTTCAAAAGATGGACTGAAAATGTTTCATCTATTTGTTTTTCTCTTCTAAACTGTCTTCAGGATAATTAAGAGTACCCTTGTGAGGCCGTCTGTTGGGAAGCTCTCAAATTGTTTCATTGGATGTGCTATCGTTATATTTTTTTCAATAGTCTTCTTTAAACTCTGTTAATAGGTGACATGTAGAAGGTTTAATTCAAATTTTTGCTGTCTATGCTGCATTCAGTTTACTCCCAAACCTACACTATAGTGGGCAGTGGAGACTCAGTACAACTTTAGATACATGTCCATTATCACCTCATTGTTCATGGCTTTAATATAAAAAGATGGGCTGTACATGGAACATTCAGTTTATTCCCAAACCTATACTATAATGGTCAGTGGAGACTCAGTTCAAATTTAGACACGATGTCCATTATCACCTTAGCGTTCATGTCTCTCACTTAAGGCTGGTCTGTCCATGCAGCATTCAGTTTACACGCACACACAGTAATGGTCAGTGGTGACTCTACAACTTCAGACACAGTGCCCAGTATCCCCTCAGCATTAACGTCTCTTGTTTCACTGTGGTGCATTAACCTCGAGGGGGTGACCGTAGGCACTGATTTTGTTAATCCAAATCAAGCTCGAAAGGAGTAAATAGGATCAAGAAACAGAGAAAACTTGGAGAAAGCATATACCAACGAGGGAAGGTTGAATCTGGGAAGTCCATTGCCTGCTTCCATGGCGATGGAGTCAAAAGAGAAATAGAGGTCGAATTTGAAGTGGAGTAATCCAGTTCATAGGAATCCCGTTGGATCAAGGCATGCCAACCTCCTTATCAATGTTAGGCAAGTGAGTCCCATAGGAGAAAGATCCCCTTACACGAAATTCTATCTGGCTGCTTCAAGACCGTAAGGGAACACTGAGCACTCCGTTAAGTCAAAGCTGCAAGTAGAAAAGTCTGATGAACAAAATCACTGGGCCTACCCCTAATACTAGAAATTTTGGGGATTGAGCCACAGCATTAGATCAAAAAGGCTCGTACAACTAAGGGAAGAACAAAGCATATGAAACAAATAAACTCAATTAAGCAAGAGAATAGCTAGAACAAGAATGTAAATTTAACTTGCCGGAAAAAAAGAGCAGATAGGGACCAAATTATTCATTTTGTTGGTAACAAAGCCCGAGAACAAATTGCAAGGGGGGGATCCCTACGATCCAACCCCTTTCTCCATGTTTGAAAACTAATTAAATATATATTTCTTCTTAAGTGGTGCCCTTCTGAAGACTGTTCATATGCATGTGAACTCTCACTGAACCTCGAACTGGACCGGAACGGGAGTAGTTTCTCATGTAAAACGTAGTTATCTCTAGTTGTGAGTGGACAAGGTTGCATGGAAGGCACACTTACCAACAATTGAATGGATGAGGTTGTTTGAAATACACTGCATGTATCTACCTCAATCGGAGGCATTAGTCCCCATTTATAAAAAGACAGGTTAGTTCCATATTTCCATTGCTAAATCTTATGCGTTAGCAACTTCAGTTCCAACCATGGCTTGGGCACCCATGAATATAAAGGTCCAATTCAGGTATGGATGGATTCCGCATGTGCAGCTCGATAAGATTATGAACTATCAGTAACTTATTCTTTCAAACAGCAGGAGGAAACAATTGAGACAACCATATGATTTCACATTCCAATCCAATTTAACATGCAATCCTTTGCAGGATTTGTAAGTATAGTAGTTTCACTGGGGTTGTTTTGATGTTTGCGTGTTAATCCAACGTATCCATGTTCTTGGTTATAATGTGAATGCAAGGAGACAAAATTTCATTACATGTGGGGAGTTTTGTGAAACTATTTTAGTAGTTGGGGCCTACATGGTGAAACAAATATCTTCTTTGGAGGAACATTATATGCATGGTAATGTTATTTTTAGTAGGGTATATTTCCAGGTCTCTTATTTATATTAAGTGTTGCTATGGGTGTTATTTGGCGTTTTGAGGTTCTTGTTTGTTGGAACATTGAGCGTGACATTTTGACGTTCTTATTTTTTAGTCATTGCTATTTTTAGGATGCTTCTTTTTAGGCATTGATGTGGTGCTTACAAGGTGATGATTGGTTGGAGAGATGGCACCATGTGTCTAGTGCAAAACATCATTTATATAATTATAATCTGATGACCACAATGATATTGATATGTATCGTGGTGTGGATAAAGACACAATTAATATATTTAATGATATCTCTCACCCAAGCTATTTTTGGACAATATTTTGCCTTATTCGTCTTATCCATGCAAAAAGTAGTTTAAGTGGATACTATATCTAGCGAAGAAATTAACTCTTATCCACAAGGAGGGTGTAGTGTACTTTAAGTGGATACATGTTTATTTCAAACTCAACCTTATTTATTTCGCTGTATTTAGTTGCATCATGCGTGCGACCTTATCCACCTCCATCCAAAGATAACTATGCCTTGCATGAGAGACCATTGCAGTATCATTTTAGTTCCAGGTTCGACAAAGTTTGCCTTCATGAGTATTCTTGTCCAAGAATATTTATTTAATAGTTTTAATGAGCTTTCTCTATTTCTTTATTTTATTTACTTAATTCGAGTTTGATTTGCAGATTAGAACTAGTGTGTAGGGCCACCTCCTTGAGGTTGGCTAAGCACGAGCCCAAAGTGAGACATAAAGATTGAGATAATAATGGATGTTGTGTCTAAAGTTGTACCAAGTCTACATTGACCATTGCAATGTAGGTTTGGGTGTAAACACCTCCACGAGCAAGAAACTCATCAGACATTGGTGATGTTAAAACACCCACTATCCTAGCATCTAAAACAACTACAACTTGTTAATACATAGAACCTATAATTTACAACTCTAAACGATTCATTATACAATAAGAAAGGATAGTGTATTAGGAGTTCATACTCCCTTTGGTTTGAGTTTTTTTTGTGTTTTCTTTTTACCATGGTGAATTGATAATTTGTTGGAGTAATTTAGGCGAGGCCCAAGATCAAACCTAGCCATTGCCACTAATAACATCAAAAGTATACCGAACAACTCGTAAGCTAGATATATTGGGAATTTATGACATAGTAAGGGTTGAGACTCCACGAGGGTGGGGGAGCCTACTCCTTGAGCCTTATCACAATGGGCCAATGGTGTCCCTCCGCAGAATTTTGAAACTTGGTGGAGGGGATAACATCCCATTGTGCCAACCACTCAATTGTCCCATGATGAGACTCCCTATGTGCTTATTGACCTCTATGCTTTGTGTTCCTATGAGGGCATCATGAACCTTACTAGCAGATACTCATTGAGCTTGAACATTAGAATTATCCTCTTAATTGTAAGAATGAGTCACAAGAGGGAAAGATGGGTTGACATAGGGCTTGGAAGTGGTAGGGGATGACATACCTAAAGTCTTGTCAATGGAAGGAGACTCTGCCATAGTGTGTGCTTTTTGAATATTTCCACCAATGAGTTTGATGTTCATTAGTGCATCTCTTAGGCTCCTTTAGGTTAGGGTAAAAAGTTGCTAAATGTCCATCAAAAAAGAAAAAACCATAATGGAAGGAAAACTACTAATTGTTGAAAAATGTAACTAGGTTCGGTCTTCATAAATGTATTTGAGTCATTATGTATTGTACTTGTAAAAAATAATTTTTATAATTGTTACAATGCTTTATTAACGCATGGGTTTCATGTTTGGTTCAGAGTCCCCATTGTGGACTCCTAGGATTTATATTGAGTCATTAAAGTCATTGTACATTTTATGAGACCCTTCTAGGGATTTTGAATCATGTAAAAATAATTATTTTTGAGATAAAAAAGAATTATGTCACCTCCACACCAAGCCGGTCTCAAGGAGATCAAGTTGGCCTCACATTGTGAATTCGACCTCACCAAAAGGCTATATATTGAAGCAATTTGAATTCATTTGGACACACTCTCTGATAAGTTCGATATCTTAGAAGTTGGGAAAAAGTGCGAAGTTGAAGGAGGCTAAAAGGAGTGCGAGGTTAGCAAAGAAGGAAGGGAAGGACAAAATCAAAGTTTTGGGCTATCTATCTTTCTCTCACGTGGGCTACTTTAGGAGATCGAAGTCTCTTTGTCAAATCGAAGATGCTGCTACTACAAATTGTTGCCTGTTGTTGCCAAGTCGAAGTTGTTAGGTCGAAGTGCTACTGCTGATACAAGGTCGAAGGTTTGGATCAGAGCTATTAGAAGAGAGGGCCGACCTAGTGTGGAGGAGGTCTGTGTCTAGGTTGAAGAGTCTCAAGAAAAACTATTGAAGGAAGAGATTTTGACTGGGTTTCCCCTTAGAGAGGGGTTTTGCATTGGCAGAGTGCTTACATTTTGTGTCATGTTTTTGTGATCTTCATACACATAATTTGGTAATTGCTTGATGAAAGATAATATAATAAAGAAGTAAAAGAAGCCAACATAATTCACAAATAATTATCAAGAAAGAAAAAAATCAAACCCTAATCTACTTGCATTGATTTCTCAACATGGTATTAGAGCTAAGGTCAAAGAAAATTGAGGAGGTTTGTGTCTAGGTTGAAGAGTCTCAGGAAAAACTATTGAAGGAAGAGATTTTGACTGAGTTTCCCCTTAGAGAGGGGTTTTGCCTTGGCAGAGTGCCTACATCTTGTGTCGTGTTTTTGTGATCTTCATACACACAGAATTTGGTAATTGCTTGATGAAAGATAATATAATAAAGAAGTAAAAGAAGCCAACATAATTCACAAGTAATTATCAAGAAAGAAAAAATCAAACCCTAATCTACTTGCATTGATTTCTCAACATGGTATTAGATCTAAGGTCAAAGAAAATTGAGGATCACTCTGTTGGCTCAGAGAAAATGGTTACTGCCTCTGTGATAAGCTATATAAGAATGAGATTCAATATTGCAAGAAGTTGAATCAAGAAGATCTTCCACTACTTATTCAACAAGGTCAAAAAGGGTTCTTGGCTGCTCTTACATGTTCTATTAATGATGACAATGCATGGATTATTGATAGTGGAGCATCAAGACACATGACAGGAGAAAGTAAACAACTTCACACTCTATCGAAGGAACCATCTTCTCATGCAGTGGAATTGGGAGGCAACAAAAGCTATGCTGTTAGAGGCCTGGGATCAACATCTTTGAAGCTGGAGAATCGAGCTAAGCTACATCTCAACAATATACAATATGTTTCAGTTTTGAAAAAGAACTTGCTTTCTATTTCTTGCTTAGAAGATAAATGTGATAAAGTTATTTTTGTTGATGGTAAAGTTTTGGTTTGGGGAAAAGATTCAAGTATCGATAAAGCTAGGGTTATTGGAGTTCGTGAAGGAAGCTCATATAGAGTCATTACACCATCTTCTCAAGTTTTGTTTCATATGGAAATCAATCCCATTGAGCTATGGAATGGGAGATATGATCATCTACATTATAGGGTCATTCCTACAGGTGGAAGCACTACAGGTGGATTCTTTAGTCTAGGAGCTGCTATGGTCTCATGAATGAGTACAAGGAAGATCCCGTTGCTTTGAGTAGTGCTGAGGCAGGTTTCAGTGTTGATATGTAATGGGTTCAAAACTGTCTAGATATATATATTTGTATACTATAAGGTGCTGGAACATACAACTGAAGTGCAAATGTTTGAAGGGTTTTTCAAAACTGGTCAAACATATATCCGTGTATCATTCAAGTGTCATAAGGGGTTGGGACGTCCTGAAGCAAAAGTGTAGATCATCTTGAAACAACTTTGACTAGCGTTGAAGTATTATGAAGCAAGCTACAACGTGACAAGAAAGTGCAAGAGCAGAGGTGATATAATATTCAACTAAAGGTTCAAAGGAAGTACTGGTGTAGAACAATGCATCTTGGTGAAGAGAAGAAGGACCAACATTGAAGGACATCAAAGAAGTAAGGATAAGGCCTTGGATGCATAAATAGGTCAAGGGTCTAACTCTGGGTCATGGTACTTGTCATCTGCAATCTATAAAAATAATTTATCGTGGGTTTTCCTCTCCAAGAGGGAGAGCTATTGCCCTGGCTCTAGGAGCCTAATTCTTGTGTCTCGTGTCTTTTGATAATTGACTTGATGAAAGATTTAATAAGCTAACAAAGGGAAGACATAATTAACTCAAGTAACCTCAAAAGTAATTATCAAGAAGAGAATTTTGAATTAATCTCTAGCCCTCCAAATTCTCAACATGGAATCAGAGCTAAGGTGTTGAACTCAAGGGTTGCTTAACAAAGAGACACTCCAGGAAGCAAAATTCAAAGTTTGGGTAAAGAAAAGATCTTCATTTCAACTTTTCAAGAAAATAATCTTTGCCATCAAAGATTTACATTCAAGACATTGTTAAAAAGATGACATCATCTTTTGAAGATATCCTTTGTCACAAGGGATTCAAGAACACCTAGATTGAAGATTTCTATCTTTAGAAGAAGCTCATAACTCCTTCGTCATCATCAAGAAAGCTGCAAGCCACTCTACTCAAGTAAATATCTATGACCTTACTCAAATCTGTCAAGATGACTTATTGTAAAGTGTGCAACAATCTTGTTGGGTCATCAAACATGGAAGAAATGACAGATTTGAATTTAATTGAAGATGAAGTTATGGACTACATTGAAGGATCAACAATTTAACCACCAAAAGAAGATGCTTCAGCTCATGCCAAGTACATGAAGGGAGAAATCAGAGCCCAGAGGATTTTCATAGAATCCATAAGGACTCACTCATCCCCTATGTATCAAAACTAAACTCTGCTAAAGAAATATATGAGAAACTGGCGGAGCTATTCTCTGTGAGTACTGCAGGAGAAGCAATCTCTCTTAGACAAGAACTATATAAAATGAAATTGTCAAGGAAAGAAGGAATCACTCCATACTTTATGACGATTTATGAAATAAGAGATCAACTGCAGGAATTGGGAGAAGTAATGTATGACACTGAAATGACTACAATAGTGTTGAATGCTCTACCAGAGGAATGGGGAAACCTCACTTCCAAGTTTATACAGGAAGAAAGAAGCCACACCATTCCATGATTTATGGTCTCTATGTAAAATAGAGGAAACAAGACTGAAAGCCAAAGCTGATACAAGACCAAGTGAAGAGAATCAAGCCTTTGCAGCCACATTCAGGAAGAAAGGAAGATTCGAAAAATTAGGTTAGAAGAATAAAAGAAGGATTATGGACAAAGTACGATGCTTTGGATGTAATGAACTTGGGAATTATAAAAGAGATTGTCCTAAATTTGACAAGTAGAAGACGAAAAGGGAAGAAGCCCATATCTCAGATATGAGGGAAGAACCCGATGCAAAGAAATCTAAGATGGAGCGAGGGATCTCTACTATGATTGAGATCATCTTCTCCTTTAAGTGATTTCTATTGGTTGTAAAATAGTATGACAGGAAGCAATGTATATTATAGCATCATGATAAAGAGCATGTTAGGAGCTCTTGGTGAATCATCTACGGGAAAACCTCTCCGATAACATTACTAATGGAAGGCAGTCATCAAGATCAAGGGTTATCATGGAAACAAAATTCTGGGATGTGATGACATATTGTTGAAGCAGACTAAGGGAATGAAGCCCTTCATTCTAGAGAAATTGCTACAGGATGACTCAAGGGAAAAAATGTACGAGGTATGTATATATTTATATGCTGACACTGGATGCTATGAAGTCATGTCATATGGTTGCAGGTAATAGACTTCCATATTTAGAAGTGTGATCGATGAAGGAGGATCTCTCGATGGATTGACATATGAAATCAACATAAGATATCCTCATGGAATATGAGGTGGTTGTATGTGTACGAGAAATATACAACCAGAAAGGAAGAGATCACGAAATGCAACCATGTGAAGAGGCAGTTATCATCTAGAAGCCAAGAAGATGTGACTAGGAGATCTCTTGGGAGGATATGTAGACTGACAAAACTCTGGTAAAGAAGAAGACCCTTGAAAAAACATATTATTAGGAGATGTGTCAATCTAAATAAAGGATGCCGATGCCTACATGAAGATGTCATGGTAAAAGATCATCATTGAGGTGCTAATCTTGAGAAATGATGTATGATCCTTGGAGATGATTCGAAGGAAAGATGCATGGCATAACGATGGACCAGATGAGAAAGACTGACGAATCACTTTCTGATAATGGACATGACTCGTGACTGAAAGTGATGGATGATCTGTGCCCTATGAAGCCAAAAGTTGAAGATTCCTCAATATCGAAATCCATGACATCGAGGGGAGGTATTTTTCATGACCCTGGTGGTAAGTTTCTTACTTGGAAGATACTTGAAGAATATCCTTCTTGAGTTGAGAGGGAGTGACATGTGATTATCTAATACATGTGTCATGCACTAGACCAGGACTAACAATCGTAAGTTTGAGTGAAGGCCATGTGGAGAGGATGGATAGACACATCATTTTGGTCTTCACCTGGAAGACATAATGGAAGATTGGGTAATCATCTGGCATTCGATACTCTTTGAGAATGATATAGGGCATTCAAGATAAGAGTAGTTGAGGACCGATATTCTTTGAGGGTTGGCTACCCAAGAGAAGAATAGTCCAAGAAGGTCATACTCTGGGAACACCTGGGTGGAGTATCTACCTTGGAGAGACAATGACTATGGTATCTATGAATCACGTGTCTCGTCAACATTGTAGCCCATTGTCTCCTTGAGAGATGGGGCTGTTAGTCAAGGCCTTGCACTAGGACAATGCTGGTTGATATGATGATATACAGATGCGATTACCAATCCGATTCTTCTAATAAAATTCTTTAGTTTGAAAGTGACCATGTACTTGTATGAATACCTCCCTAGTTAAGAGGGAGTGTTGAAAAGTGTAACTAGGTCGGTCTTCATATTGACTATGTAATTATGGATTTATGTAAATTAGAAGACAAAGATAATAAAATGAATTTTGTACTTGCTTCATGGGTTTCATGAACAAGAGTTTATTATAGGTTAGTAAACTTCTTTTTGATGTGTATCTAGGTTTTTGTCTTCTAGATATAAATGTAATAAGTGTCATATATATGAAGGATCTAGTCAAAAGAAATGCTCCAAGGCCTTGTCCTAGAAAACCATGGAAGAAAGGGTCTAACAACCCTTAAGATAACTCTCCTTCAAACACTGAAAAAGATGTAATATAGTTGGCACTATATGCAGTGAAAAGTCGGCCTCATAACAGTTATGTTGGCTCCCAAAATAGTCACATTGGTTCACATGTCAGGTCGGCTTATATACAGGGGAAAACAACTATATATACCCTAGCAAATCTCGCAGAAATCACAGAAGATTTTCGGACATCATCTGAACGACAATGCGGATTTAGGTGCAGCAACTACAATGTGGAGGTGTAGCAACTGCAGTGCAGAAGTGCAACAAGTAAAGTGTAGACTATCTCTGCATCTAAGTGCGGATTTAGGTGCAGCAACTACAGTGTGGAGGTGTAGCAACTGCAGTGCAGAAGTGCAACAAGTAAAGTGTAGACTATCTCTGCATCTAAGTGTGGATTACAGGGGCAAGTTTAGTGCAGATAATAAAGGCAATTACAATGCGGATTAAAGGACGAATGCAGTGCAGGTTTCAGTGTTGATATGTAAAGGGTTCAAAACTGTCTAGATATATATATTCGTATACTATAAGGTGGTGCAACATACAACAAAAGTGCAGATGTTTGAAGGGTTTTTCAAAACTGGTCAAACATATATCCATGTATTATTCAAGTGTCATAAGGGGCTGGGACATCCTGAAGCAAAAGTGTAGATCATCTTGAAGCAGCAGTGACTAGGGTTGAAGTATTATGAAGCAAGCTACAACATGACAAGAAAGTGCAAGAGCAGAGGTGATATAATATTCAACTAAAGGTTCAAAGGAAGTATTGGTGCAGAACAATGCATCTTGGTGAAGAGAATAAGGACCAGCATTGAAGGAGACATCAAAGAAGTAAGGACAAGGTCTTGGATGCATAAATAAGTCAAGGGTCTAACTCTGGGTTATGGTATTTCTCGCGGGTTTTCCTCTCCAAGAGGGAGAGGTTTTGCCCTGGCTCTAGGAGCCTAATTCTTGTGTCTCGTGTCTTTTGATAATTGACTTGTTGAAAGATTTAATAAGCTAACAAAGGGAAGACATAATTAATTCAAGTAACCTCACAATTAATTATCAAGAAGAGAATTTTGAATTAATCTCCAGCCCTCCAAATTCTCAACACAAAAGGCTATATATTGAAGCAGTTCGAATTCATTTGGACACATTCCCTCTCACAAGTTCAATATCCTAGAAGAAGCTGGGAAAAAGTGCAAAGTTGAAGGAGGCTAAAAGGAGTGTGAGGTTGGTAAAGAAGGAAGGGAAGGACAAAATCAAAGTTTTGGGCTATCTCTCTCTCTCTCTCGTGTGGGCTACTTTAGGAGATTGAAGTCTCTTTGTCAAATCGAAGTTGCTGCTGTTGCTATCAAGTCGAAGTTGCTGGGTTGAAGTGCTGTTGCTGCTACATGGTTGAAGGTCTGGATCAAAGCTATTAGAAGAGAGGGTTGGCTTGGTGTGGAGGAGGTCTGTGTCTAGGTTGAAGAGCCTCAAGAAAAACTATGGAAGGAAGAGATTTTGACTGAATTTTCCCTTAGAGAGGGGTTTTGCCTTGGTATAGTGCCTACATCTTGTGTCTCGTATTTTTGTGATATTCACACACATAATTTGGTAATTGCTTGATGAAAGATAATATAATACAGAAGTAAAATAAGCCAACAAAATTCACAAGTAATTATCAAGAAAGAAGAAATCAAACCCTAATCTACTTGCATTGATTTCTCAACACTAATAATCTACAACCTAGGTCCAATTGCGCTCACCATACCTTATGCTTTATTTGGCATTGTACTACCTAGTTTTGCATAGATGATTAAGCGAGTAAATGCAGTAAAAGATTTATTTAGGGTGAGTTGGTTGAGACAAACATAAGCTCCCAAACAATTAATTATAAAGGTTTGGGGTTCTATAGTTTTGGAAGGTTTAGTAGCTAAACTCAAAGAGGCACCAAAGTTAAGACTTTAACATTAAGTGCCATATTTTAATTAAAAGCCCTAAACTCACATAAGCTGCATGCCATCACTTCCCATTTGTCCTCATCAAATTCAAAATCAAGGACAAAGAAACCTTAGTGGTAGGGTGAATGGCCACACCTTTTTTGAGAAATGATCCCATGGACATGTCAATTCAAGCTTGTAGCTGTTTCAACACAGGGTAGAGAGTGTTGAGTTTGCAGTACGGATATCACCCCATGCAACTTAATATGTGTGATCTTTTGTTCAACCCAATCTATAAATAATGTGACATTTGAGATACGACGGGCCTTATCCATACAAAAGATTGAGGAAGAGTGAGTTGATATGGCCATTTCATAAGCAACTCCAACATTGCATATACTATCCAAAGTGGGCCTATATTGTTCTCTTGAGTTAGACATTGGCTTCCTAGTAGAAGGAGAGTGCCATAGTCTTAGATTGTTGCTTAATAGTTGTGTTGAAAGGTGTTTGCTATTAACCTCCAAAAGCATAAGGTATACCCTTGGGTTGTTGCTTATGTACCATTAAAACTTGGACATTTGGAGTGGTAGTAAAAGACCTCTAAGGAGATGATGGTACCCTCCCATTTAGCTTGCAACAATATGATATACACCAAATGGATTAAAAGGAGGTTGGGCTAGGGGAAGGAGGCGAGAAACTTCTTGTGCTATATCCTTATAGAGCATGGAAGGAGGCCAAAGGAAAGATGCATGAGGCATGAGGTTAAGCATTGAATGAAGTCTCTTAATTGTAAGATGACCATGCTATCATTATATTACTATCTTTAATATGGTTCAAATCCATAATTCTACTTGTCCATTTTGCAGATCAAAGCTACTTGAAAAGTATTTCTCATGAGAGATTTGAGGAATGAAACACAAGGTCAAGAACATTTAGGAAAACCCTAAATTTGTAAGATGATCATACTATCATTACATTACTATTCTTGATATGGTTTAAGCACCCATAATTCTATTTACGTATTTTGCAAATGAAGGATACATGCAATGTATTACTAATAAAAGATTTTAAGAATGTAACATTTTTGGATGGTGAAATTATATGAAGTGGCAGTTCATATTTTATTTCCTAGTTTCTAATATTTTAATTCTTCCTTTAGTATGCAACGTTTTAGTGACATTTAATAGTATTATGTTCTAAAATCTATTATTTGTTATCTTCCCAAGTTTAAAATTTATGGAGAAAGGTATTCCACATTTTATTGTGAAATAATGATGTGTTATTTTTTTCATAATAGTTCTACAATTTTCATGGAGTACCAAAGCATGGTTGGGACAATTTATTACTAGTCTAAACTTCGTAAACTTGTTACCAATAATTCAAGCATTAAGCTTGGGTTTCACTAGTAGACAATGCATTTTTATGCATTTCTTCATGTTTTCTTTTAGCTTAATCACTTATTTTAAGCTTTTTAACTAAAGTTCTTCAAACTAGAAAGCATGAAATCATTTGAAATATTGAGGAATTATTTTGTTGCTTGGTTCATACACTTTGTTGCGCCATGTCTAATACCTCCATCTTGAAAATAGTTAGGCGTATATGGTTAGGATAGTGAAAGGAGTGGGAGCCTCTTAAGTGTTGATAGAATCAATGAAACCACCCTTTTCTCTCCTAACATATGGGAAATTTGAAGATTTGACACTCCTCTGATGGGGTCTCTTACAAGTGACCTTGTTGGCAAGTCCTCTTAGGGCGTGGGATGTGTTATTGATGATCTATCTTAATTTGATGCTCATGTATTTAGGGTAAATAATAAGAATGTCCTTTAGCAACATAAAGTGTTCAAAAGATAATTCCATTTAGGGTTAAATATTTTTTTGGGGTGGGGGGAAGGGTGACTCAAGTGATCTAGATGCATTGCTTGTAGATATATTTTCCAATCATCACTTGGTTCAAGTCGTATTTAGATTGTAGAAGGTGACCTAGAGTAGGCATTTAAAGGGTACTTCTTGAGTGGGGGAAGTCAATAAGTGTAAATGAAAATATACTAAGGCAACTAAGAAGTCTCCCAAAACCCTTCACTAATGTGAGCTAGGAAGTAATATCCTTTGAAGCATAGAGTTTTAGGTTCGAATGCTTATCACTCTTGAAAGGAGAGCTTCTTGAGTCCAAAATCTGAAGAACGAAGACAAGTCTAAGGATGGGTCTTGAAATCTACTTAGATCATACCCATTGAATTCTTTGTTTGCAATAGATTATGTGTTGTAAGAAAAAAATTCATATTATCTTTATCCTAGCCCAATGGATTTAAAACAAACTAGGTCTCAAAACTATGAAGCCATAAATTTTAGTGGGTTTGATGATTATGTCCTATATATAAATACCATATCTTGGAAGTAATGTTAAAAGCACTCGCTTAAGTAAGGCAAGGGGAGTGTAACCTTTGGTTAGATGACATTGGAAAACATGCCTCAAGTTGAACTGAGGTCCCAAGAATTAAACTCGTAAGTATGTGTTAGTTGTGTTGATCTTGATCTCATCCCCTTTGAAGTGGAGGTGTACTTGGAGAGAACACAATTAGACATGTTGAAGATCATAACCTTGGTCTTATCTAGGTTAATAATCCATTGTCTAAGATCACATATGTTGGATAGGGTGTTGATTTGTCTCCATAAAGCCTTAATCGATGACGCTGAGAGGATCAAATTGTTGACAAATAAAAACAAGGAGATTAAGACGTAGTGTAGAAGAAAATTGTCACTCTCTTACATGTGCTATCTAAGAAAGGATCACAGCTCATCAATTCTAGATTCCAGAGACATTGATTGATGGTAGTGAAGTAGTCCATGATCAACTCAATCTTTCCTATCATCATGCATTTAGGTATTTCCTTTCTTACTCATTAGAGAGACACATGGAAGCATTGTAGCATAGAGCTTAGTGAAATAGTGTCCAATCATGGTGTTGTTATTGCTAGGGTCTAATGTAACTTCCCATTAGAAAATTGGTTTGGATGATACAATGGGACAATGATTGATGAAAATTTGGATGAGCAATATTTATTAAACAAATCAATGATATAGAATTCAAAATAGTGAATATCGTGTTTGAGGAACTTGGCATAAAGGCCTTACTTGTTAGAGACATTTCTTGTGCCATTTGTCTTGACCATTGTCTTAATGTTGCCATGATACAACATATAGAAAGAAGAGGAGGGGGAGGTGATGTGTACTAGACATTACCAAAATAAACAAAGATACCAACTTAACAAGAACTTGACCGAGTCCTCGTTTTTTTTTTTGTATGTCACATGTAGTACTAATTTTTATGCTTGTTTTGAAAAATGCAACATCAATTTTTTGTTCATTTTAGGGTTAAAATATCAACATTTTTCAACCATGGCATTAAAAACCAAATATCATGATTACAGAAAACCCGAAACACACTAAAATACAAAAGTGATCACCTCTTTTTTTTTTTTTTTTTTTGGGGGGGGGGGGTATATATTCTAACAATTTTCAATCATGACATTAAAGACCGAATATCATGACTACGAAACTCATGAAAAAACATGCTAAAACACAAAAGTGGAGATGCAACATAATCTCTTTTTTTAGGGTTAAAATTAAAACATTTTTCAACCATCGCATTAAATATCGAATATCATGAATACTGAAAACCCTATAATTTAACATCTATAATTTGCCTATCTTTTTTTTCAAAAAAAATGTTTTTGAAATTCGTTTAAATTTTATTTTTATTTTTTATATTATTTTTACAATTAAAATTACAATTTAACTAACATTATGACCTAAAATAAAAAATATAAATTAATCTAAAAATAACATTATATAATTTTTATTTAATTATTAGTTGATTATTGAAAAAATTAATTTACATAAAAATTAAAAACATTTTTTTTAATAAATTAAAAAATAAATCACCACACACACACACACATATATATATATATAATTCAATAAATTTAAAAAGCAAATTTACAAAATAGTTTTTTAATATTTTATTAAATCATATTGAATTTTTATTTTTATTTTATAAAAAAAATAAAATAGTTATTATTTTTTAATATATATATATATATATATATATATATATATATATATATATATATATATAATTTTTTAATTGTTTTGAGTTTTTTTTGTTGTGTTATTATTTTTAATGTTGAGTGTTTTTAGTAAAATTTATTAATTGGAATTTCATAGTTATTTTTACGAAAAAATGTTTTGCAGGATTCATTTGGACATAGTTTGTATGCATGCAATCATTTAAAAACATTTAACTTTTTATTTGTTTGGACATGGTTTGTATGCATGCAATCATTTAAAAACATTTTGCATTTTATTGTGTTTCATTGGATCATATTTTACTATTTAAGTGCTTAAGCAGCATGGCTAGACAAAGAGAAGAGTTTAATCATCCTCTTTGGCTTAGCCTTTTGTAAATTATTGTGCAATATTTTGTAATTTCATTTTTCTAACATTTGGTTGGTTTTTTGTAGCCTTCTTTTTCTAACTTGTTTTCTTGTAGCAACTTGTGAGATTCACCTTGAAGAAATTATTAACAAATTGTTACAAGACCTTTGAGCTCGAATGTCAAACAAGGAGGATTCTCTCTTTTTCTTTTGGTCATGGGTAGTTAAAGAGATTCCTTGAGGAAGACTAGGTTCCTTTTGTGGCTTCTTCTCTCTCTTGGCCGTGAGCATTGAGGAGGCTAGTGTGAGCTATGTGATGGTTATAGGCCAGTCAAACAACTCAAGCATGAGGTATGTGGTAGCTACAAGCGTACCACAACAAAAGCTATGTGGTGATTACATGTCAACCACATAGGTGGGGATGCTAGGCATCCACCCCCCCCCACACACACATATATTCCCTTTCCTTTTATTAAAATTCTTTAACAAGTTTTTAAAATTTAAAATTTTAGTTTTTTTTGTTATATATATATATATATTTTAAATAGATAATTTAATTTTTTTTTGCTAATAAAAAATAAATTTGTTTTTGATTTTATATAATAAGGAAAGAAATTAGTCTCTCTCATAGTTCGAAGGGAAGAGTGAGGTTGCCAGTACCCGAGCAACCCACAATTATACTCACTTAAGAGTGCTTAGGTTTGAGGCCATTATAACAATATTCTTCAAGCCATCAAAGTTCAACATGTCACTAGTGGGGATTTGAACCTAGGTGTGTAGGGTAACAATAATTCCATTCAACCACTCAAGATAAGTCCAATTGACACACATGCGTGCGCGCACACACACACATCATTCTCTTCAACCACTCGAGCTAACTCTAATTAATACAAACACAAACACATACACATATATACTTCATTTGTTTTTTTGTATAGTGGTTTGATTATAGTTTTTTTTTTTGTTCACAATATTATAGTTATTTTTGGCTGTTTAAATTTGTTTTAAAAATTACTTTAAATTTTGGTTTTTAATTATTTTTTATTGGTTTAAGAAAGGTGATTTTAAAATTATTATTATTATCTTTTAAATTGTGCTATGTTTTTTATTATTTTGTGTATTTTAATAATGATTTTATAGACCATAGTTAAAAAAATATTGCTATTTTAGTGCCCCATTGAAAATGGGTCAAGTTGTTTTACACTAAGATTTCAAATGAGTTATAGTACTAAAATTAAAAAAAATGAATTGCTGTGCCCCATGAACTACAAACTTGGGATATTAACTCATGTTCATTAGCTAAATATAAAACATGTCAATTATTTTTGCCTATATAGATGTATTCTTAGAGTCATAAATACAAATTTTCTTATAAAAAAGGTGATCCCATTCGATGGGAGGTGGTTCATTAAGGATATGAAATGAAATTTTGGTGTTTTAGTATGAGATTATAACAATAGGTTCCTTGTCTTCCATTGGTTGTGACCATTTTGCAGATATTTTTCATAATTATTCTTTGTCTCTCTTAGATCTATTGATTCATTTATGGTTTGTAATAAATATGATCACCACATTTGTCTCCTCAAAATATTTGGAATTTCCGCAAACCATCATTAAGTGGTGGGTTAGAATCCATTTTTGAGATTCAACAAGATGATGAGCTTAATGAAAATTAGGCACCTTCACTAAGTGGGGTTTGTAGGCTATTTTTAGGTGTATGTCTATTTTTAGACATGGTGAGCATATTCTATAAGTTGCAGGATGCTATTTGTAGATGGTTGATCAAGTTGGAAAAATAGACGAGATTCTATTTTTAGAAGATTGGGCGAAGTCTATTTATAGATCGCTCATCTAAAAATAGATGCATGTCAATTATTATTAGCCCTTAATAATAATCCGACAATAAATATCAACTTATTCTCTTGGAGCACTTTATTTCAGTGAACAGATTTGGCAAATCAGTGGGCTGAAGAAATTACACAATTCCTAGGGTGGTTGGTGACTCATGCATGGAGGACTCAGTTAGAACTGAAATGGCAGAGTTGTGACAGAGTTGGAAGAGTAGTTATGGGAGTTGTTATTTAGTTTAACTCAATGAAGTGAGTTAAACTCAGTTGTGTTAGTTGTATCTAGTTCTAACTGAAGATACACTAGTGAGAGTTTAGTAAATTAATTATTTAATTAATTCATAACTAGAGACTCGCTTGCAACTGAACAAATACAACAGTTAACTACTTGCATGTCAGATCCAGTGGAGACCTAGTGGAGAGATAGGTGAAAGGGTGAGATGGACTATCTGTTGTGACTATAGTGATGCATTCAATGCATCTAACACACATTGGAGATGCCAATGAGGATTGCACAGTCAAAGCAAGGCCAATTCAAATTCATTCAAGGGTCTTCTTCAGCAGGGATTGCGCAGTGGATGCACGCAGTCAGGAGGCAAGAAATTGGTGCTTAGATATGAAAATTTCTGCATGACAGTGTGTAATGATTGTTGATTGTACTGAGAGTTTGATGTACTAAGCTTTGTATGAGATTATTACACGTTCCATTAATATACATGTAATATATGATAGTTGGGGTTTTTAGCTTTAAACTTTCCCGTTAAACAACTGTGTTTATGTGCGATTGATTTTGCTTCATATGTGTTTTGCAATTGGCGATTTAATTTCCACAAAGAATTAAGTGGAAGGATTATGTATTTAACATAAGTTAATTTGTTAGATCAGGGGAGTTCGGTAATATACATGCATCTTGCATAATTTCTACATGGTATCAAAGGAGTGTTAATCACTGAAAATTGCAATATTGAAGCAGTGTTGAGTTTTGTGCTGGTAAGACAATTCGAATATGCTACAGAAATTTCTTGGTGCGACAGTTGAGTATTCACTGAAATGGCTTTCAATGGGTTAAGGTTGGAGTATGCCCTTGAGGGTAGCTTGAACTACATAGCTTGGAATGACAAGATGGAGGCAGTGCTTGAAGATAATGGTTTGAAAAAGTTCATCGATGACGATGTTCCTAAGCCTACTTCTAGCGATGCTGCATTACTTGATGCATGGCAAAAGAAGGTAGCGAAGACAAGAAGGATTTTGTTGGAAGGTGTGAAGGACCATATTGTGTCAAGCCTTCACGGGAAAGCCACTCCATTTACCATGTGGAAGGCTTTGACAGATCTTTTCCAAAGCAGCAACGACCATAGGAAGTTGGCGCTGAAAGATAAGCTCAGAAAAATCAAAATGGAGAAGGGCGACAGTATTCCAAAATATCTCACGAAGTTTGTCCAATTTAGAGATGAGCTGGGGAGTGTGGGAATCATAGTTGCAGATGATGACCTGGTGAGCTTGGCTCTCCTTGGGTTACCGAAGAGTTGGCACAGTTATCAGGACTCTGTCGATGGACGGGAGAAACTTCCAGATTGGGAGTGACTTTGGTCAGATCTAGTGCAAGAGGAGATAAGGCGAAGTACCAGGGATGGCTCTTCATTGAAGAATGATGATGAAGAGAATTATGCTTTGGTTTCCAAATCAAGGAAAGGGAAGGGGAAGAAATTCCATCCAAAATCCGAGGCTAAAGGCAAGAAGCTAGATTTGTCCAAAGTGAAGTGTTTTCACTGTCACGAACATGGGCATCTCGCCACTAACTGCCCACAGAAAAAGAAGAACAAGAAGGCTGCTGGAGCTGTAGCGGGTGAGGCCTTAGCCTCGCAATTTGAACTTTATTTCTCTTTGATCGCATGCTTGTTTTCAAGCGCAATGGGATCGGTGTGGTATCTTGATGATGGTGCTTCCTTCCACATGACGGGAGACAAGGAGTTGTTTAGTGACTTGGAGGAGAAAGATCTCCAAATGCATATAGATATGGGTGACGATGGTAGATACAGTGCGACCGACATTAGAACCATTACCTTTGAGAGGGAGTCAGGTAAACCATTTCTGTTGAAAGATGTTATGCATGTTCCAGGTCTGAAGAAGAACTTGGTCTCGGTCGCAATGTTGGAGGACAGAGGTTATAACATTGTTTTCAGTGAGGGAAAAGCTTTTCTGTGACATAAAACAATGGGTCAAACCAAGAGGATAGGGATTCGAGTTAAGAATATATACAAGCTGGAGGTAGATGGATGCACTGCAATGATGGGAAAAATATAAGTGGTGAGCCGGGATGAGGGCGAATTATGGCACAAAAGATTGGGCCATCTTCACTATGGCGCCTTGAAGATTTTGTAGCAGATTTCTACTTGACTTCCCAAGGGTACTCTTGCGCAGTCAGATCAGTGCAAGGGATGTACTATGGGTAAGTTTGTGAAGACCACCTTCATGAGAAGGAGAACCGTGCTTTGTTGATCCTGGAGAGAATTCACACATGCGTGTGTGGACCTTTATCGGTTGTTTCAACATCAAAACATAGGTATTATGTTATATTTGTTGATGACTATTCTCGTAGATGCTGGATTTTCTTCATGCAGAAGAAGAGTGAAACATTCTCAAAGTTCTATGAGTTTAAAGCATTGGTGGAGAAAGAGTCGGGGAAGCAAGTGAAGGCTCTGCGAAGCGATAATGGTGGTGAATATATATTGAACGAATTAAAAGACTTCTGTAGCAAAGAAGGAATTTGAAGAGAACTCATAGCACCTCATAACCCACAACATAATGTGGTCGCTGAGAGAAAGAACATAACGATCGTGTGTGCTGCACGAGCTATGCTACATGACCAGGGCCTACCAGTGCACTTGTGGGCGGAAGCATGCAACACTGCGGTTTATGTGCAAAACTTTTTTCCTCATAGAGTACTTGGCATGAGTACACCTGAAGAAGCTTTTAATGGTAAGAAGCTTGATATTTCTCATTTGAAGATTTTTGGCTCATCTGTTTACATTCATGTGACAAAGGACGTCACGAAGAAGCTGGAGCTGACTGCAGAAGTTGGGATATTTGTGGGGTACACAGAAGCACCCCATAATTATCATGTGTATTTGTCAAATAGTCGGATGACTGTGGTGCGACGGGATATAAAATTCAATGAGGAGAAAGCCATGAAGTTGTCGCTTGAGAGGGAGCTACATTTGCATGCAGAAGAGGAACTTATTGTTCCCAAAGATGAGCCTCAAGATGTTGATCAACCACATGAGGAGGATCATGGAGTGGAGGAGTCCACTCACGCAGAGCCAAAAATCAGAATAGGTAGAAGGCGTATCACAGAAGCTGAGAGACTAAAGCTTGATGCAGCACAGAATGTAGGTGTCCCTACATCACAATGCAGACAAAGACAATCACCTGACCGATTCACTAGATACATGGCTTTCATGAGCAAGTGTATCGTGACAGAGCCATCTTCCTTTGAGGAAGAAACGCAAGAGCCCACATGGGTAGATGCTATTAGCCACCTACAAATTTTTTTGTCAAGCAAACAGGTGGCTAAATATTTTTCTGAACCTTCAAGAGACACATTTCCTATGAAAATCTCTCATTCTTGAAGCCTCTGTGTGCCCTTTGCTTTTGAAAAGGATCTTCACTGCTGTTTCCATCAAGAAATCTTCACTGTTTGTGAAAAGATTATGCTCAGAAAAATTTCCATTTTCCCCTTTGTATCCATGCAAAATTCCCTATTTTAACCCTTTTTTCCCTTCTCAAAGTTTCCCCTTTAACCCCCAAAATCCCTTCCTAAGTCTTCTAAACCATCTAATTTCCCTTTGCAAACCATGTGAAATCCCTTCATTTGGTGAAAAACCCCTTTTTCCCCATACCGGAACCCTTCTCTAAGCCTTAAAAACCCTCTTTTTGGCTTAAAAAACACTTATTTTCTCATTACAGGATTTAGCCCCTTTCGGCTAAGCCCCTAACCACTTCCCCTCCATGAAACCCAATGCCAAGACCAGGTGCTAAGCCGTTGAGTGCTTATCGCATCGGAAGATTGGTCGGGAGTGTTTTTCTTTGTTAAATGAAAAGTTCCGATGCGAGAAGTGTTTTGTTCTATTTAGCCGCAGGTGCGATATTCATTGTTGATCTGTGTGAGATCTAACGGTCCGCGCAAAACTCATCGCGCCCCGCCTCCTCCTTTTGTCAACCTCCGATCAAGATCTCCATCGTTGATCCTTAAGTAATCCAACGGCCATCGCATCACCGCGCTGATCACCAATCACACAAGTTTATTGTGCCACCCTCCGATTCCCCGATTGGCTGATCTCTGATTTAATCCTAGCTGTTGAATCCACAAGAACCAATGAACAGGATTGGCTCTCTCATCGCCCCTGTGTCCCCGATTGGCTACCCCCAATCCAATGGCGACCGTCGATTTTCCGCTGATCCGACGGTCCACGCTCAATCGCTACATGAACCCATCGGAGTTTTGGCCCCTGCCTCCTCCGATCGCGATTGAATCTCAATCGTCCATCCCATTTGATTTGACGGCCTAGATTGCTCCTACCCATTAACCTGCTCCTCTGCCTTCGTTTTCCCGCTTTCGATCTTACCCGTTCATTCCGCTAATCGGACGGCCCGTATTAAAACCACCATTGACCTGTCTCCACCCTACCAACCACGCATCTCCCCGTATCGCGTTCCGTCCTGCACCATTAGATTTCACAGTCCCAGATCCAACGACCAGTGTCCATATCGTGTAACTTTGGTGTCCGGGATTTAACAGTTTGAAATCACGCGATATGGGAGGTCTTATTTTACCATGTGTCGAGCGGCGAACCATATCGCGTTATTTTGGGAAAATTTCCAAACCAAGCTTTTGCTGCGTGAAAACAGTGGTTTCTCTTCTAAAAACCACTTCCCCACTTTTGTTCCCGAAAGCTTATCTAAAGATCTTGACTGTTGATCTATATAGATCAACGACCCTCATTCCACTGCGTCTTCGTTCACATTATTTTCCTCGGGCCTCCAAAGGACTCCATCGTGGCATCTTAACCGTTGATCTCCTCCTGAGATCTAACGGTTCATATTCTATCGCCCTCCGCCCATGCCGGTCCCACCATTCAAGGCCCGATTTCACTGCGTTTTCACAACTTTTCTTTGCATTCCGCCTAACATCAAAACTTTATGTTATAATATTAAAGTTTATTTCTTTCACCCAACCTCCCAAAAGTAATCCCCACGGTAAATCCCCATTGTCGATCATGATTAGTCCATCTAATCTAATGGCCCATAACCATTTCTTCATCAGGCCACCATCAGATCAGTTTTTCACCATTTCACAACATTTTTCAGCTGTTTTCCACTGCATCCACCACATTCATCTCTGTTGCGCTGCCATTCTCACAGTCTTCCACAGCATCCATCCTCCCGCATGGATTTCTTAAGATTGTTTGTGTCTTTGTGCAGGGTTACAGATGGTGAAAGCCATTCTTTTCTACACAGTCACTGTTAGTGACACAGTAGCGCCAATGAAGTTTTATCAGAGCTAGAGATTGTAGGGAAGACCCCTGAGAGGGTTTTAAACGTATATTTTATCCAAATCAGGGGTATCAACTCCATTTAAGACTCTAGCACCACAAGCCCTGCAAATTCACAGATAGAGACAGTCACAAGAGCGGCAAAGAGTATTAGTGAAGAATTAAGGAGGTATAATGCCCATTATTGAAGATTTTAAGCCTTAATTCAGTGTTTAAAGGGAAAATGTACCATATTGAAGACCTTGTGATTAACATAGAAGGCCTAATGAGGCATAAAGCACAGAAAACAATCTTATCAGTGTCTCACATCAGCGGAAGGTTTTCTCTCGAGAAGGGACATGTTTCCATACTGTTTTTATGCTACATCGAGTTCCTGAAAAGATCTACACCTTGAAAGAAAGTCCTAATGTTGCCATAGCATTTGTTATGCAGTATGGCAAGCCTAAAGGTCATTTATCTGCCTTTTTCTTATCACCAGAGTACTGCAGAGTACTACAGCCGAAAGTACATCAAAGAAGAGCTACTATCAGCCTGTCGAAGACTACTCTTTCACCCAGAGAGTACTGAAAATCAATGCATGGATATTAAAACAAAATGGGCCTCGAGCCACTCTTCTTCTTCTGTTTTAATGTTTCATTAAAAGTTTTATCTACCTCCTCTGCCTCTCTTTAACTATAAAACTCATGAAGAAACACATTGTAAAGGTTGTTGATCGGATATCTGTGAATTGTAAGATGTTTCTCTTGAGATATAGTTATGTGAGTAAAGTTGTAAAATAGGCTGAGGAATATGATTTTAGACTGAATATCAAGCTGTTGGATGATGTTGTATATGACTGGTGTTGCTCTTTAATATAACAAGCACATTTCTTCGGATCCTGATTTAAAACAAAGGTGATGTGTTGTACCTTTGTCTCTGTTTTCCTTCTGTAATTCATTACATTTCATTTCTCTGGTAAGAATCATAAATCTGGCTTAGGATATACCCTTGTATGGTACCCTAATGCTCCTGCTCTTCTTATCTTTGATGTTTTCTACTGATTGTGCTATCTGAGAACTAATTCAAGATAATTTAACCAGTGTAGTAGCTGTCATTCACTGCTAACTGATGTATGAATTTATGAATCTGTTCTTAGATGTTCTTGTCTGGTTTTAATTGAAAGAATTGGGATACTGGGAGTTTAGAGTGTTGATTTTGTTTCACTAGGGTCTTTTTCAATCAATTTAACCTTTCTAATTTCCCTTAAGTTGAATGTCGAAGCATTGAAAGTTCAAAGCCTTTCTCTGATCTCAGGCTTCTTCTTTGTGTTTAAATCTTAAGTGTTTCTTGTTGTCTAAAGAGATAGCCTTTTAGAGGTTGGATCATAGGTGTTTAAGGCATGCCCTGCCCCTAGATCTGATTCCTAAGTGGTCACCTCAGAGGTTTCCTTGTCATTCACCTTCATCCCTTATCATTTCATACCATACTATCATCTTTAAAGATCCTTTGTTTTAGATGACTAGCCCAATTGAAAGCCTTGGATACTGAATAGCAAGTAAACCCTTTTATGACTCCATTGCCCAATGGTCTCGAGTGTTCTCTGAATTATCCCTCCTTTGCCTAAAATCCTCTTTTCTCACCCTTTGTCTTATATTGAACCCTTCCTTCATGTTTCCCAACAACCAAACAAACAAAACAAACAAAAAACCTTGTGCCTTATAACTAGCCTAATACCTTGAACCGAACTTCAAAGACACATATACCTTTGCCTTTATAGAGAGATCCCTCTCTGGACCCAAGAGGGCTAGATCCTGAGGTCCCAAAGTGGTTTTTATGTTGTCTTATTTTTTTGTAGAGCCAAACTTGCCAAAACATAGGAACCCCAACATAATGGCGACTCCACTGGGGAACTTTGAGTGAAACACACCTTCAAACACTTCTAAAGACTCAAAAAAGACCATAGTAGGCTGATTTTAGTGGTTAATCACTGTGGTGGACAATAACCTTCTTGAAACATTCTAAACCTTCCACGTGGTGACTCCATAGTTCCTTAATGATTAAAGACTTCATTGGTGATCAGTAGGCCTGCTGATTATCTTGGTTTCCACAAGACTCCACTGGGAGACCAACCTTCATTACAACATCAGCCATATTAGAAGAAACATACAGGATTAGCTCCTTCGGTTGTAGACAAACATACTGGCTTCAAGAACCATTCATACAAGAGCTTATCCTAACCCAAACCCACCTGAAATAGTTGACAACCCTGAGAACATTCTTAGGAAATCTTGTACACCTAGAAAGACAACTATTTCTAGACACATCCATACAGCTAACTCTGCACCAGAAGACTTTACAGCTCTTTCAGACACCATTTTTGACTTAGACTCACAAAGCAGTTTACCAAGAACTAAGTCATTCAGTGCTTTAGATCAGTCAGACCTCGAGCTTCCTGGTTCACCATCTCACAGTGGTCAACACATTAGGGATAGAGAGACCCCTCCCTATACACCTCCTAATATTAATTTCATTCAAAACTTGGGGCTCTATCACCCTAAATCAGCTCAATAGAGTGTTGCTGGCCCTAGTATTCCTATCATCCACATACCTGCTTCTCAAGCCAATCCTTTACCTCCTCAGAACATCATTATGGCAGCCTGGTATGCACCCTTGGTGTTACCACAGCCTCTAGTGCCTTTACCCAACGATTATCAGTCAGGAATCCCACATTTCACGGAAAAAGACTCTACCATAGCTCAACATCATGTAGATAGGATGGAAGATTCCTTTGACTATATGGAGATAGATGATGAGACACTCAAGATGAGAATCTTTGCCCAGAATTTAGGAGGAGATGTGAAGAAGTGGTTTAAAGGCCTACCTCCTAATAGTATCCATGATCTTCCCTCTTTATATCAATCCTTCATAAACAAATGGGAAGTCAAGACCAACCCTCTCCAAATACTAGCAGAGTATAAGAACCTTAAAATAAATGTAGGAGAGAGTGTCCATGACTATTCTATAAGGTTTAACAGTGTTTATAACGCTCTTCCTCCACACATGAAACCTCCCCAAGGAATAACTTCAGTGAAATATCCTGAAGGCTTTGATGCCGACATGGCCTATCAGCTCAGGGAGAGAGATTACAACACATTGGAAGATATGCAAAAAGGAGGAGTGAGTGTAGAATTGAACCTGATTGAAAAGAGAGCCAGAATGAGGTCTGAGAAAAAGGTAACATATAGGGATGACACATCAGCTTCCACATCCGATCCCAAGTATGAAATTCTAGCCAAAAACATGGAAAGGCTAGAGAAAATGATGGAAAAAATGGTTGTCATAGTCAGTAATCAGAACAGAAACCAAAATCAAAACCAGAACCAGAACTTTAGGAGAAACAATCCCCCAAACAGACAGAGAGACTTTGATCAACAAGTCATACCCCCATTTCAAGAGAACTTCCTTGATGAGGATGAGGGGATAATAGAAGAGTCCGAGGGAACCACTATAAACATGGTGTAAATAGCCAACTGAATCCACAACTGTTCCACAGAAGACAATCATACCTCACACTCACATTGGGATGATGAATGGTTAGAATTTGAGGATTATAGGTTGGGATTTGAAAAATCCATCATGCAGGTTAGAGAACAGTATAAACTTAGAAGCAAGAAAAGCTTAGACACTTCCAAACCAAAAGCTTCTGAGATTACCATTAAGAAGAGACCTGAGAAAACTCCTAAAGCAACTGCTGAAAGCAACAAATCAGCAGCTGAAAGTTCTGGGAAGAACAAAGAGAAAGACAACCAAAATACTGATAAACAAAGTCAACAAACTAGCAGCACTAGCACTGCAGCTAGTGCTCATAATAAAACAGCTACAAACACTGTACATAGTGAGAATCATCGCCCTGATTCTGCCACTAAAGTAGCAGCTAACAAAACAGAGTTGAGTCTTACAAAGAGTCAATCTCCCTTCAATTTGGAGAGTGAGATTGCTAAAATTAAAATTTCTGTCCCACTCTCTGAGCTGGCCACTCAGGATGTATATAAAGGCCAAATTTTGAAAGCTTTAAATCTAGGTGAAAACAGTGACACCGTCAATCTAAGTGATGATCAACCAGCCCTTTTGTTTGGTCCAAAGATGGAAGGGAAGTTTCAGGAAGGGGTAGTATCTCCTTTTTATATTAGCCTCAATATCCATGACAAGATCCTTCACAACACAATGCATGACTCTAGGGCATCACACAACCCTATGCCTAAGGTAGTTATGGAGAAGTTAGGCCTAGAGATAACCCGTCCTTATAAAGATTTAAATTCATTTGACTCCAACAGAGTAAAATGCCTTGGCCTAATCAAAGATCTGTGTGTGAACCTAACCCAGATTCCAGCCAAATGTATGGTTATGGATATTGTAGTGGCAGATGTGCCACCTAAGTATGGCATGTTGCTATCGAGGTCATGGGGAGCCAAGATGCAAGGTACAATGCAGATGGATGGGTCATATGCCACAATCCCTGTCTTTAACCAGCTTAGGAGACTGTATAGAGAGGCACAAATGAAGTTTATGGTTAGCAGCCCTGAAAAACCTAAAAATTCACCTCTGTACTCTGTACACATGGACCTGGAATCTTTTATCCTCTGCAACAATGAATCCATAGACGAGCCAAAGCTTGAAGATAGAGATGCAAAAAATAGAGTCGAGCCCACAGAATTCAACATAATGGCCACTCTAGACATAGAAGAAAACGAAGAAAAAACCTTTGGACTGTGTACTGAATCAGAGACTCAGAATAGACAAAACCAAGACTACAAACAGCTGACTAGTCATCTCTCTGAACTCCATACACATCATGAAGAACAAAACACTCCACACCACGATGCAGACCCCATATTACAACATAACAGTGAAATCAACATTAGGGAGGAAGATGATGAGAAACCTGAAAACAATCCCTTATGGAGAATGAATTTCGATGGGTCTTGCACTAGAAAGACTGTAGGAGCGGGAGTGTGGTTACATAACACTGAGAGTGACTATGCTGAGAGTCATGCCTTCAGACTGGACTTTAAATGTACAAACAATATTGCAGAGTATGAGGCTCTCATCCTAGGCTTGAATCTGTTGAAAAAACTAGGAGCCCGAAGGATAGCTGTACACGAAGACTCTGATTTAATCATAAAACAAGTGAACGGAGAATATATAGCAAAGAACCCTAGATTAAGAGCATACAGAAATGATGCTATGGATTTACTGAAAACCTTTGTGGAATACGAACTGGTGTTTGTTCCTAGGAGTCAGAACATCGTTGCAAATGGATTAGCCTGCATAGCTAGTTCATATCATAAATCACCTAGTGACAAACAAATCATCATTCAGACGAAATATAGGCCTGCGGTGCCAGATAACGAGAAATATTAGCAGGTCTTTGAGGGCGACAAGCAGATAGAGGATTTTTTGATTGGCAGGAATGGGTTTGAATTCTCTGATTTAGACTCTAAATCCGATGAAAGCTGCCTGAGTGAAGAGCCCCCCGATGAAGAAAAATCACTCTATAACGTAGAAATAAACATGTTAATTGAACAACTTGGGAATCAAACCGAAGAATATAAGAACGCAGGAAAAGAAGAAATAGAGGTGTTGCAGTCCAAAGATAAGAATATACCCAGAGGACTAGCGCCTTTAGAGGACCTTTTTGATTTCAACGACGTAGCGAAGAAACCCACTATAGAACATTCATATTCTGACGTTGAGGAATGCAACATAGGCACTAAAGATAAGCCTAAGATGATTAAATTGGCTAAGTCCCTTCCGGCAGATATGAAAAAGAAATATATTGACTTATTTAAAGAGTTCATCGATGTGTTTTCCTCGAGCTACGAGGACTTAAAAGCCTATGATACGAAGATCATCTAGCACAAGATCCCTCTGAAAGAAAACCAAAAACCCTTCAGATAGAAACTTCGCAGAATTACCCGAAACAACTGCCTCTAGTCGAAAAGGAAATCAAGAAGATGTACGAGGTAGGAATTATAGTGCCTGTGAGGTTCTTCGATTGGGTTTCCAACCTTGTAGCTGTGAGAAAGAAGACAGACGAGATCAGACTGTGCATCGATTTCAGAAACCTTAATAGAGCTTCACTTAAAGACAATTACCCCTTGTCAAATATGGAACACATCCTATAGAGGGTAATGGGATAAAAAATGATCTCCTTGTTAGATGGTTTTTCAGGCTATAACCAAGTCCTAGTACTCCCAGAAGACCAACTCAAGACAGCTTTCACCACTTTGTGGGGCACTTTTATATACGTAAAAATGCCTTTTGGACTAATGAACGCTGGTGCGAACTTCCAACGAGCAATGGACATAGCCTTTTCAGAGGAAATAGGGCACTTCATTGTCATCTATCTGTATGACATAACAGTCTATTCCAAGACTAATGAGGAGCACCTAAAACATCTGAGAAGAGTTCTTGAAAAATGTAGAAGGTTCGGTCTGACGTTAAATCCCAAGAAGACTGTGTTCAAGCTTCAAGAAGGCAAGCTTCTTGGCCATATTATATCGGAAAAGGGAATTAAGATAGATTCGAAAAGAGTTGAGGGAATTCTACATATTAGTCAACCTGAGAAATATAAAAGAACTATAGTCCTTTATTGGGAAAATTAACTTCTTAAGGAGGTTTATTCCCAACTTAGCTGAGCACCTCAGGGATATGACAAACATGCTGAAAAAGGATGTAGGAGTTAAGTGGACTGTAGAGGCTAAAAAATCTTTTGAATTAGTCAAATTTGCACTCACCCGGGCACCTGTCTTAATCAGCCTTGACTTTTCAAAAGATTTCCTGATATTTTCCTTTGCCTCCGAGCATATAGTGGCTACAGTCCTACTGTAGAAAAATCCAGAGGGGTAGGAACAACCCATTGCTTTCTTTAGCAAATCTATGAGGGATGCACCCTTGAAATATAACATAATGGAAAAGCAGACCTATTCCTTGGTAAAGGCCTTGAAAGACTTTCGGGTGCATATACTGCATTCTCACATCATTGCCTACGTGCCAAACATAGTGGTAAAAGACATTTTGTCCCAAGATTCGGATGGAAAGAGGGGCAAATGGATTGCTGTAATATTAGAGTATGACTTGGAAATAAAACCCACGAAACTGATCAAAGGTCAGGGCTTAGCTCAACCAATGGCTGAATCTAACTTGCAAGCCCTTGACATAAACATGGTGGATGCCTTGGATGAACAGGTAGAATTTTCCGATCCTATTGTTGAAGAACAATTTCAAAACTCTCCTTGGTATTCTGATATCCTGTATGTACTCACAAACCTCAATGCCCCTCCTGATTTATCAAAGACTAAGCCCAGATTCCTAAAGTTAAAGGCCAGAAACTATTGCATACTGAATGAATGTTTATACTGGAAAAATGCAAATGGTTTGCTGCTTAAATGTCTGCCTGAAATTGAAGAAGAGAGGATTAAACAGGGGTTCCATGCAAGAGAGTGTGGAGGCCATTTAAACTGGAAAGCCACTGCTAACAAAATACTCAGAGCTGGCTATTACTGGCCTACACTTTTCAATGACATCCACAAAATGATAATTGCCTACCATAAGTGCCAGATTTTTGAGGGAAAAAGGAAGCTCCTCCCTCTACCATTACAACCTATAACTGTCGAGGCTCCCTTTCAACAGTGGGGCCTAGATTTCATAGGGGAAATACACCCTGCATCTTCTAATCAACACAAATGGATTCTCACATTCACAAACTATTTCACAAAATGGATAGAGGCCATCCCTTCTAGGAATGCCACAGATTCTGTCATCATTAAGTTCCTAGAAGACCACATCCTCTCTAGGTTTGGCTGCCCTAAAAAGATAATCATTGATAATGCTGCTGCTTTTGGATCCAAGAAAATGTTTGATTTTTGTCACAGGTATCAGATAGCACTCGGTCATTCAACTGCTTATTTCCCACAAAGTAATGGGTTAGCTGAATCATCAAACAAGAGCTTGGTGAACATTATCAAAAAGCTGCTTGAAGAGAATAAGAAGTCATGGCATAACAATTTAGTGCATGCTTTGTGGGTTGATAGGCTAACAACAAAGAAATCCATTGGAATGTCACCATATCAGCTTGTTTATGGAACAGAGGTAGTGTTTCCTACCAGCTTAGGGGTACCAGTGATTAAATTAGTCGAAGAGATTCAGACAGAAGAGGACAACATGGTAACGAGGATAAATCAAACAATACATCTCCAACAAACAAGAGAAGAAGTCTATAACAGAGCTCTGAAAGTGCAGGAAAATATAAAAAGGTTGTTTGATGAAGGAACAAAAGCTTGTGACTTCAAAATTGGAGATAAGGTTCTAAAGTGGGACTCTAAGAGAGAAGACAAAGGAAAGCATGGAAAATTTGACAGTTTGTGGCAGGGTCCTTACATCATCAAATCCACCATTGGTCTAAATGCCTTTTTTCTGCAAGAGCTAGATGGTACAGATCTGTTTGGGGGTCTTGTCAATGGCAGGATGTTCAAGCATTACTACTGCTGATTTCTAGTTTACAGTTTTCATTTCCATTGTAAATACCATTGCTGTGTTTTGTTTTCGAGAAAAGATAAAATGTTTCAAAAAAGAGAGAAAGAGAGGTTCAGACATGCTCAAAATTTGAACCTTTGAAGTGCAAAAGATTGGCTCTAACATGATCAAATCTTGAGCCAAAGGAAGTAAGGAAGCTGGTTCTAATATGCTCAAAATCTAAACTAGCAAAGAAGAAAGAAGGATCAGCTCTAACAAGCCCAAAACCAGAGCTGAAGTGAAGAAGAAAGTGACTCTAACAAGCTCAAAATTTGAGTCACATAGAAAAGAAGGATGCTTCAAAGTTTCAAGATTTCAAGCCTTCAAGATTTTGTTTTCAAGTTTCTGCAATTTTAGTTCATGTGCAGCTGTCTTTATGCCATGGACCCACAGCAAACCAGACTGTCTAATCCTAGTTTGACTATTTTTAAATTTATGTTGTAGAATGTAGAGAAAGAAATCTGCTAGACAGTTTAATCCTAGCAGATATTAGTGTAGGTAGAGAAGCTATGGGGCTAACAGTTTAATCTGGTCTCATGGAGGAATAAGGGTAGAATTAGATTAGTTTATTTCTACTTTCAATAAAAAAAATGATGAATAAGGTCTGCAAATTCAAATGCACCTTGAATAAAAAATGTTAGGACTGGAGGATGGGTAGGTAGATTGTTTGGAGAATGTTTTCTGCTGATTAATATCCATCATGTTTGTAACAGCTGAATCAAAGAAGAGAAGATGGTTCAAAGATCAGGCATCTAGCCTACTTCCCAAAGAATATTTCTGAAATTCTTGACATCTTCAAAAAGATGCCATCCCCATGTGGAGCCACTGTTAGCCACCTACAAATTTTTTTGTCAAGCAAACAAGTGGCTAAATATTTTTCTGAGCCTTCAAGGGACACATTTCCTATGAAAATCTCTCATTCTTGAAGCCTTTGTGTGCCCTTTTCTTTTGAAAAATATCTTCATTGCTGTTTCCATCAATAAATCCTCACTGTCTGTGAAAAAATTATGCTCAGAAAAGCCTCCATTTGCCCCTTCGTATCCCTGCAAAATTTCCCATTTAAACCATTTTTTCCCTTCTCAAAGTTTTCCCTTTAACCCCAAAAATCCCTTCCTAAGTCTTCTAAACCATCTAATTCCCCTTTGCAAACCATGTGAAATCCCTTCATTTGGTGAAAAACTCCTTTTTCCCCTTATCGGAACCCTCTCTAAGCCTTAAAAACCTTCTTTTTGGCTTAAAAAATACTTATTTTCTCATTACAGGCTTTAGCCCCTTTTGGCTAAGCCCCTAACCACTTCCCCTCCATGAAACCCAGCGCCAAGACCAGGCGCTAATCCCTTGAGCGCTTATTCCATCGGAAGATTGGTCGGGAGCGTTTTTCTTTGTTAAATGAAAATTTCCGATGCGGGAAGTGTTTTGTTCTATTTAGCCGTGGGTGTGATATTCACCGTTGATCTATGTGAGATCTAATGGTCTGTGCAGAACTCATCGTGCCCCGCCTCATCCTTTTGTCAACCTCCGATCAAGATCTCCATCGTTGATCCTTAAGTAATCTAACGACCATCCCACCACCGCGCCAATCGCCAATCACAAAATTTTATTGTGCCACCCTTCGATTCCCCGATTGGCCGATCTCCGATTTAATCTTGGCTGTTGAATCCACAAGAACCAACGGCCAGGATTGGCTCTCTCACCGCCCATGTGTCCCCGATTGGCTACCCTTGATCCAATCGCGACCGTCGATCTTCTGCTGATCCGACCTGAGTCCACGCTCAATCGCTACATGAACCCATCGGAGTTTTGGCCCCTGCCTCCTCCGATCGCGATTGAATCTCAGCTGTCTGTCCCATTCGATTCTACGGCCAGGATTGCTCCCGCCCATTAACCTACCCCTCCGCCTTCGTTTTCCCGCTTTCGATCTCAGCCATTCATTCTGCTGATCGGATGACCCGTATTAAAACCACCATTGACCTGTCCCCACCCTACCAACCGCGCATCTCCCCGTATTGCGCTCCGTCCTGCACTATCAAATTTCACAGTCCCTGATCCAACGACCAGCATCCATATCGCATAACTTTGGTGTTCGGGCATTAACAGTGTGAAATCACGCGATATGGACGGTTTTATTTTGCCACATGTTGAGCGACGAACCATATCGCATTATTTTGGACAAATTTCCAAACCAGGCTTTTTCTGCGCGAAAACAATGGTTTCTCTTCTAAAAACCACTTCCCCACTTTTGTTCCCGAAAGCTTATCTAAAGATCCCGACCGTTGATCTGTACAGATCAACAGCCCTCATTCCACCGTGTTTTCGTTCACATTATTTTCATCAGGCCTCTAAAGGACTCCATCGTGGCATCTTAACTGTTGATCTCCTCCTGAGATCTAACGGTCCATATTTTATCGCCCTCCGCCCATGCCAGTCCCACCATTCAAGGCCCGATTTCACTGCATTTTCATAACTTTTCTTTGCATTCCACCTGACATCAAAACTTTATGTTATAACATTAAAGTTTATTTCTTTCACCCAACCTCCCAAAAGCAATCCCCACGGTAAATCCCTGCCGTCAATCATCATTAGTCCATCTAATCTAACGACCCAGAACCATTTCTTCATCAGGCCACCATCAAATCAGTTTTTCACCATTTCACAACATTTTTCAGCCGTTTTCCACTGCATCCACTGCATTCATATCTGCTGCGCGGCCATTCTCACAGTCTTCCATAACATCCATCCTCCCTCCCGCGTGGATTTATTAACATTGTTTGTGTCTTTGTGCAGAGTTACAGACGGTGAAAGCCATTCTTTTCTACACAGTCACTGTTAGTGACACAGTAGCGCCGATGAAGTTTTATCAGAGCCAGAGATTGCAGGGAAGACCCCTGAGAGGGTTTTAAATGTATATTTTATCTAAATCAGGGGTATTAAATCCATTTAAGACTCTAGCACCATAAGCCCTACAAATTCATAGACAAAGACAGTCACAAGAGCGGTAAAGAGTATCAGTGAAGAATTAAGGAGGTATAATGCCCATTATTGAAGATTTTAAGCCTTAATTCAGTGTTTAAAGGGAAAATGTACCATATTGAAGACCTTGTGATTAACACAGAAGGCCTAATGAGGCCTAAAGCACAAAAAACAATCTTATCAGTGTCTCACATTAGCAGAAGGTTTTCTCCCGAGAAAGGACATGTTCCCATACTGTTTTTATGCTACATCGAGTTCCTGAGAAGATCTACACGCTGACAGAAAGTCCTAATGTTGCCAGAGAATTTGTTATGCAGTATGGCAGGACTAAAGGTCATTTATCTGCCTTTTTCTTATCACCAGAGTACTGCAGAGTACTACAGCCGAAAGTACATCAAAGAACATACCTGGAGCTACTATTAGCCTATCGAAGACCACTCTTTCACCCAAAGAGTACTGAAAATCAATGCATGGATATTAAAACATAATGTGGCTCGAGCCACTCTTCTTCCTCTGTTTTAATGTTTCATTAAAAGTTCTATCTACCTCATCTGCCTCTCTTTAACTATAAAACTCATGAAGAAACACATTTTAAAGGTTGTTGATCGAATATCTGTGAATTGTATGCTGTTTCTCTTGAGATATAGTTCTGTGAGTAAAGTTGTAAAATAGGCTGAGGAAGATGATTTCAGACTGAATATCAAGCTATTGTACGATGTTGTATATGATTGGTGTCACTCTTTAATATAACAAGCACATTTCTTCGGATCCTGATTTAAAACAGTGGTGATGTGTTCTACCTTTGTCTCTGTTTTCCTTATGTAATTCGCTACATTTCATTTCTCTGGTAAGAATAAAAAATCTAGCTTAGGATATACCCTTGTATGGTACCCTAATGCTCCTTCTCTTCTTATCTTTGATGTTTTCTACTGATTGTGCTATCTGAGAACTAATTCAAGATAATTTAACCAGTGTAGTAGCTGTCATTCACTGCTAACTGATGTATGAATTTATGACTCTATTCTTAGATGTTCTTGTCTGGTTTTAATTGAAAGAATTGGGATACTGGGAGTTTAGAGTGTTGATTATGTCTCACTAGGGTCTTTTTCAATCAATTGAACCTTTCTAAGTTCCCTTAAGTTGAATTTCGAAGCATTGAAAGTTCAAAGCCTTTCTCTGATCTCAGGCTTCTCCTTTGTGTTTAAATCTTAAGTGTTTCTTGTTGTAAGAAGAGTTAGCCTTTTAGAGGTTGGATCATAGGTGTTTAAGGCATGCCCTGTCCCTAGATCTGATTCCTAAGTGGTCACCTCGGAGGTTTCCTTGTCATTCACCTTCATCCCTTATCATTTCATACCATACTATCATCTTTAAAGATCCTCTGTTTTAGATGACTAGCCCAATTGAAATCCTTGGATACTGAATAGCAAGTAAACCCTTTTATGACTCCATTGCCCAATGGTATTTAGTGTTCTTTGAATTATCCCTCCTTTTTCTAAAATCCTCTTTGCTCACCCTTTGTCTTATATTGAATCCTTCCTTCATGTTTCCCAACAACCAAACAAACAAAACAAACAACAAACCTTGTGCCTTATAACTAGCCTAATACCTTGAATCGAAATTCAAAGACACATGTACCTTTGAATTTATAGAGAGATCCCTCTCTGGACCCAGGAGGGCTAGATCCTGAGGTCCCAAAGTGGTTTTGATGTTGTCTTATCTTTTGGTAGAGCCAAACCTGCCAAAACATAGGAACCCCAATAGATGCCATGGTGGAGGAGTATGACTCCATTGTCAGAAACAATGCCTGGTAGATTGTTCCAAGGCCAGTTGGTAAGTCAATGGTAGGTTCAAGATGGATCTACAAGGTAAAGCAAATTTATGATGGGAGCGTCGGGAAGTATAAGGCAAGATTTGTTGCCCGGGGCTTCTCACAGATCGAGGGGATTGATTATGAAGAAACCTTTGCACCTGTCACATAGTATTATTCCATAAGAACCATCCTTGCTCTCTCAGTGCAGATGGGTTGGCACATTCATCAGATGGATGTGAAGATTGCGTTTCTTAATGGGATCATTGAGGAAGAAGTATACATTGAGCAGTCTGAAGGATTTGAGATCTTCAGCAGCGAGTCACATGTGTGCAAACTCAAAAGAGCGCTGTATGGGCTGAAGCAAGCACCCCGTGCTTGGTGCACACAGATCGACAGCGATTTCACTGGACTTGGCTTCACCAAGAGTGCGGCGAATGCAAACCTATACCAAATTGTGGTGGAGGGTAATATTTTAATCGTTTTTCTTTATGTTGATGATTTAATACTAACAGGTGATGAGTAGTTGATACACTCATGCAAGGAAGATCTTGCAAAGGAGTTTGAAATGAAGGATTTGGGCCTCTTTCATTATTTCCTTGGATTGAAAATATGGCAGTGAGAAGGTGAACTATCTGTGTCTCAAGGCAAGTATGCTCGGGATATACTCGGTAAGTTTCACATGTAGGACTACAAGCCCATGGATACTCCTCTTCCATGAAATTAGAGGAAAGATGATGCTACATCGGTAGAGGTAGTGGATGCTACTGTCTATCGACAGTTGGTGGGTCCACTCATGTATTTAGTTAATACAAGACGAGACATATGCTATGCGGCGAACCAACTTAGTCAAGCGATGGTTAAGCCTACCAAGCTCTTTTGGAAGACAAGCAAACATGTCTTGAGATATCTCAGGGGCACATCTGAGTATGGCTTATGATACAGACAGACGGATGAGGTGAAGTTGCATGGCTTCACGGATGCAGAATGGGTAGGCAACCCAACAGATAGAAAGAGCACATCAGGAGGGGTTTTTCAGTATCAGATCTACAGTAGTTTCTTGGTACAACAGTAAACAAAGATCCATGGCACGCAGTTCAACGAAAGTATAACATATGGAAACAAGTCAAGCTGCATGTGAGGCTATCTAGATGAGGAAGATCCTGGTTGGTTTGTTCGGTTCTCATTTAGATCCTACAGTGATACATTGTGATAATCATAGTTGCATTAAAATTTCAATTAATCCTGTGTTTCATGATAGATATAAGCATATAGATATATGGTATCATCATATCAGAGATTGTCTGCAGCGGAATATCATGTTGCTTCAATACATTCCTACGGAAGATCAGGATGCAAATATTTTGACGAAGGCGCTCACTAGGAGAAAATTTGAATGCCATAGAGGCAGGATCAGGGTGAAGGATAATCCCTATCTTGTTGAGAGGGAGTGTTGAGATTCAACAAGATGATGAGCTTAGTGAAAATTAAACACCTTCATTAAGTGGGGCTCGCAGGCTATTTTTAGGTGTATGTCTATTTTTAGACATGGTGAGCATATTCTATAAGTTACAGGATGCTATTTGTAGATGGTGGATCAAGTTGGAAAAATAGATGAGTGTATATTTTGAGAAGAGTGGGCGAAGTCTATTTATATATCTTTAATATAAAAATAAATGCATGTCGATTATTATTAGCCCTTAATAATAATCCAACAATAAATATCAACTTATTATCTTGGAGCACTTTATTTCAGTGAACAGATTTGGCAAATTAGTGGGCTAAAGGAATTACGTAATTCCTAGGGTGGTTGGTGACTCATGCATGGAGGAATCAGTTAGAACTGAAGTGGCAGAGTTGTGACAGAGTTGGAAGAGTATTTATGGGAGTTGCTATTTAGTTTAACTTAGTTAAGTGAGTTAAACTCAGTTGTGCTAGTTGTATCTAGTTCTAACTGAAGATACACTAGTGAAAGTTTAGTGAATAGTTGTATCTAGTTATAATCGAAGATACACTAGTGAAAGTTTAGTGAATTAATTATTTAATTAATTCATAACTAGAGACTCACTTGCAACTGAACAAATACAACAGTTAACTACTCGCATGTCAGATCCAGTGGAGACCCAGTGGAGAGATGGGTGAAAGGGTGAAATGGACTATCTGTTGTGACTATAGTGATGCATTCAATGCATCTGACACACATTGGAGATGCCAATGAGGATTGCGCATTCAAGGCAAGGCTAATTTGATTCATTCAGGGATCTCCTTTAGCAGGGATTACGCAGTGGAGGCAGGCTGTCAAGAGGCAAGAAATTGGTGCGTAGATATGAAAATTTATTTATGACAGTGTGTAATGATTATTGATTGTATTGAGAGCTTGATGTACTAATCTTTGTATGAGATTATTGCATGTTCTATTGATATACATTATATATGATAGTTGGGGTTTTTAGCTTTAAGCTTTCCTGTTAAACAACTGTGTTTATGTGCAATGGATTTTGCTTCATATGTGTTTTGCAATTGGCGATTTAATTTCCACAAAGAATTAAGTGGAAGGATTCTGTATTTAACATAAATTAATTTGTTATATCAAGGGAGTTCGGTAATATGCATGCATCTTGTATAATTTCTAAATCCACTGCTATAATATGTGGCATGTGAGGGGGAAAGGTGCAGAGCGAGGGGAGGGGTAGAAGGGTGTGGGTGCCATGGGGAGACAGGAGACAATTCCAAGAATTGTGTTGGCCTCATTATCTTGTCTTTCTTTTTATCCCTCACATGCCTATGCGTTTCTCTCTTAGAGCACACTTGAGCTTCATATTATTAATTCTATTGTTTTATCTTAAGAATAACCCACTTTTCAGGTGATAGGAACACTTCTTTTCGCCATTGTAAGGTTAGATTCTACTTTATATGAATAAGTGCATATTTGAGGAGTAAATCCTATTTTCCAGGAGCCAGGTTACTCCATTTGGCTAATAAAAATCCAAGTTAGCTCTCTCATGAAAACACACTTGGATAATTAGGGCATGTTCTCTCATGCTTTGAATGAAACTTTAATCTTAACATAGTTGCATGAGTACTAATTCAACTCTATTACATTCAATTGAATTGCATTGCATTATATTATCTCTAGATGGTTTTTTTTACCAAACAAGTTAATTAAAAATACATTTCCCTAATTATTTTTATTCTCCTCTTCCATAAATTATTAATTGCAATGTGTATTAATTATATTATTATATCCTCTTGTGGGTTGATCAGTAAAATCTTACAAAATCAATGTGTCACCCAAATTGGCTAACCTTCAATCGATTTCGTTGAATGATAAACTACTTCATCCTCAATCATCACCATTCATGGCTTGAAAACTCAACCATAATCATTGTTGCTTGGATTTAAAAGTCCACTAATCAAACCCATGTATAACCCCTAGAAGCACATATAGTCTTCATCCCTGAAACCTCTCCTAATTTATACTCCAATATTCCATAGAGACAACAATCTATCCAAGTGACTATATAAAAAAGAGTTGGTAAATAAAAATTATCATTGAAAAGATTTCTTGGACAAGATTAAATAATGGTAAGACAAAAGTAAAAAATTCCCTAAACAAGATCTAAATATAGTAAGGTAGAAGTTCAATACTAGTAGAATCCTTGTATCGCTAATAGCTCATGTATGCCTTTTGTCATGGATATGATATGGATAGTTACAACACTTCTTTATTGCTCAAAATTTAGGGTGTATTTCCATATGTAATGCTAATTTATATATCTCTTTTCAAATATTCCGCCCCTCTATACATTGTTATGCTCTATAAAAAGGGTGGTTACAAAAATGAATTTCACTAATTTATCATTCATAGGTTTGAACTCGCAAACATTTGAGGTCGATCTTGAGTGAACTCCATTTATATCTATGCCATGTGGTACAAACCCATGACGAGAATGAAACCCTGATATTCAACAAAAATTTATAGGTTTAAACATACACTCATTAGTATTAGCAACGCAATGTCTACCCCATTGAAAAAATTCTTTCCCTTCATCTCTTATGCAGTGAATGAATGTTCTAATAGGTATAAAACCCTAATTTCTTAACATGTGAAACATCTAGTTTATATCCCATATAAAAATATTCAAGAACGAATAATGTTTTCTTGGAGATCTTAACACACATAGATGTTAATAAGATGTGTGGTGCACCAAGTTGATGTTGAGCTCAAGATATACAAGTAGTTATTTAATTAACCACTTAGTATTTCCATAACTGCAGAGTATCTATATTTGAGAAACATTGATATAATAATAAATGTTAATATTATTAAACTATAATATATTAACATCTTTGTTTGCGATTATTAAACTATTATTATGTTAACATCTAGTTTATCAATGTAAATATTGTAATTCACTATTACAAATAAGTTTTCATCATTTTCTTTTCCATGTAACCAAGCAGCCCACCGACTATCTCGTGGGTAAGGGTCTAGCCCATAGATAAGGGTAAGATATTCTTTAGGGCTCAGGGTCATTCAACAAAAAGTTTCAAAGACATTACAACAATACTCAATATGAGCACAAATGTCAGTTGTGGGAATTGCCTAGGTGGGGAGAATAATAATCATTCCTCCCAACCACCCAAGATAAACCTAATTTACTAATAAGTTTTAATCGTCTTTATAAATTTATTTTATTATAAATTCTATATAATATATTCTTTAATAATGGAAAAAACTAAATTAAGTATAAATAACATAAGAATATTTTGCATGCTTTATTACTTGAAAACTGTCTAATAGATATTTTTAACTTGGCACGTTATGAAAAAATGTTTGATTATGTGACCAAAAATTTTAATATTGGCCATGAGGGAGCTTGTGAAAAATTTATATGGCTGATTAGTACAATGTTTATTCCAACATTTAGCACAATGCCTATTATGATGCGTAACTATATATATCTATGGGTGAAAACAATAGGTTTTGTGTTCATGGAATTTTTAACTATTATGATCATGAACACATTAATCCTCCTAATTTCCATGATCCTAATATAATTACCCCTAAGAAATATGATCCTATATTGTTCTATACCCCTAACCCTTATGATCTTTAATATTATCGTCCTTTGAAATGCTATGGAATTCAAAGAAACCCCTTATAACACAACAAAATATATTTCCATTATGATCAAGTACATATTAAATCTCCTAACCCTTATTATCTTTGATACAATCACTACTAACCACTATGAAACTAGTATAACTCTTGAGCCTTATTTCCCTTGGAACAATCGTCACTATCGACCATGATTAACCGATGTTGACTATATCATCCATGTTGATTATATTTCATGATATTAACTTGATTGACCCACTAACCCTTAGCCCACTTGCCTAGTAAAACTATGCCCACTTATATCCTACAAATCACCCACAAACCTTCTACTCCACTGATTGCATTGAACTATCAAGCCTCCACCCTCATGCACCATATTGACCACCATTGAGAAGTGTTGACCATCATTGGCCATGGTTGACCTTTTTGACCATTGTGATCTATGGTCAATCATGGTTTACCATAATTCAAACCATTTTTTATAATGATTGATTTATCAATTAGCTACACACCCATAACCCCCTAACCCATATTGACTATGTTGTTTAATGATGACTGTTAGTCAACATTAAACAACTAACCACTTGGCCCTAATCCACACCCAAGTATATTGATTACGCTATAACAAAACTATGTCATTAACATCCTTTTCCACTTCCATTTACTAATTTAGTGATTTTTTTGGTTAAATTTTAATGAAGTCTTGGTGCTATTTCAAATGATGATGCTAAAGTTGACATTATATCACAATTTGGAACTAAACTCAACATTGATTGCACTAAGTTTAGTATTGGGTTTAATTAGTGTTAAATTTGGTACCAATTTTAGCGCTAGGTTTCCTAAATAGCTAAAAAAGGAGGGAAAGTTTTTCAAAAAGAAATTTATGAAATATAAAAGTGATACTATTAATCCAATTGTCTCAATCCTCATGAGTGTGAGGGTATTTGTGTTTTTTTTTTTGTATCACATAGAAACCCAACAACCCACCTGACATGTAGTTACTAGTAAACCTTTGGGCGTTTATGGCCTGCCTCCCTTTCCGTAAATTGGGTCACAACTGAGGGGATTTAAACCTTGCATCTCTCAGTTTTCTTAGGACTCACATCACTTCGATCACCAATTGATATGCTCCCCTGGGATGGGAGGGTATTTATGTTATTTAATTTAAACTAGAAATTGCACCATATGTTGCAAAGGAAACGATGTAAAGCAGTAAAAAAGGAAATAGTAGTATAGAGTAAGTTGAGTTTCAAGGTGGTGAAGGAGTTGGAGCTTAAGAATATGCATCATTTTGGGAAGGCTGGTAGCTAGATGCATATGGAGGATCATATCAAATAAGGGTCTATGAAGCTAAGTTATCCTCTAAAAGTACAATGAAACTAATTCATTAGAAGACCTTCCAAGAATACTCATAATATAATTTGTTGATATGTTGGAAGGCCATTGTCCAAGCCTTGATGAAGAAGTTGAGTTTTAAGGCGGTGAACTAATTGGAGCTTATAGTTATATAAAAATAGATTTGTTAAGGTCAAAAACCTACTAACATAACCAAATTCAAATGCATCTAGCACCATCATGAACTAGTGTGGAAGAATCTCAAGAAACTTTCCAAATTCAAAACCCAATACACCAAACCAAATATGCATACAAGAAACGACCAACATATTTGAGAATTTATTTTTGTTTAAACGATTAATACACCAAACTTACCCTATGACATAATGATAAGAAAAAGTAATAAAACATTGCACTTGTAATGACATTTTCCATACCACCTTCATCCCTCCCTCCCTGCATCCTTGATTACTCCATGTAAAATAAAATTATTATATAAATGAATTAGGGTGTAACTGATGCCCGGGCTACGTCAGTTTTCCAACATTGTTCATTTCTATGCATATAGCAATAATACACTTCACTGTTTTGCCCCAATAAATTTAAATCTAGGCACTCTATAAACTATGCGGAAGTTTGATAATTTCTCATACATCTATGGTTATGAAACCATAATATAATCCTCCCTCCTTAATAGTCCATTCAATAATGCGTAAGCTTCGTTTAATAAGGGTTATAACTTATATTTCAAACCCTTCGCATAAAGATTGGGTCAACATTCATTTTCAGCAAGATCACTTATATATATACATAATGGTCATGTTATATGCCCGCCTTTCGCTATTCGACAAACAATTAAATACATTTGGCCCCACAATTACTTACCTTCGGTCTGGAATTCCATACAACCTTGAATTTAATTAAAACGCCAAGGCAAACATATATTAAACTTTGACAGACCCCATAGATGGTGGCACTCTCTTTTATACATATGGTCCAATGTCAATATATGTATATGCTTGTTATGTCCGCTAATTAGCTTTGATTTTGAACACAGTTCTTAATACCATAATGCTCGACCATAAAAACATTACCCACCATTGGTTTAGGCCTCGAGGTTATACAACCGTTGCATCAAAAGACATCAGGGCCCACCATAAGCCTTCAACCCCTGCTTGGTTTAAATGTCGTACAGATCCGACGGCCCCGCCTATGTCGCGCTCCAATCTTAGATCAAATGGGCATAAATGCATATCGTGTTTTTTTGTCGCCCAAGCGTTAACGCTCAGAAGTTACGCGATGTGAGTTGTTTTTGAAAACCGCCTTTCTCCACGCGTCAAGAGTTGGGATAGATCACATTTTTTCACCTAATTTCAATTACCACTTTGCACTTGCGCGATACCACCAGGATTGAATCTTCAACCCACCTTTACTGTTGCTCCAAGTTTCGGTCATACATGGTTCCGTCTCTTGTTAACTCCTCCATTTCCTTCGTTCCTTTATTATCTATTCATCATCGATTTATAACTCTATGCAGCCGAATCTCCAATCGACCATCCGCCCTTTATACTTTCAATCCATACCAACCACTGTGTTCAGTAATATACATCAGCGTGGTATAATCGACGGATATTGACATAGTCATTCCACTATTATTTCATTTCCTATCCATGGTATCCTACGCCTTCAAACTTAACTTCGTTCTAACTCTCTCCACAGTGGTCCTCGCTTCGGCATGGGAGATCTCACCTGTCTATGAAGGACTTAAATTCATTGGAACATCCACACACGGCTAGTCAGATTAAATGATATTCAATCAAACTTAATCCAGGACTGACTCATGCATTCCCACTCAGACTCGAAGTACTCTACGCGCAGGTTTAAATCATATGACACCCATATAAAATCAGTTCTCTCAGAACGAATCCTATCTTGATACCTTTGAATTGCGACATGTAATTAAATACCTCGCTGGAATCGATCCTTCCAGTGATCGATTCACCTCATTTGTAAGTCAAATTCAACTACAATATCGATTAACAAGATCGTTCTATCATATGCAGGGCATCAGTTGGGCTTACAATCCCAGGGTTTCATCGCACTGGTTTTTACGTGATTGCAATATATTCGAATTTGTAAGGTTAAAAGAAGTATTTTATAATACATTTTGTCAACTACTTTTCATCTCTTAAAAAGAAAAATTATAATAGCTAATTAATAATTAATATATTAAAAATAAAATTTCCATAATGATTCATTAAATTAAATAATTATCTCAATGAAGCAAGTTCACATGTTGTATTTCAAAAGTTGTAGAAGCACAGTCCTGGAAATCCAACGTCCTTCCTTCCTAAGGACATTTCTTGTTCATTCGAATAACATAGTCTGATAACATTGCCCCTCTGTCATCGGTCACGAGATTCAAGACACATTTTAATAAATATGGGGCTTACCAATTCAACTTAAAAAAATTTCCTTTAGTATAGGCCGGTTCCTCAGAAGCGACTTTAAAACACGTGGTTGAACAGAGGGCCAGAATGCTCGTTTTCTAAAGGAACTTAAATCTTTGGAAAGACACAATCTTTCGTCAAGTTTTCAACGTTTTCCTTTCTATGCAGTACAAAGCAAAGCTCGCTTTGACGAAGACAGGGACACCATAACAATAATGCTGACGGAAATGCCAAAAATATGCATAAACAAAGCTAACGGAAGCAGCGGCACTGTTTAAATTCGCTAAGCTTTTGAAAAAAAAATCCAAAATATAATTAAAGATCTGAAACAGAAAGATGCAGTCTGCAAACATAATGTACAACAACGCACATGAATACTTGAAGCCACCTGTAGACAGAAATCGGGGACTGTTCCGCTCTCTCCCCCACCTATGAGAAGAAGTCTCTGTTTTCTGTAAATTTGTCGAAAATTCTCCGTATTCTGAGATTCTGGGAACCCTTAAACAGTCTGAAAGTAATTAGAGACGCCTCCCCTCCCTAGCAAATGCCCGCTCAAGAAGTTTAAAGTCATTTTCATAACTGAATAATAACAGTAATTAATCAAAGGTTGAAATCATTTGAATCGTCTAACATGAAAATCAACAGTACATAATGGTACAGGTGGCACTTTAGGTAGGTTTTTTTCAAATAAGAATGCTTTACAGCGTAAATATCTTATTTTTCCTCACAAAATCCCCTCTAACCTTACTCTCATTATTTTCACATTTTCCTCTCCCTCTCTTCTCTTCTCCTCCTTTCTCCTTTCTTACTCGAGGTTTTCTTTTCTAGAATTTCATCCTCGTGGATGCTAGAATTTTAGTTGCATGGAGGAATATCCATGAGGAAGGTAATGCATTCTCCCTTCCCTTCTCCTCCTCTCTTCATCTTTGACTTTTATTTTCCTTTATTAATTAGCTAATGTTTATTACTGTAGGTTTAGTGTTTCATGCATGGAGGTTAAGGTTTCATGGAGGAACCTCCATGATGAAGGGAATGACTACTCACTTCCCTTCCTTTCTATACTTTTATTTTAGTTTATTTATTTTCTAATGTTTATTGTTGTTTTGTTGGTATTGATTTAGGGTTTTATGGAGGAACCTACATAGGAATGTTATGCATTCTCCCTCTCCTCTGTTTTTGTTATTGTAGATTTAATCAAGAAATAAGAAAAAAATATCATCTTGGGAAGGGGGCGAGTTAAATGCACAAATTTGGTTAATGGGTGTGGCTTAAGGAAGACCCTTTCATTAGCATAAGAAGACATGGATTAAAATATCAATGCCCAAATGACTATCATTACTTTCTCTTCCTTTGGAATTAAATGCCAATATTTACCTTATATCGACATTATTCACTTGTTTGCATGCATTGGTTAAGCTATTTTTAGTTTAGATCTACACTTTTAATGGAAATTTATTGTGGGGATGTAGTTCAAGTATAGTTATTTCCTTTTGAAAAGTGATAGGGGTCCAAATCCCACCAATCTCTTACTAATTTCCATTTATGTTTCCATAAGTTTTTGTTTGCACTAGGTTGGTTTAGTTTTAATTTAGATTTTCACTTTTTATGGTAAATTTTGTGGAAATATAACTCTAGTCGAGCTTGTGCCTCTTTGTAAGTGACATGCGTTTAAATCAAAACATTCTTTTATTATTCATCAATTATTTACTAATTTTAATTTTTATTTAAATTTTAATTGATAAATAATTGATGCTAAATTCAATGTCAAATATGATGTTAAACTCAATTCTTAACCTGAAGCTTATTCTAATGCTAAATTTGAAGCTAAATCTAGATTAAATTCGGATCCTAAATACAAATATCAGTTTAACAACAACTTCTACATGGAAAAATGCTCTAACTTGAAAAATATGCACTACAATTTGATACTAAAATCAATGTTAATGACTTGTTTGTTTTAGTGCCACTTGATCCACTGTAACTCCCTTGGGCCACTAAACTCAGTGACCCACTAAAATGACTATCATTAAACATATTAACAATCATTGGTCGTTGTTCACCATGGTGGTGCTATCTTGGACATATTGACTATATAAACCACATTCATCATACTCAGGGATATTAGCAACATTAACCCATGAAATCATAGTTTACTTGCCATTAACAATGTTTCTACTTATATTACAATAATCCATTAACTACATAGCCTGAAAATCCCATCATCAACAAACATTCTAATCCCATTAACCTATTAGGCAATAAGCCTGCTCTCCATTGTCAATGAGCATACTGACCACTTTTGGCCATGAATAATATTTTTGTTACCATGTTGACCATATTTGATAATGATTTTTCATCATTGATCATGGTTGAATTAGTTATTATCCATTCACCCTAACCATCTAACCCAAATTTACTTATCTAATGTCAACCATTAGTGAATATCAATTCCCTACTACAACTATACACCTACTCTTGACCCACCAACTAGATTACAAACCACATAATCCATTACCACCCATTTTCCACTAATATTAGTAGCTTAGTGATCATTCAATAAAGGTGGTGTTAGCCACCTATAATATTTTGTTATACCAAAAGGTGGCTAAAACTTTCTGGAGCCTCCAAGGAACAAATTTTATCACTAAAAGTTGTTGGCTCTTGAAGTCTCTTTAAGGCCTCCTGCCTTTTTCCCTCTGTCCAGATCCTACACTGCTGTTTACATTTCAAAAGACTCAGAAATCCTGCTGATTTCCAAGCCAGATCACTTCTGCAAAGGCCATATTTTCCCTTCCCCACTTCAGAACTAACCTTCATTTGTTTCCCCTTTTTTTCCATGAATTCCTCTATTTTTCATGAGTTCCCTTCTTCCATTCATGAAAATTCACTTGATTAAGGTTAAAGACTCACTCTTTAACCTTACCGAAACCCTCCCTTTCCTTTGAAAATCATTTAAAAACACATTTTTCATAAGTATTGGACTTAAGCCCTTAGGCTAAGTCTTTAACCCCCTTTTCTTCCATACGCCCGCACACTGGAACCAAGTTTTAAACCCTTTGGCGCGAATCGCAAAGCGCAAATTTCATAATCGCAATATCGCATTTTCATATGTTGGTCAATCGACCCATCGCAAATATTTGCGATGCGATCAAACCCATCGCAGTTTTCCGCTCATCGCATATCGAAAATCACGGAATCGCGATTTTATCTAAAAAAGCTCATCGCAAGTTTCTGCGATGCGATCCATCGCATATCACAAATCGCATGTTTCGTTGTTTAAACAGTTTGATCCATTGCAAATATTTGCGATGCGACCGCTCCAATCGCATTTTTCCCCAGCACTCATCACAAATCGCAATAGCGCATTTTCTCTCCGTCGCATAAATCCACCATTGCATTTTCCACCTTTTGCGATTTGCGATTGATCCCGCTTGGCCCACCATATGATACCCCCGCCTTTCATATAAAAACGCTTTTTTCCTTTGTAAAGTCGAAAATGATATATTTTGTGGTTTACAAAGGTTTTGCCCATTACATCCCGCCGCTACATCTCCACCGTCGATCTGCACCCCCGCTCCATGATCCAACGACCCTGCTTCCTCCGCACAACCTCCAATGCAGTTCTACCTATAAATGCAGGATTTCATAACTTTCGTTTGTATTTTGCAAGGTTTAACGTTTTCCGCTATATTCAGAAGGAAATTCGAAATATGAGGGTGACGACCCTCCCTCTTTTGATTTGTCAAAGGAAATCGGCTACAGGGTGCAAATTCACGTTTTCATCAGTGTTTCATGAGGCATTGATGCCATATAACCCTGCGTAGCCCTGCACACCAGAAAATGCAGTTAAATTGGGCACCGTTCAAGAGTATCAGTGCCGAAGACAAAATATACCAGAAACAGGACGTTTGAAGACCAAAACACAGATTTCAAGTTAATTAAAAGGTGTTTTGGGAACGACAAAGACATCTGTCAAGATGAGAAAGCCTCCACCGACATAAAAAGAGGCTAATTGAACCCTCCATAGCTCCAAAAGACACCAGCAGCCTTGCAGAAATTAAAGATCGCCGAACAATTAATGCAAATCAAAGAATATTATCTCTAATTATTGGCAAAACCTTTCTGGAAGTTGAAGAACAATTGGGAAGCAGGTCTTTTCAATCATTTGGCCTCGAATGACACAAACAGAGTTATGAAGTAGAGTTATAAACGATTATATTCCCACCTTATGCCTTGCCTGGTTCCCGAAGGCCAGGAATTGCATTAATTGCATAATTGATAATACTTGACCCCTGAGAAATCTTCCCACCTCTTCATTCTTCTATAAATACTGCTATAGAAGATGGAAAAATGTTGGTCTTTGGACATCTGAATGCATGTAATAGTTATTCTAAAGCTACTGATGCCCTGTCTTGTAACTGAAAGATACACAAGCTGATATGAGAATTTCAAAGCTGTAGAGACCAAGACACGGTTAATAGCGGTTTGGGGGAAACATCCCAATACAAGGCACTGAATTCATGGAGATCCTCAATTATGTCAGTAGTGATGTGCTCCTTCTTATTAATTGTTATTTTTCTTAATGTTTTCCTCTTATTCACTTTCTGCGATAAAGAGCGACAAACATAGACGGTTGGGATATGCTCTTAGGGACCCTACTCTTCAAAGCTTCTTCTGTCTTTCTTCATTTGGATGTATGCTCTTTCGAAAGTATATTAATGGGGTTAGTTTAAAAGTACTTCCCTGATCTAGATTTCTCTTTAAAATGAGCCTTCCCTGTGTTTTCGTTAGAGTATATTAATGCATGCTAGTTTAAAAGTACTTCCCTGATCTAGATTGCTCTTTGTGATTATCATCTGTGTTTCCTTATCGAATATGCTGAAAGCAGGCTAGTTTAAAAGAACTTACAGTCTTAGCGAGTTCGAACACAAATACAAATATTTACGATTGAAAAGTAACTTCATTGGATATAGTTTCACTTCCTTTTGATCAACGATAACTTAACTTGGTGTTTTTCCTTAAGTACATGTTGAAAGCAAGCTAGTTTAAAAGTACTTACTTGATCTTAGACTGTGCTTTGTTCTTCCTTTTGTTTGGTCTTTCACTTCTTATCTGTTTCATTCCATAAAATCACTTTAAAAGATCCTATGATATAAGTAACTTGCCCCATGGATCCTTCTTGAATCTTGCTGTCCAATTAAATCCTCCTATGACTCCATAGCCCAATGGGTTAAAACTGTCTTTGCCCTTTTCTGTCAACTGAATCATTCCTTCATTGCAGACATTTTCACCCTTTATTTAGAACTGCCTTTCATCTTCATCATGTCTTTGCCCAACCAAAAAAAGACAAAGCAAACCCATGCTCTTCATAACTAGCCTAATATCACAATTGCAGCCTTTGAAGATCACATCTTTTAACTCATTTATAGAGAGATCCCTCTTTGGATTCAGGAGGGCTAGATCCTTGAATCCCAAAGTGGTATGATGTTATCTCTATAGTTGGACTTTTCCAATCTTGCTAATTACAGGGTGCAAACATAATGGCGACTCCACTGGGGACTTTTTGAGTTCATAGTTGCTTGGCCAACTTTTATAAACTCTTTAGTTTCCATACAACCAAAATAACTCAGAAAACCCAAAAATATTTCAAATTGGTATCTAATAAACATGGTAGTGGACCATAAAACCTTTTACATCTGAAAAGGAGCTAAAAACTTCCACTTGGCGACTCCACAATCCTGAACAGACCTTAAGACTCCACTGGGAAGAACCCTCATCACTATACTATCCTTCAAACTCAGTTAGAGGACTATAGGATTGAAATTTGTGTAAAATAGATTAGTTAACCTCTCAAATATTGTCATACCTGGTTGAACTTTTCTTGTTATTAGGGTCTAAAAAATACAGCATAGTGGCTCCTAGAAATATTCACACTAGAGCCCATCCTGACCCAGATCCACCTGAAATAGTTGATGACCCAGAAAGCATCCTTCGGAAGTCTCCTAGGATTAAATTATCAACTGTTTTCAGATCACCCTTGAGAGCTAATTCTGTCCCAGAAAATCTTTCAGCTCTACAAAAATCACAAGATGACCTAGTAAATCCCTTTAGAACCAGGTCTCTTGGCGATTTAGATCAGTTAGATTCTGAGTCTTCACTTTCATCTCCTGAGACAAGTGAACATCCTGGTGGTAGAGAAACCACACCTCCCGACTTACATTTCCTTAACAACCTAGGTCTCTCTCATCCAAGATCAGCTCAGCAATCTATTCCTGGTCCATCTACTTCCACTCACCCTACATCCACTGTCCAAACCACTCCACTCCAGCCTACGGTCCCTCTTGTAAATCCACCTCCACCACCTGCCATGGCTGCATGGTATGCTCCTTTAGTCCTTCCTGTACCCCTATTCAATCTTCCACAGGACTATCAGTCCAAAATTCCATTATATGATGATAACAATGCTACAACTGCATCACAACATGTGGATAAGATGAATGACTACTTTGACAGAAATGAAATTGATAATGATTCTGTCAAGCTTAGATTGTTTTCTCAAAGTCTGGGGGGAGAAGTAAGAAAATGGTTCAAAGGTCTAGCCCCCCATAGTATCAATGATCTCCAAGCCTTCCATCAAACATTCTTAAACAAATGGAAAGTAAAGAAGAATACCCTTCAAATCCTTGCTGATTACAACAACCTCCATAGAAACACTGGGGAAAGTGTACAAGCTTATTGTACTAGATTCAACAGTATCTATAATGTACTTCCCCCAGAACTAAAACCTCCACAGGGCTCAACTTTAAACAAGTTTCCTGAAGGGTTTGACTCTGACATGACCTATTCGCTAAGAGAAAGAGACTTTGCAACTCTTGAAGATATGCAAAGGGGTTCTCTTTCTGTGGAAGTCAATTTAATGGAGAAGAGAGCAAGAATGAAGGCTGAGAAGAGAGTCTCTTTTAGAGAGGAGTCCACACCTTCCACTTCAAACTCAAAAATGGAGAAAATGATGGAGGAAATGATGAAGAAAATGAGCATTCTTGAGAGAACACAAGCCAGTCAAAACCAAACTGCCTCTCAGAACAGAAACTGGAACCAGGGCCAGAATTTTAGAAGAAATAAACCTCCAAACCGACTTAGGAAAGATGACCAACAGATCACCCCTCCCTTTCATCAAAACTTCGTAAGTGAGGTTGAGGAAACAGATGAGATAACAGAGGAAGAGGATGTCAACATGTTAGGGGTAGATAATGATGACTGTGAGATTCATTATGATAGAACACAAGGACTATATACACCTCATGTTGACACAAGAGATGATGATGAAAATTATTATCAAGACATGCAAAATGTTGTCATAGAGTCTCAAAAAGAATATGACCTCAGAATAAAAACCAATCAACAAACACCCAACTCCAAAACCTCTGACAAATCTTTGCAAAACAGCCCTGTAACTAAGCCTAAAGTTGTCAAACAGAAGGATAAAACAGTGACTGAGAATTCTGATAAAGGTAAAGAGAAAAGCACTCAAAACAATGAAAAACAAAGTGCAGACATTAGTAGTACTAACATCTCAGCTAGTACTCCTATCAAAACCATTTTGTCAAGTGTAAATAGAACAAGTCAGCAAACTGATGTTGCTGAGAAATTGACAGCTAATAAGACTAAAACCAGCACTTTAAAGAGTCAAATTCCTTTCAGCCTAGAGCAGGAAATTTCAAAGATCAAAATCTCTGTTCCTTTGACTGAGTTAGCTACCCAGCATGCATATAGAGCCCAAATTCTGAAGTCTTTAAATATTGAGGACAATAATGACACAGTGAATTTTAATGATGACCAGCCAGAGCTTATTTTTGGTCCTAAAATTGAAGGCAAATTTCAAGAAGGGGTAGTACCCCCTTTCTATGTCAGCCTAAATGTCCATGAAAAAATCTTGCATAATGCTATGCATGACTCTGGAGCCTCACACAACCTTATGCCAAAAGTGATAATGGAAAGGCTAGGGCTAGAAATAACACGACCTTACAAGGACTTATATTCTTTTGACTCTACCAGAGTGAAATGCCTTGGCCTAATCAAAGACCTTTGTCTGAGTTTGACTCAAATCCCAGCCAAGTGCATGGTTATGGATGTTGTAGTGGCTGATGTGCCCCCTAAGTATGGCATGTTGTTATCAAGATCATGGGGTGCCAAGCTGCAAGGTACAATGCAGATGGATGGAACATATGCTTCTATCCCTGTCTTTAGCCAACTTAGAAGACTATACAGAGAGGCACACTTGAAATTCATGGTCAGTAGCCCAGAGAAGCCTGAAAATTCCCCCATTTACTCTGTCCATACTGACCTGGATTCATTTATCCTTTATAATGACGAACCTTCAAATAAGACAGATCTAGAAGACAGCGACTCAGCCGAATGGTTAGAAACCCCAAATCTAGAAATGAATTCAGTTCTAGAGACGGAAGAAAACGAGATAGAAACCTTCGAACAGTGCATTGAAACAACCCACCTGAATGAACATAGCCAAGATGGCAAACAAAAAACTGCCCCCCTCCTTCAACTCCTTGAAAATCTTGAGGAACAAGATCCAGCACAACATCTTCTAGATATCAGAATAGAACATAATGATGACACACTTACTGAATCATTCACTTTAACAGGATTGATTGCTGATGGCGAGAAAGAGAAACACAACTCAGAAATGTCAAAACAGTTTGATACATGTCAAGGCATTAGTAAACCAAACAAAGATCTTGAGCCATGGGATATCTGCCCATCGCCCTTAAAACTTGAAAATCAAGACAGCAACCTTCAACACAGCAAAAAACCTAAGAACTCGATACCAATTCAACTAAGTGCTTATTTTCAACAACAATCAGAGAGCACGTTAGTTGACGAGGGCACTAACTAGGATGAAACCGAAAATGGTCCTCTGTGGACTATGTACTTTGATGGGTCATGCACTAAGAGCACTGCTGGTGCGGGTGTCTGGATTATTAACACTGAAAACAATCACACAGAATGCATTTCCTGCAAATTAAACTTTCAGTGTTCTAACAACATCGCCGAGTATGAAGCCCTTATCTTAGGCTTGCATCTGTTGAAAAAGTTAGGAGCCAGAAGAATCAATGTCCATGGGGATTCAGAGTTAGTGATTAGACAAGTCAATGGGGAGTATAATGCAAACCATCCCAGACTTAGAGCCTATCGAAACGATGTCATCGACCTTTTGAAAACTTTTGAGGAGTCCAAATTGATTTTTGTCCCAAGAAAACGAAATATTGCCGCACACAATTTAGCCTTTGCTGCTAGGACATGCTTAGCCCCATATGAAACTAAAGACTACAAAACTCAGATGAAATTTAGACCAGCCATGCCTGATAATAAAAAATATTGGTAGGTCTTTGAGGATGACAAACAGATAGAGGATTTCCTGCTTGGCAGGAATGAGTTTGAATCATCTGATTTAGATTCTAAATCCGATGAAGACTGCCTAAACGAACAACCCCCTAAAGAAGAAGAACCATCTCGTCCCGTAGAAATCAACATGTTAACTAACAAAATAGAAACTCATACTAAAGAATATGAGGACACAGAAAATGAAGACATTGAGGTATTGTCAGCAAAGGCCAAGAACATACCTAGGGGGCTAGCACCATTAGAAGACCTGTTTGATTATAACGATGTGGAAAAGAAACCCACAGTGGAATATACAGAGTCTGAGGTCGAAGAATGCAACATAGGCACTGAGGATCAGCCCAAAATAATTAAATTAGCTAGGTCCTTGCCGTCAGACATCAAAAAGAAATACATTGACTTGTTTAAAGACTTTGTCGATGTGTTTTCCTGGAGCGATCAAGACTTAAAAGCCTATGATACAGAGATCATCCAACACAATATTCCTTTGAGAGAAAAACAAAAACCCTTTAAGAAAAAACTGTGTCGAATTAATCCAATACAACTGCCTCTAGTCGAAAAGGAAATCAAGAAAATGTATGAGGCAGGAATCATTGTGCCTGTGAGGCTTTTAGATTGGGTTTATAATCTTGTATCTATGAGGAAAAATACAGGAGAAATAAGACTCTGCATTGATTTCAGAAACCTTAACAGAGCCTCCCTAAAAGACAATTATCCTCTGCCCAAAATGGAACACATTCTACAGAAGGTAGTTGGTTCAAAGAGGATTTCTCTGTTAGACGGTTTTTCAGGATATAACTAAGTTTTAGTACTCCTTGAAGACCAACTCAAAACAGCTTTCACCACTCCTTGGGGCACTTTCATGTATGTGAAGATGCCTTTTGGACTAATGAATGATGGGGCCACTTTCCAAAGGGCCATGGACATTGCATTTTCAGAATAAATAGGGCACTTCATTGTAATTTACCTTGATGACATAACAGTTTATTCCAAAACCGATGAAGAGCACCTTAAACATCTAAGGAAGGTCTTTGAAAAATGCAGGAGATTTGGGCTATCTTTAAATCCCAAAAAGATATTATTTGGCCTACAAGAGGGTAAACTCCTTGGCCATATTATATCAGAAAAGGGAATTAAAATAGATCTAAAAAGAGTTGAGGGAATACTACAGATTAGCCACCCAAGGAACATAAAATAACTGCAGTCCTTTATTGGAAAGATTAACTTCTTGAGGAGGTTCCTTCCCAACTTAGCAGAGCTCCTTAGGAACATGACTAATATGCTCAAAAAGAGTGTAGGAGTAAAATGGACTGAAGAAGCCAAAAAATCCTTCGAATTGGTAAAACATGCACTCACCCGGGCACCAGTCTTGATCAGCCCAGACTTTTCAAAAGATTTCCTTATTTTTTCCTTTGCCTCCGAACATACAGTGGCTGCAGTCATATTGCAGAAAAACTCAGAGGGACAGGAACAACCTATTGCTTTTTTCAGCAAGGCTTTTAGAGATGCACCCTTGAAATATAACATAATGGAAAAACAAGCCTATGCTTTGATAAAGGCCTTAAAGGACTTCAGGGAGTATATTCTTCATTCCCACACCATTGCTTATGTGCCTAACATGGTGGTAAAAGACATCCTATCTCAAGACCCAGATGGAAAGAGGGGCAAATGGATTGCTGCAATCCTAGAGTATGATTTGGAGATCAAACCCACAAAACTCATTAAAGGTCAGGGCTTAGCTCAATTAATGGTTGAATCTAATCTACAAGCCCTTGACATTAACATGGTAGATGCCTTGGATGAATAGGAAGAATTATCTGCTCCCACTGTGGAAGAGCAGTTCCAAAACTCACCTTGGTATGCTGACATCTTGTATGTACTTACAAATCTTAATGCTCCTCCTGATTTATCAAAAACAAAGGCAAGGTTTTTAAATTTGAAAGCTAGGAACTATTTCATTTTAAATGAATGTTTGTATTGGAAAACTGCTAATGGTTTATTACTTAAATGTTTTCCTGAAGTGGATGCAGAGAGGATCAAGCATGAATTCCATGAGGGAGAGTGTGGAGGTCATCTCTACTGGAAAACCACGGCCAATAAAATCCTTAGAGATGGCTATTACTGGCCCACCCTCTTCCAAGATATCCATAAAATGATAGTTGCCTGTCATAAATGCCAAATCTTCGAGGGCAAAGGAAAGCTCCTTCCCTTACCACTACAACCTATCATTGTTGAAGCTCCTTTTCAACAATGGGGCCTAGATTTCATAGGATAAATCCATCCTGCTTCATCTGCCCAACACAAATGGATTCTCACAGCCACTGGCTACTTCACAAAATGGATTGAAGCCATCCCTTCTAGGAATGCCACAGATTCTGTCATTATAAAATTCCTTGAAGACCATATCTTGTCTAGATTCGGATGCCCTAGAAAGATTATTACTGATAATGCTGTTGCTTTTTGTTCTAAAAAAATGATTGAGTTTTGTCACAGGTATCAGATTACACTTGGTCATTCTACTGCTTATTACCCTCAAGGTAATGGGTTAGCTGAATCATCAAATAAAAGTTTGGTGACTATCATCAAGAAGATGCTGGAGGAAAATAAAAAATCATGGCATAAAAATTTGTTGCATGCTCTGTGGGCAGACAGATTGACCACAAAGAAATCCATTGGAATGTCCCCTTACCAACTTGTTTATGGAGCAGATGGAGTATTTCCTACCAGCCTGGGTGTACCAGTGATAAAATTAGTCCAAGAAATACAGTCAGAAGAAGGCAGCATGATAAGGAGGATCAATGAGACAATACATCTCCAGCAGACAAGAGATGAGGTTTACAGCAGAGCTCAAAAGGTGCAAGAAAATATAAAGAAGTTGTTTGACAAAAGAACAAAGGCTTGTGATTTCAGCATTGGAGATAAGGTACTAAGATGGGACTCCAGAAGAGAGGAGAAGGGCAAACATGGCAAGTTTGATAGTTTGTGGCAAGGTCCTTACATCATTCAGTCCACCATTGGTCCTAATGCCTATTTTCTGCAAGAGCTAGATGGCACAGATCTGTTTGGGGGTCCTGTCAATGGCAGGGTCCTTAAACACTACTACTGCTGAGTCTGATTTTAAAGCTTTCATTTCCATTATAAATATCATTGCTTTATTTAGTTTCACAAAAAAGAAAAAAAATATACAAAAACAAAGAAAAGAATGAAAAGAGGGTAGATTGTAAAAACAATAAAGGCAGAGCCCCATGCCAAAAAAGAGAAATAATTTTGAAAGTGTGCAAGCTCAAATGCCACTCCTGAAAAACATACTCCTAGTTAGTCAAACAGTTTAATCTTGACTAACTAGTTCTAAATTTACTGCTGATAGGATAGTGAATTTGATTTTCCAAACTGTTTAATCTTGGCTTATCAGTAGATAGGTTAGGATAGAAATCAAAGGTTCAAACATGCTCAAAACCTGAAACTAAGCTTCCAAGAAGAATGACTCAAATATGTTTCAAATTATGAGTCAAAGAAGAATGCAAATCTGGTTCTAATCAACTCAAAATCTGAACCAGAGGAAAGGAAAGGATAGCTCAAACATAATTCAAAATAGAGCTGTAAAAAGATAGAGGAACTGCTTTGAAATTTCAGATATTAAAACTTTCAGTTTTTGGTTAAATTCATGCAAAATAATGTCTATGTGCAGCTTGTTTTATGCCATAGATCACAGCAAGTCAAACAGCTTAATCTTGACTTGACTGTTTTTATTTTTTTTTTGTAGAATTTAGAGAATGAAAGTCTGTTGGACAGCTTAATCCCAACAAATAGTAGATTAGGTAGAGAAATATCTGAGCTCAACTATTTAATCTGAGTTCAGGAAGAAATAAGGAGTATAATTAGATTAGTTTTTATGCATTCAAAAGAATAAAATGTTGTGAAAAGAGTTTGCCAATCCAAGTGCACTCTGATGAAGAAAAAATGTTAGATCAGTAGGATTGGGTAGGTAGAAAGTTTGTATTGATGAAATTCCATTGTTTTCATAGCTGCTAAAAATGTTTTCAAAGCCAGATCATCCAGCAAAGGAAGGGCAACCCAATGGATTAGGCACAAGTCAGAATCCCAGAGAGAACAATGCATGAGGCAACTGATCAGCCTCCCAGAGGATCAAGTCTGAATTCTTGATGCCTTCAAGAAGGCACCATCCCCCAAGTGGAGCCATTGTTAGCCACCTATAATATTTTGTTATACCAAAAGGTGGCTAAAACTTTTTGGAGCCTCCAAGAAACAAATTTTATCACTAAAAATTGTTGGCTCTTGAAGTCTCTTTAAGGCCTCATGCCTCTGTCCCAAATCTTCATTTACTATTCCCATTTTTATACTCAGAAATTCTGCTGATTTCATAAAAAAGACTGCTGCAAGACCTTCATTTTCCCCCTTGTCAAACCTTTATCTGCTCCCCTTTTCCTCCATAAAAACCCCTTTGTTTTCATGATTTCTTCTTTTTCCCTCATGAAAAAACACTTTTACAAAGTTAAAAGACTCACTCTTTAGCTTTTCCATAACCCCCATTTCCATTGAAAAACCATGAAAAATGCATAGAAAACCAAGCGCTAACTCTAGAAGCACTCATCGCAGATCGCAAATCGCGGAATCGCGGTTTTATCTAAAAAGGCTCATCACAAGTTTTTGTAATGCGATCCATCGCATATCGCAAATCACATGTTTCATTGTTTAAACAGTTTGATCCATCGCAAATATTTGCGATGCGATCTAATCGCATCGCAAATATTTGCGATGCGACCACTCCAATCGCATTTTTCCCCAGCGCTCATTGCAAATCGCAATATCGCATTTTCTCTCCGTCGTATAAATCCGCCATCGCATTTTCCACCTTTTGCGATTTGCGATCGATCCCGCCGGGCCCACCATATGATACCCCCGAGTTTCATATAAAAACGCTTTTTTCCTTTGTAAAGTCGAAAATGATATATTTTGTGGTTTACAAAGGTTTTTCCCATTACATCCCACCGCTGCATCTCCGCCGTCGATCTGCACCCCCGCTCCATGATCCAACGACACTGCTTCCTTCGCACAACCTCCAATGCAGTTCTACCTATAAACGCAGGATTTCATAACTTTCGTTTGTATTTTGCAGGGTTTAACGTTTTCCGCTATATTCAGAAGGAAATTCGAAATATGAGGGTGACGACCCTCCCTCTTTTGATTTTTCAAAGGAAATCGGCCACAGGGTGCAAATTCATGTTTTCATCAGTGTTTCATGAGGCATTGATGCCATATAACCCTGCGCAGCCCTGCACACCAGAAAATACAGTTAAATTGGGCACCGTTGAAGAGTATCAGTGCCGAAGACAAAATATACCAAAAACAGGACGCTTGAAGACCAAAACACAGATTTCAAGTTAATTAAAAGGTGTTTTGGGAACGATGAAGACATCTATCAAGCTGAGAAAGCCTCCACCGCCATAAAAAGAGGCTAATTGAACCCTCCATAGCTCCAAAAGACACCAGCAACCTCGCAGAAATTAAAGATCGCCGAACAATTAATGCAAATCAAAGAATCTTATCTCTAATTATCGGCAAAACCATTCTGGAAGTTGAAGAACAGTCGGGAAGCAGGTCTTTTCAATCATTTGGCCTCGAATGACACAAACAGAGTTATGAAGTAGAGTTATAAACGATTATATTCCCACCTTATGCCTTGCCTGGTTCCCAAAGGCCAGGAATTGCATTAATTGCATAATTGATAATACTTGACCCCGGGGAAATCCTCCCACCTCTTCATTCTTCTATAAATACTGTTATAGAAGATGAGAAAATGTTGGTCTCTGGACATCTGAATGCATGTAATGGTTATTCTGAAGCTACTGATGCCCTGTCTTGTAACTGAAAGATACACAAGCTGATATGAGAATTTCAAAGCTGTAGAGACCCACCGGGCTTGCAGATTGTAACTGGTTTGAAACATCAATACAAGCTGCTAATTCATGGAATCCTCAATTATGTCAATGGTGATGTGCTCCTTACTGTTAATTGTTATTTTGCTTAATGTTTTCACTCTGTTCACTTTCTCTGATAAAGAGCAGCAAACATAGAGTTAGGATGTACTCTCCACGGTATCCTACTCTTACTGAAAGCTTTACTTTTATGTTTTCTTCATTTGAATGTTCTCTTTGAAGAGTATATTAATGCAGGTTAGTTTAAAAGTACTTCCCTGATCTAGATTTCTCTTTAAAATGAGCCTCCCCTGTGTTTTCCTTAGAGTATATTAATGCAGGTTAGTTTAAAAGTACTTCCCTGATCTAGATTGCTCTTTGTGATTATCATCTGTGTTTCCTTATCGAATATGCTGAAAGCAGGCTATTTTAAAAGCACTTACCTAATCTTAAGCAGTTCGAGCTGTTTTTAAATGTTTCTGATTGAAAGTACTTCAATGTAGGCTAGTTTAAAAGCACTTACCTGATCAACAGAAATACTTTTATGTTTCCCCTTAAGTACATGTTGAAAGCAAGCTAGTTTAAAAGTACTTACTTGATCTTAGACTGTGCTTTGTTCTTCCTTTTGTTTGGTCTTTCACTTCTTATCTATTTCATTCCATAAAATCACTTTAAAAGATCCTTTGATATAATTAACTTGCCCCATGGATTCTTCTTGAATCTTGCTGTCCAATTAAATCCTTCTATGACTCCATAGCCCAATGGGTTAAAACTGTCTTTGCCCTTTTCTGTCAACTGAATCATTCCTTCATTGCAGACATTTTCACCCTTTATTTAGAACTGCCTTTCATCTTCATCATGTCTTTGCCCAACCAAAAACAAACAAATCGAACCCATGCTCTTCATAACTAGCCTAATATCACAATTGCATCCTTTGAAGATCACATCTTTTAACTCATTTATAAAGAGATCCCTCTCTGGATTCAGGAGGGCTAGATCCTTGAATCCCAAAGTGGTATGATGTTACCTCTGCAGTTGGACTTTGCCAATCTTGCTAATTATAGGGTGCAAACAGGTTCTAAAACCATTTCTATTGCTACTTGATTGAAAGGTTATACTAGATCGCGTCAGGCCACGGCGAAGGAGATCGCTGATGGTCCTCCTCCTCTGCCTGCTTCTAGCCCTCTTGAGATTGAAAGGCCCATTACTGAATCTATTGTACGACCAGCTTCCAAGGGTGTACTCCATAAGTCTTCTTACAATCCCAATGCCTGAGCCACTCAACATTACAATATTGTTGAGAATTTGGCTCAAGCC